>BKCP01009403.1:2577353-2612884 GCA_008636005.1 Striga asiatica | reverse complement strand
GAAACACACAGAATTATAACAACTTTACAATTTTGACATTCAGCTGGTAATCTCACAATGACACCCTATAGTGTATTTTCACTTATATTCAAATTTGCTTAAGTTTGAACCCATTATCATTATTATGATTATTTATAACAACTTCCACAAATAAGTTTGTGAGGTGTACTCTTGATGTTTCATTGTGTGCAGGTACTACCCGTAAGAAGACGGACGTCGTACCCGAACATAATGGTGAAGGAGGTATGGAGAATGGCGAAGGAGGTACATTCTATAATGTTCTGTATGTTGTGTTTAGTCTGTTGCACGTTATAGCTTTTAATGTATATATATATATATTATCAGATATAATGCATTTTCTGCTTTGACCTAATGTTGTATTATTTGTAATATTTATCATCTCTTGATAGCGACTCGACGTCGTACAAAACTGCCCTCAGTACAGCAAAGGGTCACGTCCACAAAGTCTGATAAGTCACGAGAAGGTAATTGTTTATGAAATATTCATATCTTTATTATAAAGTAAATATATTTTTATTAGTGCTCTTTGCTTTTACTGTCTTCTCAACCATTGTGTGTTATACATTTCCAGTGTCGGGAAGAGCCCTCGCTACACCCGAACGTGCCAGTGACCGCTTGAAGCGATTGAAACTTGGTGCACGCATACCGAGCCAGCCCGATAACAACGATTTCGTTGAGGATGTACCCCTGGCAGATATCACAGCAAAACAGCCTGTCACCCGTCGTACTACAAGATTGTCTTTAGTACATCAAAGTGGCACGTCCACAAAACACAATAACACAGAAGAAGGTAAATATTTATGAAGTACTCATATCCATATTCTAAAGTTGGTCTACATTGTTAATGCTCTTTGGTTTTTATATACGTGTTCTGAACACTTGTGTGATGTACAGATCCGACGTTGGATAGAATGCTCGATTCGCCAGAACGTGTCGGTGGCTGTTTGAATCATTCGAAAGTTGGTGCACGCATAACGGGCCAGTCTGATAGTGATGACGTCCTTGATGATGTACCTCTGGCAGAACTTGCAAAAAAACAGTGTGGTACTCGACATCGCACGAGACTGCCCATAGTACAGCAAGACGACAGGACCACGGAACATGCTAACACACAAGACGGTAATTATTTACGAACGAATGAAGTTGATAGTCGAACGTATTTTGTTTTATTAACGCCCTTGTTTGTATATATGTGTTTATGAGTCCATTTACACTGTACAGCCCCAGTGTCAAAGGGATCTCTTAACGAACCAGAACGCGTTGGTGACCTTCCGAAGCATTCAAAAGTTGGTGAACGCATAATGTGCCAAACTGCTAGTGACAATGACGTTGACGATGTCCCTCTGTCAGAACTTGCAAAAAAGCGATACGGTGCTCAACATAGCGCAAGCCTTCCCTTATTACATCAAGTCTGCACGCCCATGAATCATAATAACAAACAAGACGGTAATTATTTATGAACTAATGAGATTGTTATTCTAATGTTAGTCTACTTTATTAATGATATTTGTGCTTTACATTAATGTTACGAATCCTTGTGTGTCGTACAGACACAGGATCAAAGAGACCTCTTATTGATCCAGAGCGTGTCGGTGACCACCCGAAGTCGAAGCGTCCGAAATGTGGTGCACGCAAACCAAGCCAAATTGATAGCGATGATTTTGTTGATGACGTGCCTCGACGCTGCCTACCAAAAATCACAAAAAAACGGAATGGTACGTGTCTACCTTTGTATGGAATTATATATGTATATATTTTTTTACATACCACAGTCGGTGTTTGATGATATTATCTTTGTTTGTTATTTTGTAGTTAAGGGTAAAAGTAAAATGGCTGATACCGATATTGTAGTCGAACATGATGTTGGAGAGGCATCTGACATTGTTGTGGATAGCGATGATGACGACGTGTTCTTGAGAGTGACCACGAGGTCTTCAACTGCTATATTCGTGAAGGCGATATCCAGCCTTTCAGATGTCAAGAAGAACGCAGTTCGTGAGATGGGTTTTGGGTGCTTGTTGGAGCTGAGCATAACAGCAACACCGTCAAAGCTGGGATATTGGTTAGTAGACAATTTCAACCACCTCGACCGGAAGCTCCAGCTGTATGGCGGTGAGAAGTTACACGTTAAGGAAGACGACGTGTATGCTGTGTTTGGGTTGCCTCGCGGAGAGGTTGAAATTAAGAATAAACAAAAGAGAGTTACATCTAATCTTTTGGATGAGTGGATTGCACTGTTCGACGTCAGACAACCGACGAACATTACGGCGTCGAAGGTGCTGGATAAGATGAACGAATGTGAGGATGGCGGGGACTGGTTCAAGCGACATTTCATTGTCCTCATGGTGTCCTGTTTGTTTGAGAGTTGTTTAAATGGAATGGCGAATTTCCGTTTAGTACACATGCTTGATGACTTGTCTGTGGTTAGCAAGATGAATTGGTGCTCCTATATGATCCGATGCTTGGTTGAAACAAAGAGGTCGTGGGATTCAACCGGTAAACAAAAGAAGTATACAGGGCCTTTGTTGTTCTTGACGGTCAGACACTACTTATCTTTTATTCATTTTGTTTCATTTTTTTTTTATTTCTTTTCCCTTACCTTTATTCCTATTTGTTTCTTCGTTTTATACGTTTGTATGTTATCATACTAATCGAGTAATCGTATGTTTGTTTGTGTGTGGGACAGTTGTTCTATGTAGACAAGGTTGTACTGTCTGTGCGATCAGTCACACGAACATTCCCGGTGTTTAGATCATGGAGCAACGAGGCGTTAAAAGCTAGAGAACACGACGAGATTGATGTGGGAGCTTTTGGTAGAGGTTTTGTGGATGTAGACTTCCGTTTGTTTGCCGATAGTCGCCGGCTGGATAAAAGCGGACTAAAATACGATGGCGTAAGTGATGTTACTGGTGTGACAGATGGCCACTGTGTACAGGTAAACAGTGATGTACGGTTCGAATGATTATCTTTCTTTTTCATTTTTTTTTTTTCTGTGTCTCCTGGATGCGTTTCTCATTTATACACAATCGTCGATTTTATTTGTATTTGTTGCATCACAAGTTTGTTTGACAAACCCACAAATATATAATGTGCATTATTATATTTACATTTGTGCATTATGATATAATTAAATGTGCACAATCACACACACGCAGTCGGAGTTTTAATATACGAATCGTGTATATTATAAGAATGCGGCAATTTGTTTTCATATTGACATGACCACTATTTTTGTCGTTTAATATTTTTTTTTATGTTCCCAAATACATACTGTGCATTATCAAAGTCTGCCAGAGGAACATCGAAAATATAGCGTGCACTATATGTTGTATATTTGTGCATCGTGATTGACAGAAACGTGCATTAACGAATTGATTTAATGTGCAGGCATACGTTCAGGAGTTTGCTTCTAAAACTCGCCTTCTCGCCACCACCGGAGTTGACATATTACAGTTGGTTGAAAAGGCGCCGCAGGTTCTTCTAGGAGACGTGAACTTTGTGAAAATGCACGAGGCCGCTCAGAAGCTTCTTGGTGTGTATATTGAGGTGCCGCCAGTTAATCCCAGCCATCCCGGTCCAAGTCAGCCTCGTGACACGTGTGCCCAGAAAGACGATGTATCGAAGGACCACGCGAAGGGTGTTGCATCACAGCTAGCCGATGACGCGTTCTGGAATGCTTCTGACACGTTAGCTGCGATAGATGAGATTATGAAAGCAGTCGAGCAGCGGGATCGCTTCAAGAGAATGCAATGCGATGTCCCTAGTTTCAGCTTGGGCTTATCTTCAGATGACGATGCCGATGGTGTTGCCGACAACACACATCGACATACGAGCGATTATGGATATAAACAGCCGACTGTTGTGATGCAAACAGAAGTTGATGTGCAAAAAGGTACGTGCAGTAAATTGTTTCATTAATGTAGGTGTCTCGTTCGTGGCGTGTTTAGTTATATATAATTGTTGTGGCGTTTTAATATGTTTGTTTGTCCATATGCGAAATCACAGTTGGGTTGTCTGACAATACGACTGACATGGCAGCGATTGTTGAAGATTCTGGACAGGAACCCGATAAGTATGTTACTACAGGTATAAACGTGTAATATATAGAACTATTAATGTACTAATTGTAATCGTTGATGTTGATGTTGTGTTGAGTCACACACAAGCGCGCATGCATGTATATATTTATTTATTTATTAACATATTGTTTTCTATGTTTTGATTTTTTTTTTTTTCGGAAGAGGCAGGTGATTCAGACAGGTCACCGAGGCCGAAAAGAAGTACCAGGGTGACAAGTGCAGTCAAGTCTCCTTTTATAGAGAGGACAATTAACGTGACTAAGAAGCTCGATGGGCACGAGAGAATGATCGCTAATTGGACGCTGAAGAAGGATGTCCATGATGAGTATGTTTGTCTGTTTTCTTCTCATTGATTTTTTTTTTCCTCATTACAACGTATTATGGTATTAAACTTTTTGGTAATTTATAATTGCGTACGTACGTGTATTATTCTAAGCTTAATTAATATGCGTTTCTTCTTTATAACGTTTGCATGGTTACACATGTGATCAGTGGCGTCATCATCTTTCAACATCCCAAATATTCTGAATATTCTGTGAAGAAGCATGTCGTTTCATGTTTGCTTCCAAATACACCCATTTCAAAAGAGTTGTTGGATGCGTGGTCGTGCATTCTGAACTATAACGAGAAGCTCAAAAGTCATGCCACGCCAGCATGTTTTTACGCAACTACGTCCCCGTGCAATGAGGTACATTATCGTACAGTATGCTAATGATACCTTAAATGTTTGCATTCGTGATCATGATATGTTCGTTTTTGTATTTCGGCATTGTCAATTGCAGCTGTTTTACCATGGTAAACGGAGGAAGGACTTGATTTATAAAAAATTTGCTCAAACTTTAGATTTGGAAATTGCACGAATGTCCACTTACAAATTAAACAAGATATCGATGGTAAGCGAATACCTGTTAGCACTCATTAAATTTATGAACAATATATTGCGATGTTCATGATTTTTTATTTATTTATTTGTTATGTTCTTTTTTCATATTCATGTATACAGTTTCTATTTCCTGTGCACTCGGAGGCTTTCTTGGGCTTATTGTGCATTGCGCCGGATCTTCTAAAGCTCGGTATTTTGAATAGTGCTGGTACTTGTAAAGACGACGGTGTGAAGAAAGTGTTTATGTCTCGTGTCATGCTGTTGGTAATGCTTCCTATTGGCGTAATTACATTAGTTCGATTATTGTGTTATGAACACTTTTTTCTTTTTATTTTATTTATTTATTTTTTTTCCCCACAGAAGCAATCGCTTGCAAAGTATCTAAGTGAGAATAGTCTGGTGGGGAGGTCTAAATCAATCACATTGACTGTTCCCAATGTCATCCGCGCACCCTGGACTGAGGGGGTCGATGAGGCAGATGTTGGTGTGATTACGATGCGTCATATGGAGACATTCTTCAAAGGCGGATTTGGTAAAAGTTGGAGTCCACTGATTAAGAGAGGTGACAAGGAACAGTTGAAGCTCATGAGGAAGAGATACAGTTGTGTCATAGCATGTGCACCGAACAACGAGATAAAAGAATCTAATCTCATGGAGGCAATGAAATTTCGTCCCTTGTATTTGGAGATGAAGAATCGTAAGTCGGTGTGATTGATGGTTGAATCGTGTGGGTGACCGAACTGTTGGCTTAGTACTCGTTTTGGTATTATGTGGATAACGTTAGCTATTATTTTGCTGAATCGTGTATGTGGTAATTCCTATTGGTTGAGTAGTAATTGTTTTGGTGGATTAGTACTTGTTTTGTTGACACTTTTGGGTATCTAAGCTCCTGGATTAGTACTCGTGTTGGTAACACGAAGAATTACGAACGTTTAAAGTTGTAGGTGATGTGCATTGGTTACTGTTGATACTGATGGACGCATATTGTCACCCGTGTGTATATGTGTGTATATGGTCAGTGTTGTTTTTTTGTTGTCAGTTAAGTATTTTTCAGAACGATTACTGGGAATACAAATGTGCATATTTTTGTGCATATTTGTGCAATCACGTAGTTGCTATTGTGCATTACGCGTGTATCACATATATCAAAGTCATTTTATATGTGTACCTAAATTGATACTATTGTTATTATTATTATTATTATTAGTAGTAGTATCAGTAGTATTAGTATCGCGAACAATATAAAATTTAGAGTTATTATGTGGCGCGAGCTGTGTTTATATACCGTGCAGCCCTTACCAAAATATCGTGCAGTGTGAATACGATATTGTGCACATAATAACGATTACCATACACTACGTTTTTTATGTGTGTGTCATATGTAGGTGGATTACTGAAGTCATAGTGATTGTAAGGTTTTCTTTCTCGTGTCTGTGCTGTGATGATACATAATAAAATCAAGCCTTACTTGATAAGATGTGACATCATAAATATATAAAGTGCAATCCACCAAACTATAATGTGCATGTCTCATGTTATAATGTGCATGTCTCACGTGTTGTTGTGCAAGTGTGCTGACTAATGTAATACTATGCACATCATACATATGCATTAAAATGGTGCACATCAATTGGTAGTACTTGTGAATTTAAAAACTACAATATAAAAAAATGGATCACGTCTGTAATAATATCCTGTCTGTAATAATACCCGTACACGAAATAACAACAAGGCACCATGTCAAAAAAATAAAAAAAAAAAATAAAAAAAAATAAAAAAATAAAAATAAAAATGATAACAGATATGGAATATATTTGTGCATATGTGCTATAAACGAGATCAATGTGACATCCTTGCGCTTCATAATGGACGTCCGCACCCACAGCATGTCGGGCCTGCACTTAATGAAATATGCGACAATTAGTATTCACAATTGATGCACATGCGATGTGAATGATGTGTAAAAAAATATTGTAACACATAAGTTTAATATACAAGCCCTGTATAAACCAACAACATGTATGTACCACCAACATACTTCCCCACTTTTCCACATACTGCTTCTTAAATATAGTCAAAATATATCAGTAATTCAATCTTTGGTTCCGGACTTGAATATAATAATAACTATACATATAATTATATTTTTAAATGGTCCAATTGAATGGTACGCACCTCTGATGTAACACATTTACTGCTTTTTAGGGCATGTCCGGGTATTGTGCCCTGCCCTTTCGCCGCATGTCTTGCAAAGCCTTCTTTTTTTATTGCTCGACTCAATTGACTTCTCCTTGTTGGTTTTCATCCTTCTCCCACTACCTTTGTTTTTCGACTGTGTTGGCGGGTGGATGCTTACCTCTGATGGTGCGGACATGCCAACGAATGATTCAAAAATATGCCCCCTGTCATTGCCAGATGAACCACTCTCCCGAAATTCCATGAGTTTTCGCTTATGTGTCCCAACTATCTTGGAAAATTCAACAAGATGGTCCATGCGATTCTCGACCAAACCCATGCATATATGTATGTCGGACCACAACTGATTAACCATTGTCTTCCTTTCGTCCGTCTGGGCACATTCTTCAGAAATGCTGTCGAGGATACGGAACATAGGGTTGCTAATAGCGAGCTTTGTCCACCTTGACATGACGTGTGCGGGTGGAATAACATCTACGTTCATATTCTTTAGAACAACAAATGCATGCCTACACAACCATCCATACATCTCAAAATGCTTACAGGAACATTGGCATGTGTTCAGGCTCACATTGTGCATCACATTAAACGTTTTCCCACCAATGTCACCGATTGTAAACTCCATGCGACCGTCGTTTTCAGAAATTTTCATAAGTCGACATTTGAAACACGCATCACAAATTTCATTTTGCACACGATAGAATATCGTCGTTGTGTACACAGCTAAGGCACACTGTTCAATTGGCAATGGAGTTTTTAGCTCGGCCAGATGGGTTTCACAATCACTTTGCAACTTCATCGAGGTGTTCCGTTGTGCGTCCATTGCACTATCGAAGTGTAACAAGAATTCGACCAAACTAGAATGATTGTTCGTAAAATTATTAAACCAATTATTCTCGCTTTCCGATCTCGACGTAGTTCTCATCAAACCACTCATTCCAACATCCCTAAAGTAAGCCGGTATCCAGTGCTCTTTTTTAGCATATAGATCATTAAACCAACTATGGGTGTCCAATGAATAATCCTCCATAATAGAAGCCCATTTAGTTTCAAAATCAACAGGTTCTATAAGTCGACTCCAGACAAGTTCATTAATTCTCCGTTTGAAATTGGTATCATTATTCAAAGCGTGGCCGACCTTATCACACAGTTTGTTCATTATATGCCACGTACAAAAACGATGCTTGGTACTAGTGAATACCTTGGTGAAAGCAATTCCAATCGAGGGATCTTGGTCGGTGATTATGTAGTTGGGCTCTTGAATCATCGCGTTTCTGAAGTTCTCGAACACCCACACGTATGAAGCCACGTCTTCTTTTGATATCAAGGCGGCTGCAAACGTCACACATTTGCCATGGTTGTCTATCCCAGTAAAAGGTGCGAAAACCATATTATACCTACAAGATATAACCATATAAGCAACAACGCATATTGTCTATATAATGTACAAGTGTTCTGTTTGACATTATGTTGCAAGCATATCATAGCAGTGCAAGATTGGTTTTACCTGTTGGTGCGGTAGGTTGCATCGAATGATACGACATCTCCAAAAGAACTGTAGTTTCGCCTCGATATTGGATCAGCCCAGAAAAGCCTTCGTAAGCAGTCATCACCATCCAATTCATAGTGGAAATAGAAGGCTGAGCTATTTTCTTGTCGTTTATAAAACTTATCGACCACCAACTGAGCATCGGCGCCTACAATGTACGCAAGGAGTTCCCTCTTGAAGTTTTTAAAATCCACACTGGTGGCACCAATATTCGAATACCCTCCAACCATCTCCTTGTACAGCTTGTACGACTTTACGGGCCCGATATTGGCTTTAATACAATTGAGGACAAAACTTTGATGCGCAACTGTCATGTTTCGATTGATCTTCAACTGTGATCTGCACTCATCAGGTATCATGGTGTGGTTATGTTTTTCCTCAAAAAACTTAACAACATATCCGTCGCGTCCGTTGTATCGTATCATAATTCGGGCGTTACATCCTACCCGGTTGGATACTCTACGTCTTCTTACTCGATTTTCGGTTGGCACCGGTTGGCATGTGTTTACGCGTTGTTTGTAGCCTTCACGTGAGCACACCAAGTACTTCCAAAGTATCGTTTTATCTCGTTGTGCTTTCACTAATGTGCTGTGCCTAACGTCGAATCCTACAGTAGAAGCATACAGTTGGTAGAACTCGACCGCTTCACTCAAAGCTCTAAATCGTTGTCCGTTGTGAGGCTTCAGTGCGTCCTCGCATTGGGGTATCCAATATTTAGTGCCACCCGGTGATATCAAAAGTTGATGGTGTTGTGATTTGTCAGTCGGGGCTCCTCCTGAAACGAGTTAATATGGAAATAGATACATCAGTAAAGTGCACATTTATGCTGAATACAGTGCACTATATAATCTAAGTTATGCACTTTAGTCCAACTGAATAATATGAAGACAGGTACTAAATTGCCGGATCCACTTATCAAGCAAATAATGTCAGAAAGTTCATATTGTACCTGATTGGGTGTCGTTCAACTCCATATGTTGCAACAGTGATTGTATATAACACGGTGAAAGGAAAAAAAAAATCGGATTCCTTTTAGCTCGATTGATTGTTCCGCAGATTTAGATCCCTAAAATCAATTTACGAACTGGTTGGAAAATTTGAATAATAATTGGAATACATTACAGATTGTGATTAATGTTCAGCATACCTGATCTATGTAGCGAGAGGTTGACGATAACGGACTTTGTATGTTGTATCGGAGTTTTACAATCGATCGAGCTTTGGCTTACAACGGTCACGGTAAGGAAACCAGCTCGTGCCATGGCTAAAAATTCGAACTCGAGCGTCCAAAATTTTGATCAGAAACCTCGAAATATGTGATCTTTTGCAAATAATTTCAGCTTGAATTTCCCATCGAAATTTTCGAATCTGCAGAGCTAGGGGTTTCTTTATCATACGAGAGCGAATTTTCCCCCAGCTGTGGATGGATACCCGCAGCTATGAGCCCGCGTTTAATGTATCAGATGAAATTACAACCTTACCCTGCTATTATTTGGGCGTGAGTGATTTACCTGCTTGTATCGTGTCCATCCAATCCTAATGATCTTGTGGCCATGGATTATTCTCATTTCTCGCGTTTAGCACCTTTCTCACCGGAGCGCGACTCTATATATATATATATAGTTGTGGATTTTTATCATCTTTTTTCTTTTTTTTTTCTTAACCGATAATCTGTTCAAGCATTGCATAATTCATGGAATGAAATCTGGATTTTTCTTTTTTCCTCGCGTTTCCTATTTAATATTTAAAACCGCACAGATAAATATTCACACGTTTTCAGTTAAAATTTGTTCACACGTTTTCCAATCTGCACTGATATATCTATTACTGCAAATAAAATCTTTTCAGTTAAAATCTGATCACGCGTTTTTCAATCTGCACTGATATATCTATTACTGCAAATAAAATCTGTTCACACGTATAATTAATTAAGAATCACGCGTTTCACAATCTGCACTGATATATCTATAACAAATTTGCACTGATATATCTATAACAAATTTTCTAATTATTAAAACATGTGGCATTTTTTTTTTCAATTTAGAAAACAACTATTCCTTATTTTATGCACGCTAATTTGAAAGAGAATCATACATATATATATATAGTTGTGGATTTTTATCATC
This sequence comes from Striga asiatica, assembly GCA_008636005.1. NCBI lineage: Eukaryota > Viridiplantae > Streptophyta > Magnoliopsida > Lamiales > Orobanchaceae > Striga > Striga asiatica. Next base: position 2,602,030 of record BKCP01009403.1, on the reverse strand, counting down.
TTCTCCAACTCATATAAGTTTCAAAATTCAGAGAATAAAACACATCGAAATACAGAGGAAAAAAAATATAGAGAAAAACAAATGCACTGAAAAAAGACAAAAAAAAAAAAATGGCACAGGTCCGGGATACACTCGACAAAGTCAATCGTAGCAACAAACCTTATTTGAAACTGAGAGTAATCCGAATTTTTGAGAGGCAATTCGACATAGAGTGCAGGAATTTCATGGAAATCGTCGTTTATGACAATATGGTGAATTGTTACATAAAACTTCTATACTTACGTTAATTATTTATATTGTTGGTATTATACGTTGAGCGCATATGGCAATATTTCGAGAAGTATTTAAAGAGGGCCAGGTATATGTGCTCCGCAACTATGTTGTTGAATTCAATCACGGGAGGTACAATGCACTGAATAGAAGAACTCATTTGTTCAAATACGAGGAGAATTTTCCTCACATCTAATGAGTGGCTAGAGACCGAGAAGATTAGAAGCCGTTAAAAAATACTGATGTAAGTATATTTGTTCAATTTACTATGCTTTTTCTGCACGCCTTTCTTAGTAGTTTGTGATATTTATTGTTACTCCATGTCGTTGAAAATTCTGAATTCTATTATTAATTTTATTGTTATTATATTTAATGTCGGTGCATATATTGATTGTTATTATTCAAAGTTGTATATAAATAATAATTTTAATAATCTTTTTTTATTCAAAGCTGTATATACATTAATACTTAAAATGTTAAACGCAAAGATAAGGTTGAAATAGACGGGTCAACGAATTCGATTAAGTATTTATGGAACTTGATTAAAACATCTGAAAGTATCTACTTACAAAATTATTAGGAATTGACTGCAAATCTTTCAAATATGAAATATTGTATTTAGTATTTACGTACAAAAATAACTGAATAATATAAATTACACCAATTGGTTATATTGTTTCCTTATATTGATGTATAGAAACCTAATTAATATAATATAAAACACATATAAATTTAATATACATCTTATCCCAAAATGAGATTAGATGCAGTCTTTATCTTTTGTAATATATTATTATTTCAACGCGTAGGAGATATACATATATAATGAGATATACGCGTAGGAGATATACACGTTTAAAGAGAGACGATGCATTCATTATTTTTTAAGTATATTTGATCAACCGGTTTTATTATAGATATAATATATGTAGGAGATATTGCAATTAATATTTACGTACAATATTAATACATTTAAGTATGGAATCTTTCATATATAGATTTTAAATTTTTTGTTTTACTTCTACTATAAATAAATTAACTAAATTTTGGTAGAATATCATATTATAAGATATAAATTAATAAATTAATATTCAAATGTTGAAGGCAATAGTAAACCAGTTATATTATTTCCTAATATATGTAGGATAAATTGCAATTAATATACACGTTTATAGAGTTTGTTATGCATTCCATAATTTTTAACTGCGTAATCAACCAGTTTTATTATTTCCGAATATATGTAGGAGATATTGCAATTAATATTTACGTACAATATTAATACATTTAAGTATGGAATCTTTCATATATAGATTTTAATTTTTTTTTTACTTGTACTATAAATTAACTAAAATTTGGTAGAATACCATATTATAAGATATAAATTAATATATACAATTAATAAATACATACGGTACCCATGCGATGCAATCTTCCACGAATATAACAAGTACATACGGTACCCATGCGATGCAATCTCCAAATTCAAAATTAATTGAAAATTTTAGTTTGTAGTGACGGTGACTCGCCGCCAAAGCAAACGAAAAACGTTGTGTATAAAACAATTTTCAATAATTTATGAATTTTGTAGTTTGCGCCCAACGTTTTACTTTTGTTACAAATATAACAAGTTCATTAAATTTAATATTTAATATTAAAAAATGTTTAGAAATATACCATCCCGTGCATCGCACGGGCAATTACTAGTTTCTAACAAACTAATTAGTATTATATTTTTTTATCTACATTATCTAACCGATTTTTTATGATACAATTAATATAATGGCCCCGTTTGGTAGATAGCGGATTGAAGATAAATTAGCGGACTGGACTTAATTGAGAGGTTTGACCCGTCAAATCCGCTATTGAGCTTGTTTGATAAATAACTTATTTGATAAGCTTTTTGGACCCAAAACTCTATTTTAGAAAAAGCTCATTAGAGCAGCTTTTTGGGATAGAGGATTCACAATTGAGAGGTTTTACTTAAGACTTTTTAATTTGTCTTATTTATTTTACAATCTACATTGGTTTATAGAGCTAATAAATAATAATATGTCATCCATATGATTAATTTATCTAGAAAAATGTAAAATTCATAACTTCTTCATCAAGTGTTAGTAAATTTAAAAAAAATATATATATTTATAAATTACCAACTAAAGAATATTAAATGTTTTAATATATTATTATTAAAAGAATACACCCTAAATAATAAAATGTCCTTATTGGTCATTTTGCAATGTCAAACAGCTAAAAGCTTTCAGCTATTTATCAAACACTTATTTAAAAACCGCTAATGCAATCCGCTGGTCAAATCAGCTAATATAATCCGCTATTCACTATCCGCTCATACAATCTGCTATCCGCTGATCGCCAAACAAGGGCAATATCTTAACAAATTAATCATTTGTCTAACCGGATTTATCTCTCTAACAAACTTGCCAATTTTTTTTAAAATTAAAATGGTATGATTATTCTTATGGAGATACTTATCAATATATTAAATATTTAGAAACTTTTTTTAATAAATGAGTTATACCTCCTTTTACTTTATTTGAAATTTTGACTTATATTTTTAAATATATTATTATTTATTTTTTTACACGTAAATATTTATTATTTATTATCTAAGTGATAAATATTATTGATTTATCTCTTTAATAAATATTTGTTATTTATTTTTTTCCTTACGTGATATAATGTAAATTTGGTTACTAGATTTTTAAATTCAAACATTTAGGAAAAAACCACGAACAAATTTTTTGGTTACATTTCATTTTATTTTAACTTCCATATAATCACAATCCTAACAAACTAATTAGTATAATATTTTTTACCCATTTTATATAATCGGATTTCTTAAAATATAATTAATATAACATTTTAACTATTTAATCATTTGTATAACTTGATTTAACTCATTATCAAACTTGTCAATTTTTTTTTGAAATTAAAAAAAATTTGGAAGATTGTTATTTGTAAAATAATAAAAAATAGCTTTACTTTAAAGTCTGGATTATTTCCATTATTTGTTGTACGTTAACAATCATATATTTTGGATTATTGATTTAAGAAAACAAATCAAAACCGTAAGGTTTAATAATATTCCTTAAATAAAAAATATTGTATAAAGAAAAGTATTTAATATTATATATTTTTCATTGATTGTATTTATTTTATTTTCATAATAGACGAGATGTGAAAAATATAAATAATTATATTTAAAATAAAATCTAAAAAATGTTTAAAATATGAACTCTTCCGTGCATGGCACGGGATATACACTAGTTTAATACCAACAACACATATAATTACACATTATTTATCGAATTTCACACTAAATTATATATCCGTTTCGTTCGCCGCCCATACGAGACCATTTCGCGTCTAATTATTGCACATCAGTCCCACCTCAGACCTTCTAATCCTACTTTGCCCTAATTAGCGCCACACTTATCATCATTTGCCCCCCTTACTTTTCCCTCCCGTTTCCCTCAGTTGGAGGTTGTACACTGCGCTACAAATATTTGTACAGTCGCTCACTCACATTAGAGAAATTGACAAAAATACCCCACGCCCTCATCCCTGCATAACTGTGTTCTTGTGTGTGCGCCTGCGCCTCCTTGTGTGGCTCTCTATATATATTGAGAGGTACACACCTTCAGTGTGTGCGCTGCTGTGTGTGAGAGAGACATACAGACATTTTAGAAACAGAGAGAAAGAGAGCGAGAGCGTGTGTGTGTGAGCACTATCGCTATAAACATCTGCAAAATTACACAATTCCAAAACCCTAGTCTTTCATCGAGCAGCGGCGGCGGAGGCGGTTGGAAGATGGATGCTCAATTGGCGGCGATTTTGGGGGCGGACCCGGCGCCGTTCGAGACTCTCATCTCCCACTTGATGTCATCGGCCAACGAACAGCGATCCCAGGCCGAGTCAATCTTCAATCTGATCAAGCAGAACGATCCCAATTCGCTCGCCCTCAAACTCGCCCAACTTATCTCATCCTCTGTGCACCCTGAGGCCCGTGCCATGGCCACCATCCTTCTCCGTAAGCAGCTTAGTCGGGACGACTCCTACATCTGGCCACAACTCACCGAGTCGACTCGTTCCTCCATTAAGAGTACCCTGCTGTCCGCAATCCAGAACGAGGAGTCCAAATCTATAATAAAAAAACTCTGCGACACCATCTCCGAGCTCGCTTCCTCGTTGTTACCCGAAAATCAGTGGCCTGAACTATTGCCCTTCATGTTTCAGTGTGTGACTTCCAGTTCGCCTAAATTGCAGGAGTCTGCCTTCTTGATATTCTCCCAGTTAGCCCAATTTATTGGAGCAATATTGCTCCCATACATAACCGATTTACACACTGTGTTTCTGAACGTGCTGAATAGCTCTCCCAATCCGGATGTAAAGATAGCAGCGCTGAGTGCCGTTATCAATTTTATCCAGTGTTTGTCAAGCTCGAATGACCGCGATAGGTTCCAGGATTTGCTGCCTTCAATGATGAGGACGTTGACCGAGGCACTGAACTCGGGACAGGAGGTTACTGCACAGGAGGCTTTAGAATTGCTGATTGAATTGGCTGGGACAGAACCTAGGTTCCTGCGGAGGCAGATTGTGGATGTTGTTGGGTCCATGCTGCAGATAGCAGAGGCCGATAGCCTGGAGGAGGGCACAAGGCATTTGGCAATTGAGTTTGTAATTACATTAGCTGAAGCACGAGAAAGGGCGCCTGGAATGATGCGCAAGTTGCCACAGTTCATTAGCAGGCTTTTTGCGAATTTATTGAAGATGCTTTTGGATGTGGAAGATGATCCCGCCTGGCACAGTGCAGAGGCTAAGGACGAGGATGCTGGGGAGACCGGTAATTACAGTGTGGGGCAGGAGTGTTTGGACAGGCTTGCAATGGCTCTGGGTGGGAATACAATTGTTCCTGTGGCATCTGAGCAGCTTGCTGCTTTTTTGTCGGCTCCTGAGTGGCAGAAGCATCACGCTGCCCTTATTGCACTTGCACAAATAGCGGAAGGTTGTTCTAAGGTATATACATATGAGTCTCTGTTTAACAATAATTATGACTTACGAGGTACTCATTTCTTTTGTAGCGCCCAGTGAGTTGCAAGTTAGGTCTGATGTTTTATCCATTGTTCAATGGACACATGAGCACATGTAACAAATTAATGTGCAAATCAATCTGGTTTCTATCTATATTTATGTTTATTATCTTTACAAATATTCTTTTTATGCTTCATCACCTGATGTTTTAAACTTTGTAAGTTAATTAAGTGAGATTGATGTAATTTCGTGTCTCACTTCAACTCTGGTAGATTTTAGGGGATTTAGCAGACTTTTTAGTTTTAATTTGTTATATTCTGTAGCTATGGGTTGCTTAAAGTTAAGGATATCGACTAATTTTACTTATGTCAAAAATAGTATTTTCCTGTATACTTTTCTGAGAGTGATGCAATCCCTTTACGACTTACATAGTTCCTATTACTTTGCTACGATAGGTAATGATTAAAAATTTGGAGCATGTTGTGAACATGGTTTTGAACTCCTTTCAACATCCTCATCCACGTGTGAGATGGTCAGCTATTAATGCAATTGGTCAGCTATCGACCGACTTGGGTCCAGAATTGCAAGTTCAGTACCATCAACGTGTGCTGCCGGCTCTTGTTGCAGCTATGGATGATTTCCAGAATCCTCGAGTTCAGGTGTAGATTATATAACAATGAATTCTCTCTCATGCAACTGTGACTTCTCTTGTTCATGCTTCCCATGTTGGCAAAGAAGGGATCAATATCACTTTCATCTTCTTTTTTTCTGCTTAGGGATTTTGCTTTATGTGTTTTGAACTAATAAAAGATGCCTATTCTTACAAAGAATATAAAAAAGTTATGCTTCGCTCCTAAAACATGAACAGCATAAGTGATAATGTATTAAAGTATACTTTGAAAATTAAAGTGATTATATGTATTAGAGTGTATACTTGAAAATCACCTGCCGTGACTTGCTGAAAGTTTTAGATGCTTGTAGTCCTGTGGTACATCTGGAATCTGTGTAATATTTACCAGTTGCATTTTTTGCATGCAGGCTCATGCAGCTTCGGCAATCCTTAACTTCAGTGAGAACTGTACCCCAGAAATTTTGACTCCTTACTTAGATGGGACGGTGCAGAAGCTGCTTGTACTTCTACAGGTGCAGTTTCATTTGAATAAAAAAATTAATGCTGGAGACATGCATGAAATTTATTCATATGCTGTAATTGATATATGATATCATAACTAATTTGTGTTTTGTAAATTGTAGAACTCCAAACAAATGGTGCAAGAGGGTGCCTTAACCGCTTTAGCTTCAGTTGCTGATTCATCACAGGTATAGCAACATTGTAATGACACTTCAATTTTAATATTTTTTTGGTCCAGTTATATTGAGTTCATAGTTGGAATTTGTTATGGCAGGAACATTTCCAAAAGTACTATGATGCTGTCATGCCTTATCTGAAAGCAATCTTGGTTAATGCGACAGACAAGTCTAACCGCATGCTTCGCGCGAAAGCTATGGAATGCATCAGCCTAGTTGGTATGGCAGTTGGGAAGGAGAAATTCAAGAATGATGCTAAGCAGGTAAATGATTATAGATTATATGATCTGACTGTAGTTTCGTGGTGAATGTACTATATTTCTCCTTTCACTGCTCATTATAATACAGTTGTATCTACATTCTTTAAAGTCCGTACTTCCTGTGTTGACTAGATTTATACCATATTCTTATTCATCCTTTTGCCTAACTCAGTTGCTTCAGGTTATTGATGGTGGTTTGTCTTTATTTATAATTGCCGAGTGATGTTGATTTCTTCAATATATGCAAGGTGATGGAAGTGCTTATGTCATTGCAAGGATCACAAATGGAGACCGATGATCCAACTACGAGTTACATGCTACAGGTAAGCCATTATATGTCTCTTTGAATCTGTGAAGTCCATACCTGAGGTGTAATGATTTAATTTTCTTTCTTAATTTTTAACCTTTTTCTCTGTATAGGCCTGGGCTCGACTTTGCAAATGTTTAGGGCAGGATTTTCTTCCTTACATGAGTGTAGTTATGCCTCCTTTGCTTCAGTCTGCTCAGCTAAAGCCTGATGTGATCATTACATCTGCCGATTCAGATGATGAAATTGATGAGTCAGATGATGAAAGGTATTATTTATTTTATTTTTTGTCCTTTAGAGTCCTCTTGACTTATTTGCCAGGAATGTCAACTTCATGGAGGATACTTGAGTAATTGAATCAGTTGTATTTTGTTTTTCTTGATGATGAAATTGCTTTACTTCATTCGTTTTAACAAAATCGCTATAAAAATGTAATGATTGTGCATTAACAACTTGATTTTGCTCTGGAAAATCATAGTTGTAGCATTTTTCATGCCTTTATCCTTTGGGACCTAATTGTATCCGTCTATTTGTATCCTAGATCAATGTTACTATTCTAATTTTTGCAGCATGGAGATCATAACCCTAGGCGATAAAAGAATTGGCATTAAAACTAGTGTCCTAGAAGAAAAGGCCACTGCCTGCAATATGCTGTGTTGCTATGCTGATGAATTGAAGGAAGGTTTTTTCCCATGGATTGATCAGGTTAGTTTAGGTCTATTTGTTTTTGCGTAGTGCCTCAATGGTGGATCATAATTTAATAGAGTTGTGCTTCATGATATGGTGCAGGTAGCCCCAATACTGGTTCCACTGTTGAAGTTTTATTTCCATGAAGAAGTCAGGAAGGCTGCTGTTTCAGGTGATATAGAATTTGCTTAACAGTAATATTATTATATGTATATTGGAATTGCTAATGTATGTTATGGTTTGTTTAAATTTTTCTTGTAGCAATGCCTGAGCTTCTGCGTTCTGCAAAATTGGCCGTGGAAAAAGGGATTGCTCAGGGCTTTAATGAGCAATATGTTAAGCAGTTGTGTGATTACATAGTTGGTCCTTTAGTTGAAGCTTTACACAAGGTCTGATATGCTTTACTCACAATATATGAAATACCTGTATTTTGTTTTATGACTACTGGTGTTATTATATGGAAATTACAGATGTAGATTTTTGCGTTATGCAGGAACCCGATACAGAGATATGTGCAAATATGTTGGATTCTATGAACGAATGTGTGCAGGTGAGATACTTTTATCATAAAGTAGAATATACATGTTGACAATTTTAGGGGGTGTATTCTTTTGGGATTTTGAGTGACATTTTTTTGAGATTGAGACTTTTATAGATTTTCGGATTTAGGAGGAATCCTATTAAATCTCAAAGTATGGAGGTGAGATTTGGAGTGAGATTTCGTATACATGATTTTTTCGTTTGAAATCCCAACAAATCTTAACCTAAGTAAGTTAAATACCTCAAGATTTTGTAAGACTTTTTAAAATCTGAAATGAATACGTCAAGATTTTTAAAAGTCTTAAAGGGACTTAAAATGTCTTAATTAAATGCACCAGGATTTTTGAAGTCTTAAAAAGTCTTTAGAAATCCCAAGCGAATATACTCCATTAATGTTTTAAGTTGACTTATAATTAACTGCAAAGTAGAATTGTGACATTTTATATTGTGTGGTTTGTCTTAAAGTCCGAACTTATATGATGCCTCCTGGGCAAAATATGCGATATTTTTTTTTGTTTTTTTTTTTGGGATTTTCCGACTGTTCATAAAGTTTTGATATGTCAAGTTATGGTTTCTACATTGCGGTAATGTTGCTTTGTTAGCTCTGGAATTTCTGTAAAATTGGAAAATTTGTTAAAGTTGACTGCATTATTGTATCTTCCCTGATGCTGTAGTAGGAACTGGCTGTGTTTGTTGTAAGATGATTAATGTTTCATCAAAAGCACCAAGTTTTGAATTGGAAAATCTACATAGGATTTAAATTCATAATAAGTACTGCATTCTACTTATATTTCATGGAGTTCCAATCTTACTAGCTGCTAGCAATTTATTATCATTTATTGAATACTGTTGCTCTCAGATTTGTGGACCACTTTTAGACGAGAGTCAGGTCAGAAGAATTGTGGATGAGATAAAACAGGTGATCACTGCTAGCTCAAGTAGGAAAAAGGAAAGGGCCGAAAGAGCCACAGTTGAAGATTTTGATGCTGAGGAGGGAGAACTGCTTAAAGAAGAAAATGAGCAAGAGGAAGAAGTATTTGACCAGGTTCGTTTTTCTTTCGGATAATGAGGATACGACTAATTGTATGTAAAATACAGTGTTAAATAAGTTCTAAGATGCTCATTCATTAATTTTTATTCCTTGTGGTTCTCGCTTCATTCAGATTGGCGAATTATTGGGAACCTTAATTAAAACATTCAAGGGTTCGTTCTTGCCTTTCTTTGATGAGCTGACATCATATCTGATGCCTATGTGGGTGAGTTGACGTCATTCCTTGATTCAGAAAAATGAAATATACTAACATAACTGTGGTTTCATATACATTATGCTAGGTTGAATGATGATTGAGTTTATGTCTTGTCTTGCAGGGGAAGGATAAGACAGCGGAAGAGAGAAGAATTGCTATTTGTATATTTGATGATGTAGCTGAACAGTGCCGTGAAGCAGCTCTGAAGTATGTAGAAGTTCTAAAAATTGTTGAAATTTGTTACAATTTGGATATCTTCTTAATATTTTGTTTCTTTTCATGAGCAACCAGGTATTATGATACATATCTTCCTTTCCTCTTTGAGGCTTGCAATGATGAAAATCCAGATGTCAGACAGGTTCACAAAAGCTGCTAACATAGTCTATCCATCTGGTTTGCTTGGGCATATCACAACTAACTCTTGTTTACTCAGGCTGCCGTGTATGGACTTGGAGTATGTGCAGAATTTGGAGGCTCTGTATTTAAACCACTTGTAGGAGGTATGATTTGCTTGTACCAGAGCTTCGTAAGATGTAGTTTTCATCTTGAAACCATAAACTGACTTGTGTGTAATTGTTCAGAGGCTCTTTCAAGGCTTAATGTGGTTATCAGGAACCCAAATGCTTTGCAGCCAGAAAATGTGATGGCATATGATAACGCTGTTTCTGCTCTGGGAAAGATTTGCCAATTTCATCGTGACAGCATTGATTCAGCTCAGGTAGTGCTCCTGTTTCTTACTTATTTTCCGGCTTGTGCTGCACGTCAAGTGTCAGCAGTAACTGCTAGCCACTAATAGATTTGAACTCAAAGTATGTTGTCCTCGTGAAAGGACCAACTGCAAGCATACTTTCCTTTAAAGTTTTATGTGTCCTGGGCTTGAACACATTAGTTCAACTGATGATAGATAGGTAGGTTTCATGTACTCGTACAAAATTTTGTGAAGTGAGGTGAAGGCCAACCTCACGGTTGGGGGTCATAAGAAAATGAACACTGTTTACATTGATAATTTGATATTAATCTAATACTTAGATAATTTAGCTGCACATGTAAATATGTTATGTTCGGAGAATTTGTGCCAAGTTACGCTTACTTATTTTAAGTCGTCTTGCTTGTGGTTGATTCATTATCTTATTTTCACTTATTATGCTTCTTTTGCTTTCTCATGCCGTCCATATTTACTTAAATTCTGATCACTATAATATCAATAGGTTGTTCCTGCCTGGCTGAGTTGCTTGCCAATAAAGGGTGATCTTATCGAGGCAAAAGTTGTTCATGACCTGCTTTGTTCAATGGTAGAGAGGTGCGGACTTAACCCTGTTCTGGCACAGCACTTCTTTATTCGAATCTATCTTCATTTATATCTAGTGTCTACGTATATCCTTGATTTTTATACTTTTTACCATGTTCCACATTTTAGGTCTGATGGTGAACTTTTGGGCCCCAATAACCAGTATCTCCCCAAAATTGTTTCCGTGTTTGCTGAGGTTAGTTGTCTAGAGCAACTTAATGTCTGTTATAACTGTAATTTGTGATTACATCTTTGGCCCAAGTTCTTTGATCATATCTGGTTCCAGAAATCACAGCCACTCATCAGATTTAGCCGAATGATAAAAAACTACAAAACCTTCAGTCAAACTATTAAAACTACGATTACATTTAATGAGATAAAAAGGAATGTCATCCAAATTCATTTGTTTTTATTTACATAATTGTCCTCTGTTAATGCAAACAACCGTTTAAGGATTGTTGTGAATTGCTTAAACAATCCCAATCGGATCCTCTTACAGTAGAAGAACAAATAATGACTGAAGGCGGGATATTGTAAAAGTGTAGCACACTCAAATGGGAGAGTTATATTTGGGTCCATTTGTAATTAGGTTAAACGTGAGGGTTAAGTTTCTGGAATTACCTGTTGTATGCAGTCCGTATTGTTTACTATCCTGTAACTTGTAAGTTGGACAAAATATTAAATGGAAATCGTGTCATATATCGTTAGCATATAAATTTGTGGTGTTGTAGGTTCTGTGTGCTGGTAAGGATCTTGCCTCGGATGAAACTGCTGGTCGAATGGTTAATTTGTTGAGACAGCTACAGCAGACGCTACCTCCTTCCACGCTGGCGTCCACTTGGTCGTCCTTGCAACCTCAGCAGCAGCTTGCTTTGCAGTCAATTCTGTCATCACAGGGCTGATTTGATGTCAACTATTGCTTTTCATGAGGTTTCTGAGTATTGTGTGTGGTCGTTTGTTCCTGGGTGAGCTTTCTTCTTAAGCCAATTCTTTTTCCGAACGTTGACAACATATTGGTTTATGCATGCCAGCCTCATTTGGTCGAGTGTGGATACATTTTGCAGATGATTTTATAGAAAATGTATATTATTGCTTCCAAAATCACAAGGAAAGTAATATACTTATTTATTCTTCTTTCTTGTTTGTTTGGGGTGGGCTGGTGGGGTGTGGGAAGTTAACTTTTATTTGTGAGATTTTGTTTTGTCGGTTGTGTGTGATATTTGGGAGTTGTTGGATGCAATTCCTTTCAGTTTTGGTCTTGTGATGATATCATACCGGAGATTTGTTTGTTATAGACATGGTTATGTATTTGGTTTATTTGTTAAACATAAATGGAATTTTTGGTCTTTACATGGAATTTTTGTGTGTCAAACCGCTGTACCTTTTACTCACATGTCAAATTTAGGCACCAATTCATTATACTTTTAATATGATATATTTTAGTTTAAATTGTTTTTGAAATACTTACTAAAAAATATGGTTGTATAATAAGGTGACTTGTCTGACCATTTGCATAATTTAATTGGGTGCAGGAGGCGACAGAGTTTAGGGGTTGTTATTTGCTTCTTGTGTGACATGAACATATAAATATTATGAAACATTGTTACAACTAATTGATGACTATTCTGACTATAGGTATTATTCGCAAATACTTTCATATGATCTATTTATAGTTTCAATCTTTTTAATAATGCAAAAATTAAAGTACTAATAAAATAACACATGTTTTTCAATACACTGCAAAAGTCCAATGTTTTTGAGAAAACCACCCGTACATACATTAGTTTCATCACAAAAACTTACTATAAATGAATTGATGAAAGCGCTGTAATGAAATACAAATCCAACCTCATACATATACTCATGACTCATATAACGACATGGCCTTATCATCCCAATTTTCTCTTTTGAAGAAATGGCAAAAGAACGTGTTGAGCAGTATGGTCGATAGAATTTAGCATGCCTTTGTAGAAACCCAACAAAACAAAAACAAACATTTTCCACATAGTTTGTCATGCTCACAGCTCGTGCTTCACACCATATTCCCCCACTTATCATAGAATAGAAAATCCGGTCAACTTGCTACCTAAAAAATTTTTCAGTATAATATAAAAATAAAAATAAAAATGAAAATAGCCCCATTCCAAGTATATGTTTAACAAACTAATTTCCAAATCAAAACCTCTCCTCTTAAACATTGTGGAAAATGAAGTAGAAAAAGAAAACAATGGATCCTCAATCGCACACCACCTCTACCAATATCATCAATCACACCACAACAACAAACAAATCCAGAAAGAAGAACAATTGGTGTGAGACAAAGATCCTCTGGCAAATGGGTTGCCGAAATCAAGAAGACGAGTCAAAGGATCCGAATGTGGCTCGGCACTTTCGACAAAGCTGAGGAGGCAGCCATGGCTTATGACGAGGCTTCTTTCCTTCTTCGCGGCTCTAACACCAATTTTCCTAACAACATCCCTTGTAATCCAGCTCTGTCTTTGAAAATCCGGAACCTTCTCGATCAAAAGAGAGGCATGCCTAATGAGGCCCACCCTCCAAGTCTTGATCCCTTAGCCACCCAAACATTTGAAAACAATCCAATGTGCTCGACTCAAATCAACCCTTGTGATCACACTCCGGCTTACAATATGGATTTCGACAAGAGTGATGGATTTTATGTGCCGGTAAATGACACACGCCAAGATTTTGAGCGTTTGAAGTTGGAACGACAAAGATCAAAATGCGTTTATCCAATGAATGGAACGACTGAAGAAAAGTGGCTGGATATTAGTTATGATAATGATCTCTTTTGGGATGTTCCAACTCTGTGCCAAAACTTCGGTCCGATTTAAAATTATTTTATTTTAGATATTTTAAGAAATCATTTTCAGAGTGATCATCGTTACAGTTTACTTCTGTTTAAGTTTCCACTTGATTCTTACCAACTTTGAGGAAATGATGCACTTGTCCTCATCGTCAAAATAGAAAAAAAGGCGGTTCTAAGAAATTTCGATACATCTGTGCATATTTTTCCCCTGTTTATGTGATCTCCACAAGAAATTTTATAATCTGACTCCCGCCAATATCAACGGTCTACTACGCCTCACTTCCAGAAAAAAACAGAGCAAAGAAAAGTGATGAATAAATAAACGGCGAGCATCTTTTTCAATCCGAAAATGAGTGATACTTGATTTTACACATCACATTTTCAATACTTATTTTCACTCCAAATTGTACGAAAAAAATTGCACAATGATTGCACAATATGATCTCACAATGACGTCATTGTATGCATGATCGCGCAATGGTCGCATAATGGGCACACAATATAGTCGCACGATGACCTTACAATATATTGCATCACAAGATACCACAATGATGGCACAATCGATGACATAGCCGATCGCACATTGGTCGCATAATGATTGCACAATCAATTACACTGTGGGGTGAAAAACATAACTTCTTGTTTTAAACTTAGTGTCGAAATTACACAGGTAACCTGACTTGTGTTTTCAGTTCGTACAACTTGAGCTAAAAAACAAAAAAGAAAAAGATAACAAACTGAGAGCGAAAAGATTAAAGCCGAGGCGAGTAAACTCTTTTCGCAAGACAAATGTGCCCCGTATAGTGCTAATGGGTCTGTGCGTCTCGTCCCCAAAAATACAACGACAAGCAGCTCGGAAGCTGTAGCACACTAGAACTTCAGAGCTCCAACGAACTTAAATAGAGTCGAGAACTGAGCACTGTATATGATATGATACGTAAGGCTTTCAGTAGAGAGTGAGATGCAGATGTATGTCTTGTGAGTCTCTTTCTACCTCTAGACATTTCCAACTAGTAGGAGATGACCTATGGTCTTCATATAACAACCCACTGATGGAGATGACCTCTGGTCTTCATATAACAATCCACTGATGGTTGTTATTGGGCAGAAGTGGTAGGTGTTAAGTCTGTCCTTTTCAACTGTTTACACCCCACTACTCCACCTGAAACAATCAAGTGGACTCATCACTACAATGTCCAAATACATTGTATCTGAGAGGTCCACATTGATTGGGTTAAAATCCGATTTCAAAAACTACTAGAAATTGTTGCATTAGTAATCAAAATTTGCAACTAAATTTTAGTTGTTACAATAGTAACATGATTTAGATACGGAATATAATTTTAAAAACGGAATGTACTTTAAACAAATATATTTATATTAGTAATTAATTTTGTGACTAACTCCGTATGTTACAAATACATATACATGGTTTCAATTTAAAGACTTAAAATTGTAGCATATTCTAATTTATATGATTTTAATATAAAATATAACTATTTCATTTATCGCCAAAGCTCGAACACTAGAGTAAGGTTCATTCGAAGCTAGTTTGAGAAAAATGCTTGAATTGGACTAAAGGAGCTACTCAATGCCCCACTTTCTTATCTAAAAGTTCAATTAGTACATCACACTACAACAAAAAGGAGTTCTAACAACATAAATATAGTGACTTTTTTAATAATCGTAATTAAAATTGATGTATTTTGTGACGCTTTTTAAAAAGCATTAATAAAATTATTCCACACTGTTCCTGTTCAATAAGAGCTCATTCTTTTGTTAATCAAGTCAAGCCCGAACAGAAAACTAGGTGCGTTTAATAATTGACAAACCTGAGCTTATTCGCAAATGTTCACGAATATCCATTTAATAATTTTTATTTTATTTTTTATGTTTATCTATATTATATATATTTATAAAAATCTAAAATATGAAGTTATTTTATTTAATTTAATATTCATCTTCGAGCTTGAATGAGTTCGAACAAACATCTCATGCTAATCAAATAATTTGAAATATTTATTTACTTGGTCCAGCCCGGAGCTTTTGGTGCAGGTCAAATCTACCTCATTTTCAAGACGGGTCGGACCAGGTCCGCCTCGTTAACTTCGGTATCTTAGGTACGGAGGCTAACATATCCTGTGTCTCAAGATCGGCTGCTTGCCAAAATATTAATAATAATTAAAGATTTAATTACATTTGCAATTTTTCTTTATGGATTATTTGGTTTTCCTAGATCTTTTAGTTAATGATTTAGTTTCTTGTACAACTTTTCTCGATGGACTAAGATATATTTTAATCCTATGTGTCAGCCATCTATATGAATCATTTTCTTGTAGCATCTTCTGTTTTGGTTTGTATTTTCTTATACCATTTACAGTTATATGAATAATATTAAAATATTGTATGCTAACTTTATAATTTATTTTATTTAAAAAATATAAACGTAGAGTGAATAAATAATTATTGAGGCGCACAATGAGTTAAGTTAATAAATAGTAAGTAATTGGTACAGTTAATAAATGGTGAGTTGTAATTAAACATTGGTACAACCCACATTGCGTTTAACTGAAGATGTATGTATATCATATTAACTGACCACTCACTGCGTTTAAAACTCATATATCATATTAACTGATCACTCGCTGCATTTAAAACCATCCTATTAATTGAAGACTACTGAACACTCATACTTCGGCATACACTCATCTGCAATTACTCGGAATTAAAATTTGGCAGTGAAATCTAGCAGCATACTTACATGGAGATTTACAATTTAGCATTACGAGTGAAGTGTCCAAACATAGGACTGGATTTGAATTATCCAGAGTCTCCAAAAATCTTAAATCCTTGTATGGCGATAATGGTAATTTTTTTGGAAAAGTTGATGGGAAAATGTAAGTGTAAATTGAACTGAGGCAGAAAAATTATAGATACTGTAAGTCCATTTTTTTTTAAACTTGTCACTAATATATGATCTGATGAATAATTTGATTATTATATACAGACACAAGAATGTAACTAAGAATGAGGCATCAATGGCACAACAACAAGAGAAGCCTCAGCGAGTTCTACTGAGAGATCACCTTCAAATGTTAAAAATATTAGTTCCTGTTTTATTTGAGTATATAAAATGATTAGTAATTTATTAATTGCACTTTGATGTTTTATCAATTAAATTTTTATTATTGTACTGATGAAATAAAATAATTGTATTTTATTTATTTTTAATCTTGCTTGCTTATTGTAAGTGGTATTAATGACTTCATTTGATGCTAAAGAAATTTACTGAAAACTAATATTATGATTACTTAATGCATCGGATGAAAATAAAAAGTTATGCCATTATGTTGTAATTGTCACCAATATTAAAATATTAAGAACGGAACGATCCAATACAAATTTGGTAGCTGAAATGAGAATTAGGAACAAATATTCTTACTTCTAATTTGGTTTCTATTACTGAATAATTAGGAACAACTATTATCGTTTCTAATTTGCTTTCTATTACTGAATAATTAAGAACAAATAGTCTCATTCCTAATTTGGTTTCTATTTATCAAATACTAGAAATGGGTTGCTTGTTACAAAATCCGTTAGTGATAGCAACAGAACGAAATCCGTCTTTGAGCATTAGCATCCTTGTTTCCACTAACTAATGATGTAACAGAATATACTTGTTTCTATTGTTTATTAGTAACAAAAACCTACCTCTTGCAATACATTTTTCTCTTACTAAAGCATCACTCAGCTTGGGCTTTATTTTGGGTGAAATTCTGCAAATAAATTTGCGGCAAAAAGATTATAGGGGTTGTGCAAACATTGAAGGGTTGTTCCTGAACTGCTTGTGCTGGCTCCATATTTTCATGGACAGTAGTCAATGGTTCTAGGTTGCCTACTTGAATAACCTCCATCGAGGGCTCATAGGGCATCATTTCTTTATCATTATTCCCTGTGGATGATCCTTCCCCTTGTTTAGACACCTTAACTTCCAGGTGCGGAGAAGATATATTTTTTGGAACTGAACTGAGTGCTAATCCAGGTGAATCCCTATTGGAAGTAGGGCTCTGATTCATAGCAGTTGTTTCTCTAAACTGAGAGGAAGGTTGATCTCCATCTAGCCCCGGGGATGAATTACTATTCCAACTAAGACCCTGCAGCCCTTCAGCTGCCTTCATCCATTCCCCATACTGACCTTCCTTCAACGATTGATGCACAACATCATATATTCTTAGGCCACACCCTTTCTCAATATGTCCCACCTTGCCACAGTAGAAGCACATACTGACTAGCCTCTCATATTTAAATGTGACTGTAACCAGTTGATTTCCCAGTCTTATGGACGCACATCTGGGAAGAGGTTCTGATATGTCCACTGTTCAAGGAGTTTAATAAGTCGTCCTCCTTGAATACCATGATTCCCACAACAACATTTGAGTCTGACTTAAAAACTTTCCCTATTTTCAGCCCAACATCCGTGGTTAGCCAATCGAGAGGTATATGGTGCACTTGTATCCAGAAACGAACTTCATTGAAAACGGGATCATTACTAGTTAGCCCTGCCCTCCATTTCTTCAGAACCAGGTATTGATTATCCAGAATCCAGTTAATGCCCCCCCCGCCACTCTATCCATGTCCTCTAGATTTTCAAAAGTGAACTGAAAGAAATTGGGGCTAAGTTCACGTACCTGCATAGAGTATTTCAGTTTCCATATTAGAGTCATAGCCTTCTTAACTCCTGCAAGATTGGCCCGTTTATCGCCCCCAATTTTTCCAAAAAGGCTTTTGTGGCATTCCTCCACTCCTGCTTTGACATCATCAGTACCAAGATCAATAACTTTAATTTCTTTTTCCGATAATGTGAATGCTCTGAGGCGGCGCGCTACTTCCTCCGCTGGATTGGGTGTTGAATCCGCTTCCATCGAGGCTTACTGTACCGATATGAAACCCTAGTGGAATTCGAAACCAGTGAATTAGGCGAGTGAATGATGATAGAAATGAGAATAGGTCCCTCCCTAGAGAGGAAGAATCTCTCCGATGAGAAGATTGGACTCTCCGATGAGAATAAAGGACTCTCCGAGGAGAGAAGGGGGCTCTCCGATGAGAGAATTTTACAGATGACATAAATTTGGTTCAGCCTGGCTTAAGCTTGAAAAGGCAAATTATTGGAGACAATGTCGGAGAAGATAGCTGAGTTGAAGAGTGAGGGTTAGATTGAGGGAGTGGGTGTCGCGGGCGCCAAATCCGTACTGCAGGGATAGAGACAAAGACAAAGACTTTACATGCTATTTCAAGTAAATCTCAATTTTTTTTTATATTAATAGATTTTTACTTTCTATCCTAATTGTATAAAGTTCTGTCTTTAGAGCATCTTTAACAAAAGAGTTTTGAGCGAGGTTTACAAATACAAACTTTGAGGTTTTACTATTATAAAGGAGAGGTTTAAGGTTTTGAATATAGACCAGGTTTGTCTACACAAACCTCCCTTAAACCTCCAAAATTGTATTTTTTAAAAACTATAAAAAAATATATACATAGGATGTTGCTACACGCAGTGCTATCTATCACTTAAATCAAAGCACGTGTTATACAACAATTGTTCAATGGCTTGATGAGTATTGGCCCACCACACGCCAAGACATGTGCCTGCTTCATTACCTTTGATCATGCCGCCCTTTCAAAGTCAAACCATGCGAGCGAAAGAGGTTTTAGATCGTGAAGTCACACACATCCGGCAAAGCATTCCCTGTCTACAACCGGATCCCCATGCTCACTCTATTCTTATTCTTCCTCTTATGCTTACACAAGTATTGGATGGGGGTATATAGCTAAGCTCAATAATCGACCCTCTTTAAGCAACATTTGATTCTTTCTATTTTTTCTTTTGCTTTTTATTTTTTTTAGTGGCAATTTGAATATTAAGAGGATGCTTGGATACAAATTCATCCAACAAAATCCAATCATTTTTAATTCAATCACTTTTTTTTAACTCAACTTTAATTCACTATTCATCCACTCATATAATTTTAACTAACCATCACTTCAAATCATCTCTCTCCTACTTTTACATAAAATCAATTTTTATTATTTTATTTTAAATATTATTTTAATATATCCACTAACAACTAACTCGTACCACCCTTTTCAAAATTAACCAAACCAAACAAAAAAATCTAAACAAATCCAAAAAAATTTATATCCAAGAATAATCAATTCCAACTATAGATAGAAAAATACTCCTCATTTTTTTTTTTCATTCTTATTTTTGAAAAAAAAATCATAAATAATTAATATTTAATGTTTCAGATTATTAGAAAATATGTTTTACTTTAATTATAAAAATTGACACAATTCATAAACATATGTGTTTATTTACTTGGTAGTTTTTTTTCAACACTATGTAATTTCTATGTTTCGTAATTATTTTAACACTCTATAATTATGTAATAATTATATTATTTTTTATATGTCTTTATGATAAATATATAAATATTTAGATTGGATAAAAAATAGAGTTATAGTTTTAAAATATTAATGAAAATATAAGAGTATAATTTAATTAAAAATAAGTGAGAAATATGCGAGACCCGTAAATAAGGAGGTTTATGAGGTTTATTGTTATTGGAAGTTTATGGTTGTAGGAGTAAGAATGATGTTTTGAATGACGTATAGCGTGGGAAGTGTAAAAGAAGGTTTAAGGAGAGGACTGATAAAGAGCAAAACACAATTATATTATACTTGTATAAAATTTTTCTCTGTGTTCAATGTTTATTTAATTTTTATTGTTTTCGTGCTTGCGTTTCGTGTGATTTATGTCATTTCGAGTGCTATTGTTAAAGTCTTCCGCTGTATTTCATTAGCTCAACTTCGTTCCTTTTTCTATTGAATGTTCCTTCAAATGATGTAACATTTCACGTCACATTTCATATTTTCTGCATTTCAGGGAACTTCAATTCTTTCAATGTTTCCCAATTTTTTAATGCCACGACAATGGGTGCCAAAATGAGAAAACGACCAAAAAAAAAAAAAAATATAGCAATTAACTACACCAACATGAATCCTTCCACATCATACACAGAAATTCAGAATTGTTAAAGAAACACACCCCAAGAAGATCCAAAGACAAGAAGCAGAAATCACAAACCATAGCAATTTACAAACAGATAGTAAAAACCCGCACGATACCAACAAACATTACTTTTAATATTCTTCGCCTTCGTCTTCATCATCAACACCCTCGGCACCAACCTCTTCATAGTCCTTCTCGAGAGCCGCCAAATCCTCACGGGCTTCGCTAAACTCACCTTCCTCCATTCCTTCACCCACATACCAGTGGACGAAAGCCCGCTTAGCGTACATGAGATCGAACTTGTGGTCAATTCGGGAGAAGACTTCGGCAACTGCAGTGTTATTGCTGATCATGCACACTGCACGTTGCACCTTGGCCAGGTCACCCCCAGGGACAACGGTGGGTGGTTGGTAGTTGATTCCACACTTGAAGCCAGTTGGGCACCTATTGAAAAATCACAAGAATTAATTTGAGGGACCAAAAGAACAAATAAATATGGGTTACATTTTGCTTTAGTTTTCCCGATTTCGGGTTTTTTGGGTTTAGTGTGAGTTGGTATTTGAGAATAAAACATGTAACCCGGATCTGGAACCGAAAAATTGGAATCGGCATGACAAGAGCCCTCAATGGAGAAGAAAGATATAAAAAAAAAAATACTTTTTGAAGATGGAGTTCAATTGAGTCACAAACTAATGCCAACAATTACTGCAGGAAAAAACTCAAATTTGGTTTCTGTCCAGACTCGGGTCTCTCAATTATTTAAATTTCCCAATTCGAGGATCATATTTTTCTTTTCTTCAAATTAAGGTTTACATTTCTTCTTTCATTTATCAGTTGGGGCTTCGTGGGTGCTTTCTTTTGTGAGAAATAAAAGGCATAACTCCCATTTGTAAAAGGAAAAAGAAAATATTGATACCCTAACATGAACTTTGGAAATGAAATAAAGAAAAGAACACTGCAGCATAAAAAAATCACACCTCTCATTATTCAAATTTGGCCATCTGAAGCAATTTTACTTACCAGTCAACAAACTGAACTGTACGTTTCGTCTTGATAGTAGCAACAGCAGCATTGACGTCCTTAGGCACAACATCTCCACGGTACATCAGGCAACAAGCCATGTACTTTCCGTGCCTAGGGTCACATTTGGCCATCATGCTCGAAGGCTCGAAAACAGCATTAGTGATCTCTGGGACAGAAAGCTGCTCGTGGTATGCTTTCTCAGCTGATATCACAGGCGCATATGATGACAACATGAAGTGAATGCGAGGATAGGGCACGAGGTTGGTCTGGAACTCAGTAATATCCACATTGATTGCCCCATCAAATCTTAGGGAGGTAGTCAAGGATGATATGATTTGGGAGATGAGTCGATTTAAATTGGTGTATGTGGGCCTCTCAATGTCAAGGGACCTCCGGCAGATATCATAGATGGCTTCATTATCCAATAGAACAGCCACATCAGTGTGCTCGAGAAGAGAATGGGTGGAGAGGACACTGTTGTAAGGCTCGACAACTGCTGTCGAGACCTGCAGTTGAGACAAACAATTTATAATCCAACATGTTTGGATATAAAAATTTTTGTTGTTGGATTTTTTGGTTTGGTTTGGTTAATTTTGAAAAGATGGTATGGTTTGTTGTTAGTAGTTATATTAAAATAATATTTAAAATAGAATAATTAAAATAGGGTTGATTTAAAAGTAGGAGAGAGATAATTTGAAGTGATAGTTAGTGAAAATAATGTGAGTAGATGAATAGTGAATTAAGGTTGATATGGTATGTATGAATGATTGATTGATATTATTTAATTATTTTTATAATATTGATGATAGTGGGGTTAATTAAAGTTGAGTTAAAAAAAGTGGTTGTGTTAAAATGTTAGAATTTTTTTGAAATTTTTTGTATGCAAACATACCCAGTATTCAACTCATGAGTAATAATTAGTTCGCGTCAGGGTTATCTACAGAGACGAAGATGTATTAACAGATTATGAGCTGAAAATTATTTTTAAGGAAAGTGCTGTGCTGTTCATTCAATCAAAATATGCAATCATGAGGAAGCAAAGTCAAATTAAGAGCATGCAGTGTGTATTTGTGGGAAAATGAAATTTCTAAGCACCTGAGGTGAAGGATAGATTGTAAAACCAAGCTTTGACTTCTTCCCATAGTCAACCGACAAGCGCTCCAAGAGCAATGAACCCAATCCAGAACCAGTACCACCGCCTACAGCATTGAAAACCAAAAAACCCTGCAATCCTGTGCAGTTATCAGCCAACTTTCTCACTCGGTCAAGGCATAAATCCACAATCTCTTTCCCAACTGCAAAAAGGATTATCATCAGTGAATAACAGCACCACTACAATATCGTTCTTGCAAATATAAAACTGGCACACCACTAAGACTTCAATGGGCATGATGGGGAAAAAGAAACCTCAAAACTCGCACCATATACCTAGCTACATTATAGTAAGAAAGCTTGACTAATGACTAAACTAGTGATATGAATAAACATCAGCAAACCAACAAAGTATGTGTGTCATGAACAAGATATCTAATTATTCTACAACATCATTTCATTAGAAATCTCAAAATCCAGGACTGAGAAAGGTATAAATTCATGTCAACTCTCATGATTCTAGAAAATCAATAAAGTGAGCATTCACTAGGATTAACCCAACTGATGACTACATTTCAGCTGTAAATAGCAAAGCAAGTGTATTGATTTCTTTTTCCCCCTCTTTTTTTTTTCCCCTCTAGAGTTCATGCAATTATGAAAGAAAAAACTCTGAATCTGAAAACAATATGGATATTAACCAGTATAGTGTCCTCTGGCGAAATTGTTGGCAGCATCCTCCTTTCCAGAGATGAGTTGTTCTGGGTGGAAAAGCTGGCGGTAATCCCCTGTCCTAACTTCATCAATAACAGTGGGTTCAAGATCAACAAATATAGCTCTAGGGACATGCTTTCCTGAACCGGTTTCACTGAAGAAGGTGTTGAAAGCATCATGCTCCACACCAATTGTAGAATCACTGCAGATAAAGTAAGCAGGAAAAGATAAGGGATGGTAAAATCCAAATGCTGTTTAAACAGACCAAGGGCTTCTAACAGACAACTCAGAATAGGAAATCAGGTGTCTTATCAGCTTTCATGTTCATCAACAATTGAACTATCTCACATTCATCACATGGGGATAAACATCAAACAGACTCGATCTTTCGTACATGCTAAATCCCAGTTCGCCCGGCCAGAAAAATATACCGAAATTGCAAACGTAGAAAATATAATAGGCACAAAAGCGAAGTTCAAATCGAATAAGAGACACAAATAATGACTGATAATTGGAAAAAACAAAGGGGGGAAAAAAGGGAAAGAGAGAATTAGATACCTGGGCATCATGCCATCGGGCTGAATGCCATGCTCAAGGCAATAGAGCTCCCAGCAGGAGTTGCCGACCTGAATCCCCGCTTGCCCAATGTGTATGCTGATTATCTCTCTCATCTTATCCGTAGAAAGTGAAAAGTCTGAACCGAAGGAATCGTTTTCTCCTGGTATGGAGGTCGTGGCGATGGCGGTATGAGGATGGATATTATCGTGTTTATGTGTGTGTATATGTATATGATGAGATATTTTGGAGCGAGTGGGCTGTGGGCGTATAGGAGAGCAGAAAATGGGATTTGATAAATGGGATGGAGTCCGAATGGGCCCCGCCATTTTGCGCCAGCTCTTTTACTGGACCCACCCCCATCTCGTCATTGAGGTAGAGAGAGAGAGATATTTTTAGTGTCAGAAATGCCCCTCTCAATAAAAATATTGCCAAAGCTTAGTT
>BKCP01009403.1:2530551-2577282 GCA_008636005.1 Striga asiatica | reverse complement strand
TTTGGACTTGGAATGTTTCCCATTTTTGTCTTTATGTAGCAGAGCCTAAATAGGTGTGTTGCTTAAGCTAATTGGGTATAAACATTTCTATTTTATAAATGTATTAAGTATTTAGAGAATGCTTGGATACAAAATTTATTAAAAAAATTAATTTACTTTTAACTCAATTAATTTTTTAACTTAATTTTAACTCTACTCCACTATCATTAATATTATCAATATAATTAAATAATATCAATCAATCATTCTTACACACTACATCATCCTTAATTCACTATTCATCAACTCATATATTTTTAACTAACCTTCACTTCAAATCATCTCTCTCATACTTTTACATCAAATCAACTTTAATTATTTTATTTAAAATATTATTTTGATATACCCACTAACAACTAATCATACCACCCTTTTGAAATTAACCCAACCAAACCAAAAAATCCAAACAAATCAAAAAATTTTTATATCCAAGCAAACTCTTAGTACCGAAACTTGTTCAGTATAGGATGTTTGAAAAAATATATTATATAAAATATAAATATTTACAAGTATTTTTATCTTATTGTAAAATCATAAAAATAAATACACAATAAATAATGAATAACTAATAAAGTGAAACCATTTAGAGTGTGTTTATGTACTTATTTACTCATTTTTTTTTTTTTAAACGATAGCAATGCTCATTAAAACAAACTAAAGTTTGGTACACCAAATACAAAGGAAAATCCGGGAAATGGAGAACCACACTACGAGGACCTAGAACCAAGAACAAACAAGACTAAAACCAAAAACTAAGGAGTAAGACTGTTATACACAATCGAGGCACTTACTCCTTCCAAACCACAACAAGAAAGAAAACAAACAAGGGGAGAAGCCACTGAAAAACCATCCTAGCTGCCTCTCACTGGTTCAGAAAGCTCCTGCAGGCCTAACCACTCTATTCTCCATGAAAGCCATCCAATCTTGCACAACTGCATGGACAATTAGATGTGCAGACCTTCTAACCCTCTCAAACAACTAAAGATTCTGGGATTTCCAAAGCCACCGAAGAATATATATGGAGAGTTGGATTCTGGCTTCAGAGATCTCACCCTATCAAGCTGACATATGTGCCACCACCAAGCACCATATTTTGAGGCCAAACCCAGTTCACTGGGGACAATTTCTGCACCTGCTTGGCTTGCTGACAGTGGAAGAGTACACGTTCAATTGATTCTCCTACCTCACTACAGAGTGAACATGTAATATCAACCTCAACCCCTCTAGACTTCAGATTCAGGCTAACAGGTAAGGATCCATTACAACATTTCCAAATAAAGTGCTTAACTTTACCCATGACCTTAAGCTTTCAACTTATATCCCTAACTTTAGTGCCTCTAGCCAAATCCTTACTTCCTTGTGCTTGGCCTAGATTAAGAAACTTTTCTGTAATGAGTTGAGAATAAGCAAATTTGACTGAGAAAGTACCTTTCTTATACAAATTCCAGATCCATCTGTCCTTCTGGTTAGGATTGAGAGTGGCAATCCTTACGACTAAATCACTGATATCAGGAGAAAATGTCCTTCTTACTTTGTTTTCATCCCAGTGGCACCCATCACTAGTCATCAGGTCCCTTACCTAAACAATCCTTCTGTCCACCCCTGGTAGCAACTCAATAGTTATTCCTGTCAGATTTGGTAGCCATGTTGGTCCCAGATCTTAGTATTTGTGCCATTTATAATCTCAACTTGCATCCACTTGCCACAAACCTTTAAGATTGAAAGCCAGCTACTCCATAACCAAGAAGAACTCTGCTTCTTCTGAGCATCAAAGATGGTAGAGTTAGGAAAATATGGTTTAACTTACTCCAAGCCACCCATTGGAAACCTTTCTGCACCTCAGACCCTTTGTTCACCCGAACTGACCACAAACACTTGAGATCTCCTTACAGAAACCCACAGGAAGAATAAAACTAGACATGGCAAAAACAGGAAGGGCATTTAAGACAACTTTAATTAGAACCTCCATACTTGTTGTGGAGAGCCATTTGTTTTTCCAACTTAGTATTCTCATCTTTACCGCAGTTAGAATATAATCAAAAGCTTCTCTCTTGGACTTCCCACTATCTAGTGGGAGTCCCAAATACCTAGTGGAAGAATGCACTCTGATCCCATTTAGTAGAGAGCAACATTTAGCATGCATACCAAGGTGGTATTCTTAATAAAAAAATAGAGAATTTGGCCAGATTTACCTGTTGCCCTGTAAAACATTGATAAGCTTGCAGAATACTCAGAATTTTAAGGACTTGGTGCTCCTCATCTTTAAATAATAGTAATGTATCATTAGCAAACAATAGATGGGTTAACAAAGGTCCATCTCTTGACAGCCTAACTCCTTTATAGCTACTTTTTTCAGCGTCCTCGGTTATTTTTGCGGAGAGAAGTTCAGAAATAATAATAAACAGATAGGGGGATAAAGAATCCCCCTGTCTTATTCCTTTAGGAGCAGTTACAAACGACTGACCTTGCCATTCAAATTGAAAGAGAAAGTTGGGAATTGAATACAGGCCATACTCCATTTAACAAATTGAGTTCTCCCATTCTTATCATAGTTAACTGAACTGACTTCCACTCCAAGCTATCAAAAGCTTTCACCATATCTAATTTAAAAGCCATAAAACAATTTCTACGAGATCTATGCCTATTTAAAAAATGAAAAACTTAATGTCCAAAGATTACATTGTCAAGCACTTGCCTGCCAGGAAGAAAGACTGCTTGATTCTAAAAAATGCAGCCGTGTAAACAGAGTCTTAACATCAAAGCCAGAATCTTCGAAATCGCTTTATAAAACACTGCACACAAGTTGATAGGTCTGTATTGACTAATTGAAACAGGGTTAAAAACATTTAAGGACCAGAGTAATCAATGTCAGGGCTGTTCAGGGTCTGGTTTTAACCATAAAAACCCGTCAATCCGGACCGCGGATCGGTTAAATGGTTAGTTAAAAAAGCCTTAAAAAATACGATGGCTAATTTTTTTAAAAATCCAGAATAACCGGTCCGGTTAACGGATTACCTGTGGTAAACCGCCGGTTTAGCCGGACCAGACCGGTAAATATTAAAAAACTATAACATATATATATAAATATATATATATATATATATACATTCAGTCATATATATAAACATTCAGTCATTCACTATGACCGACAAATACAATACATTTTTTTTTTCAACCGACAAGTACAATACATTCACTATGAATGTTTTGTTCTTATTACTTCAGGTGTATAAACTGATTAAAAAATGAATGCTTGCTTGGGTTCAGTTTGCATAATTTAATCTTCATCATTTTTGTATTTTTATGTTTACGGGACGAAATGTGTATTTTTATACTTATGGGACGAATTGTGTATTTTTTTATTTTATTATTGTTGTTTTTCTTAATTTGTAGGCCCAAATATTCTCTTTTGAGCCCAAAATTGAAAAATAAAAATTAAGCCCAAAATAAAAAGAATAAAAATTGAAGGTCCAAAACAAGGATTTTGGATTTAACCGGTTAACCGCCAAACCGGACCGTCCAATGCGATCCGGATTGTGGTCGGTTAAAAATTAAAACCGGTCCGATTATGGACAAGAAAAAAAATTAACCGTTAGGTCCGGTTTGGTCATGGTTTGGGCTAAAACCAGACCAATCCGGACTGTGAACACCCCTAATCAAGGTATGTAGCCAGTACCTCAATAGTTGGCTTGAAGCAAAGAAGCTCTTGACCGAAAAGCAAATGTCCTTGCGAATGATATGCCAGAAGTGCTGGTAAAAGAGCCCTCTCATACCGTCTTCCCTGGGGCTTTCTCAGAACGAATGCTTAAGACAACTTTTTTTATATCATCTTCTTCCACATGAGCAGTCAGTAAAGAATTCATATCCTCAGTAACTGTTTTGTGAATCAAAGGCAGCAACCCATGACCCCTACTTGAACCTTGTGAAGTAAAGAGCTTTCCATAATAGTCAATAATTATCTGTTAAATTTCCACTGGATTCTCACTGAAACTGTTCTCCTCTGTCACCAGTTTAACAATAGAGTTCATATTTCTTCTTTGGGTAACATAAGCTTGAAAAATTTCGAGTTCCTGTTTTCTTCCTTGAACTAAAGTGCCCTTGCTTTTTGTTGCCAGTGGATCCCCTCAGATACATTAGCCTCATCCACTCCTTTTGATTTCTATCCCAAGCCTCACAATTTATGCCCCCCTGCTTGTCTTAGCTCCTCCAATTGCAAAGAAAGACTGCAATTTTAGATGCATTCTCTGATCTAAAGTATTTTCTCCAGTTGAGAAATGTTTCTCTGGTTCTTTTGATATTTTCTTTAATAATGAACATTGGGGTACCTGTAGAGGGCACCTCCCAAGTTGATTTGACCACAGCTTTCACTCCCTCCTTTTGCACCCATCTTTTATCAAACTGGAACCTTCTTTTATGTTTGACCACCTCCTATTTAGTTTGAATGACTACCATACAATGATCTGAGGCAGTTCTGAACCAACTTGATACTTGAGTGGCTAGAAAATGGGCTAACTACTCTAGATAACAAACATTCTGTCCAAAATCTCTTCCACAAATCTTCTCCAACTCTATTATTAGCCCAAGTGTATTGAAGACATCTTTAGGGAACTTCTTGAACTCCCATTTGAGCTAAAAATTTGTTGAAACCCCAAAAGCTCCCATTTGGTCTTTCCTTTCCTCCATTTTTGTCCTCAGCTTTGCACAAATCATTCCAGTCTCCAACTATACATGACACATCCCCCTAGCCTGCTTTTTTCTGCAAGAGACACTCCCATTGAACTTCTCTCTCTGCTCTACTGGGGCTGAGGTAGACAAAGACAGCCCAACAAGAAATATCATGTAGCTTCTCTTTGTAATTAACTGCAATGAAAAAGGACTGATTGTGTATCTAAATCATCTCCACCTCTTTGTTCCAAAGCAACAAAAGCCCCCCACTAGTACCTCTAGGCTCAACTATGTAATGTCTATCTTCAAACCCCAACTTATTGCAGACTAAAAGGGAATTTTTTTTAGCTTTTTTAACTTTTAAAAGGAAAAAAAGAAACAGTGTGATGGATCCTGATGGATTTCTTGATCTGAGAAACTATAGAGAGCCCACCTAGACCGTCATATCCCTGGCTACGGAAGGGCCAACAGTCGTCCGCGTCAGGCCCAAGCCCCTAGAGTCCGTCGTGTTGTCGATGCATCAGGGTTCACGTTCTCCTTTTGTAGTGTTCAAGGGTGCGACTCGGCAACGCGATTGGACCATTTTCGAGCTCTCCGGTGTAGTTTTCGACGGCTTAGGGGAAGCTCCCCTTCTCCCCATGTGTGGATGGTTTTCGGAGTCCAGATCTGAATCGAGAGCAGACTCTTCATCAGATCCGACTAGGCGGCATGAGTGGCCGCAGTTTTCAGGCTTGATGTTTGTTAGTGTTATATACTGAAAGCTTGGGTTTGCATGTTATTACACATTTGCCTTTTATGAATGAGAATCGTGCTAGATTAAACAAGTTCTACGTTCTGTTGTTCTGCACTTAGATAGGGTGGGTCGTCATCGGGCGAACCGAAGATCACTCTATCAGTCACTTGCGAACAAGAATAGTTGTTCACAACCTAGATGGACATGAACACCCCATCTGAACGGTTGTAGTGTCAACTGTACAGTTTGTCTTGACTGATTAGTTGCACTAATACATTTATGTATTGAACAGGATCCCAGAGAGGAGAAGTTCATTTTATACTGATCGTCGTAAATGAATTAGGCCTCGGTTAATTACTGCGTTCTCTTAACCCGTAAGATATTAAACAGACAGGTATATATAATATATATTACTTTGAATCACATGGGTGGTGATGGGTCTACTTCCGGATCTGGAGTAAACCGGTGGATGTGAGCTCAGATATGCTTGAACCGCCTCCAAATCGCCGCTAGACCGCGAGATACCTGCAAAAACTCAACGCCGGAGGTGTTTCCGGCGTAGAGCCTCCGACGCTCAAGTCAGTATGAGAGTGATGAAGAGAGGCTGCGCAGCAGCTATGGGGGAGAGTGGGAATCAATGAGAGTTAGGGTTTTGAGGTTACCTCCTCTCCTTTATATAGGGGGTAATACTTACTTGAAGTACCCAAAATGCCCAAGTCGGTGGACCTAGAAGGTCCAAAATGCCCTGGTCAATTCGTCTCCCCTTGTTGCTGAGTCATCACAAGATTCCCTCTTATCCCTTGTAGTATGTAGGGCTTTGGATATATTGCAAGTGTGGTGAATCGCCTTCACCACTTTGGTCCTCGAGATGTATGGAGTCGACCTCGAGAGCTAGGAGGTCGACTTATGAATATATGCGGTTTCGGAGGCTACACCTGGTTTAGCTCTTTGATGAAGTCGTCTTCAGAGGGTCGTCACAGTGGAGTCGACTAGGGGGAGTCGACCTAGAGAATCTGATGTTTGGGAGTTACGCTCTTGATGTTCTTTTCCTTTTGATATCGACTAGTGAAAGTCGATAGACGGGAGTCGACTTATGGGAGTCGATTAGACTGATTTCTGCCTCTTCTCAATTGCTCTTGATAGGATCGACTTTTAAGGAAGTTGATTTGACCATGTCGACGGGGTCACGTCGACATGTGAGACGTTCAAGCGGTTCCCCGGTCGAGTAAGGAGACTTTGAGCCGGGTCATCCTTATGTGGCTATATCATCTAGTCCCCCCCAAAAATTACTCTAAGCAGTCGACTGCTTAAGAGTTAGTTTGGTGGAGTATAATTGTGTCGTCTGCCTACCATTCTTGCTCGTACTGGCTTCTTCTACAATTCGTCTCGTCAATCGATTAGTGCGTGCCTCAATCTCATGATTGCTCTTTCGGATAAGTTTGACACTCTGACAGACCCATTTCAAATTTCAAATTTCGAAAACCCTAAACTGACGCGCGTCGTCTCCATCGCTGTCTCTTCGAATTCCGTGCCTCATCAGGATCGTTGGTTCTCTTAATGATCCAACGATCCACATCCATCACTTCCTTATATAAATATACTTCAATTTCTCCAGAAACCACTTTTCGCATTCCAACACTTCTTGATCTCTCTCAATTTTCTTCAAGCTTTCCGGCGACCTGCGAGTTTCGGTTTCACCGGCGGTATTCGTTTCCGGCGACCTTTACTTCTTTCAATTCGATCCGGCAACCATGTGTAAGTTCACTATCTCTTAACTCTCAATTCTCTGCTGATATTTTTCTTTTTCTGATTTTTTCTGGACTCCCAGAACTTTCGGAGTTCATGTATGTTCTTCATATTCTTCATGAATTTTTTCCGGATTTCGCGCTTAGATCTCTTTACGCGTATATTTTGTTAAAGTTTGTTGTTTTTTACCAGTCGTCGGCTGTCGATGAGCAGTCGACTTTCACCTGTCACTAAGTCGGCCCTTGTCGACTTAGTGCCCTCTTTCTTCAGTTCTCTTTTTGAGTCGACTATGGTTGACTTACTAGTTTATTTAGGTCGAGATATCGATAGCGATTGCCTCTTCTTTGTCCTTTCTTCCTTTGTCGATTATTGCGAGTCGTCCTGATTCGATCTTGTAGGCCCTTACTCGTGACTTTACTAACGTCGACCTTCTCCTCCTTTTTCTTTCCTTAGCTTCCGACTCGTCCCCTCTATCCGGATCCCTCGGTCAACAGATCAACAATTATACCCATCTAGTCGATGAGGGCTCTAGCTCTGACTCCGTCGAGGTGACTGGCTTTAGGATGCTTTCGCTGCCTTCCCATTCTTCTCCCCCTCTCGCCACTGCTTCTTCTGTCGACTGGGAGCAGCACGACCAAGCGCTCTTAGAGGGTGGCTTAGTCGACATATTAAAGAGCCCTCCTCGAGGAGACCTTCCTCCCCTCGACCTCATTCCCCGAGGTATTCCTCTTAGGTTCTTAGATATCCCTGTTTATAGAACGAGCCCTGTATCTGTACCAATAGTTGTTCCTCTTCTCAATTCTCAAAATACTTTATCTATAGCTTGTCCCTTGGCTAGGTTAGCTGTTCTAAATCCATTTTGTTATGCCTCTGCAGCCGAAGTCGAGGGCTTCAGAAAGTTTAGTGGGCTTCCCTCAGATTGGGAGTTAGTTGCCCCTGGTCCTAACGACGATTTCGCTCATCCTCCTCCCGGCTGTCACACATTTTTCATAGACCAAGTCGTCTTTGGCCTTCGCTTTCCTATCCAAGACGAGCTAATATTAATTAGTAATTTGTACAATATTCCCATCAATCAATTTTCCCCAAATGCTATTCGCATCATGATAGCTTTCATAGTCGTTTCTCGAATAATACTCAAATTCTTTTCTCCCGAGTTTTTCTTTTACTGCTATGGTTATCGTCTTTCCAAAGGCGCCCATTGTCTGGGTCGTCGTGCCGGCGTCACTTTCCTCGACGATCTTTCGTCGAACGTGACCGAGTGGAAGTCGAAGTACGTTTTCATTCGTCCTGCCGCCGGTATGTATCCTTATGTAAATAAATGGATAACCTCGAAGGTGAAACAAAATAAACGGCCTCGTTCTGACGAGTTCGCTACTCTCCTGACTGAGCTTAATAAGCATACGTATAGTGCTCGTCAGTTGATAAAGGACCGTGAACTGGTCAATCACGCTCGCATCGTCATCTACGAGGACCTTCCTCGTCTCGATGACCCCCGTAAGCTTTTACTTGTGTATTTGTTTGTAAACTTCGATCATTCGAATCATGACTACTAAGTGTTCTTCATTTACTAACTTCTCTTCTATTATTTCAGTTAAGGCACTTAAACGCTTCGAACTCAAGAAACAACCGGCCGAGAAGCCGGCGGGTGGCTCTGCTCCACCTCCTTTTCGCCCTGCTGGTGCGGCAGTCGAATCGATTGCTGCGAAGAAGTTCAGGGTCGATAACCCTGGTGCCACCCAGAAT
The DNA here is from genome assembly GCA_008636005.1 of Striga asiatica. Taxonomy (NCBI): domain Eukaryota; kingdom Viridiplantae; phylum Streptophyta; class Magnoliopsida; order Lamiales; family Orobanchaceae; genus Striga; species Striga asiatica. The sequence goes on along the minus strand of BKCP01009403.1, from coordinate 2,568,356 downwards.
AAACCGTCGGGCTCTAGCTCCCGCAAGAGGGCTCAAGATGACCGGGCCGTCGTCCTGATCCCAGACGACCTGAAGCGCCGCAAGGTCGAGAAAGGGAAAGGGAAGGCGGTCGAGAAGCCTGCCAAAGCCCCAATCACTGTCCAGGACGTGACGGTCAAAATGCCGTCTCGACTCTGGAACCACCCCGAGCCTTATCAGGTGGCCCAGTACCTTAACTCTACTATCCCCGACGTCGACAAGGAGCGCGTCGAGGGGAATCTTTATGAGCGCTCGAACTACGCCGTTCCTGGCCGCAGTGCTCCCTTGCTTCGAGGAGACGAGCAAGGCTCCCCTCGCCTCTACCAAGTCCCTCGAGGACAAGTGTGAGGCTCACGCCAAGAAATCGAGGCGCTAAAGGAGGACTTGGAGGCCTCGAAGGCCCTTGTCGACAAGCTGAAGGCCGACAAGGCTGTGTTCCGGCATTTGAATGACAAGCTCAAGGCTGACCTCGACAAGGCTCGTGACGAGGCCGTGGTCGAGAGGGAGAACGGCGTCGAGGAGGGGCGCAAGACGTTTTTGAAGTCCCCGATGGGCGCCGTCTTCCTTGAGACCTATCGCCAGGAGGTCGTCAAGGCCTTTTGCAACTCTCCCGCCTTTTCGACAAGCTCTGCCCCGCCACCCTCCAATACTTCGAGCATACTTTTTCTGCATGGGAGGCGGTGGTTTCGGGGTCCGAATACGAGGGGAAGCTCGACCGCGAGGCGGTTAAGGAGACGCTTCCCTACCCCGAGGGCTACGAGGGCGACGTCTCTCCCCGACGATTATCCATGGTGGTCGGGACTCGAGGCTTGGGCCATCCGCAAGGCTGGCTTGGGCACGCAACTCGAGGTTTCTCCTACCCCCTTGTCCGGTCCGATCGAACTAATCGGGGCAAGTGGGGCTAGTCGTGAGGAGGAACTCGAGGCGGGGGATGTCGAGCAACAGGGCACTGAGCCGCTTGTCGACAAGAATGTGGAGGCAGAGAGGACTGCCACGATTGTGGAAGGTGGGGATGACGCTGCTGAGAAGTCGGATGCCGAGTCTTAGCAGTGTTTGTCCTGGGGCTGTGCCGTTTCTTGTTTGCTTTTTCTTCTCTCTTTCTCTCTTTTTTTTCTTGTTGTTCTCGACCTATTTTCGAGTTTTGTAAAGGTGGGGACGACTTCTAGTGTATTCGAATTTGGTATGCAATATAATTCTCTTCTTTTCCCTTTACTGTTCGTGTGAATTGTATCTCAAGTTATCTTGCTACTGTTATTTCCCGTATGTCTTCTCCCCAACCCTTCTTGCGAGCTGGTCGAAGTCGAGCAAGGATTTGAACAGCTTCGTAGCTGTGAAACGTTAAGTCTTTCAGCTTGTCTCCTCTCAACCCTTCTTGCGAGCTGGTCGAAGTCGAGCAAGGATTTGAACAGCTTCGTAGCTGTGAAACGTTAAGTTTTTCAGCTCGTCTTCTCCCCAACCCTTCTTGCGAGCTGGTCGAAGTCGAGCAACAATTTGAACAGCTTCGTAGCTGTGAAACGTTAAGTTTTTCAGCTCGTCTTCTCCCCAACCCTTCTTGCGAGCTGGTCGAAGTCGAGCAACAATTTGAACAGCTTCGTAGCTGTGAAACATTAAGTTTTTCAACTCGTCTCCTCCCAACCCTTCTTGCGAGCTGGTCGAAGTCGAGCAAGGATTTGAACAGCTTCGTAGCTGTGAAACATTAAGTTTTTCAACTCGTCTCCTCCCAACCCTTCTTGCGAGCTGGTCGAAGTCGAGCAAGGATTTGAACAGCTTCGTAGCTGTGAAACATTAAGTTTTTCAACTCGTCTCCTCCCAACCCTTCTTGCGAGCTGGTCGAAGTCGAGCAAGGATTTGAACAGCTTCGTAGCTGTGAAACATTAAGTTTTTCAACTCGTCTCCTCCCAACCCTTCTTGCGAGCTGGTCGAAGTCGAGCAAGGATTTGAACAGCTTCGTAGCTGTGAAACATTAAGTTTTTCAACTCGTCTCCTCCCAACCCTTCTTGCGAGCTGGTCGAAGTCGAGCAAGGATTTGAACAGCTTCGTAGCTGTGAAACATTAAGTTTTTCAACTCGTCTCCTCCCAACCCTTCTTGCGAGCTGGTCGAAGTCGAGCAAGGATTTGAACAGCTTCGTAGCTGCGTCAGTTTTCGTTGCTTAAATGTGTGCTGAAGTTGGCTGTCCGAGTGTTGTCGTTTCGCTTACATGCATAATTGGTGTGTCGATGTCCTTATGGTGGTATTTGTGATTGGCTCGAGATTCCATTTGAGGGTTCCAATCGTTAAGGTTGTGTTAGTCGACTGCATAGTCGAAGGCTTCGTAGCCTGCTCGAGATTCCGCTCGAGAATTTACAACTTCGTAGTGTGTTAGTCGACTTCGTAGTCGAAGGCTTCGTAGCCTGCTCGAGAATCCACTCGAGAATTTACAACTTCGTAGTTGTGTTAGGCGACTTCGTAGTCGAAGGCTTCGTAGCCTGCTCGAGAATCCACTCGAGAATTTACAACTTCGTAGTTGTGTTAGTCGACTTCGTAGTCGAAGGCTTCGTAGCCTGCTCGAGAATCCACTCGAAAATTTACAACTTCGTAGTTGTGTTAGTCGATTCGTAGTCGAAGGCTTCGTAGCCTGCTCGAGAATCCACTCGAGAATTTACAACTTCGTAGTTGTGTTAGGCGACTTCGTAGTCGAAGGCTTCGTAGCCTGCTCGAGAATCCACTCAAGAATTTACAACTTCGTAGTTGTGTTAGTCGACTTCGTAGTCGAAGGCTTCGTAGCCTGCTCGAGAATCCACTCGAGAATTTACAACTTCGTAGTTGTGTTAGGCGACTTCGTAGTCGAAGGTTTCGTAGCCTGCTCGAGAATCCACTCGAGAATTTACAACTTCGTAGTTGTGTTAGTTGATTTCATAATCGTTGCAAAGTTAGTCGGCTTCACAACCGTTTTGAAAAATTCGATTTTTCATACAATCGTATTGAAGTCGACGTGTAAATGTAAGAAACATACTTGAAGCATAAAACATATTCATTTCATCATTGAATTTAATTCAGACATTGTTCAGTACAAAAAGTAATTCGAAATATTGCCTTAAGCGTGAAAGCGTTTGAGATGGATCACGTGCCAGGATCGCGGGAGTTGTCAAGTTTGGTGGTCTTGTCCTCCGTTTCAATTATTTGAATTTCCATCCTCCCTGGGGCTCGAGGTCACTTCCTCTCGGCCTCTTTTCACTCGACACTGGTTTTTTGCCCTCCTTGATCTCAACCCGTTGGTTAGTTTTGACCGCGACCTGGTAGCATGTTCTCGACAATTCTTGGTCCCCTCGAGCCTCTCCCACTCGATCTCCAACGGAAAACTTCAATTTCATGTGATAAGTCGACACCACTTCTTGGAAGGCATTGAGCGCCGGCCTCCCGAGGATTACGTTATACGCTGACTCGACGTCGACCACGACAAATTTCACCATTTTTACCTTTCTCAAGTCGCCTTCCCCCAGGACGACAGCGAGCGTTGTTTCTCCTAGGGGAGGGACTTCTGATCCGTTAAACCCAAAGAGTGATGTTTGTAGAGGCGTAAGTTCAATGTCAAGCTCCATCCTCCTGAGGCATTCGTAGAAAATCACGTTCACGGAACTCCCGGTGTCGACAAACACCTTTTGCACCTCGTATCCCGATATCTGTGCAGTTATCATTAGGGCATCATTGTGTGGTCTTTCGACTTCCCCAACGTCCACAGGTCCAAAGTTCATTACTGGTCCGCATTCATCGACTTGCTGCACTTCGACCTTTGCATATCGACCTCGAGCATACGCTTTCCTTGCTCGGTTCGAGTCCCCGTCTGTTGACCCTCCGAAAATCATATTAATTACTCCCCTTTTTGGTAGGAGCTCCTCTTTCTCCGGTGACCTTTCCCTCTTGCGAGGGCTCTTGCTTCTCTCTCTCCTCCTGCTCGACCTCTCACGGTCTTTGTATATGAACTCCTTCAAGTGTCCAGCCTTTATCAACCTTTCGATTTCGTCTTTAAGGTGTCTGCAGTCATCAGTGTCGTGGCCGTAATCTTTGTGGAATCGACAGTATAAATTACGTTTGGGCCTTACTGGTCCATCTTTCCTTGTTCGTGGCCATCTCACCACATCGTCACAGATCTCTCTTTCCATGACTTCCAGTATTCTTGCATGAGGAGCCGACAGGGGTGTGTATTGAATCGGCCTCCATCCTCTGTATTGTCCTTCACCCTTGTCAGCTCGTGGTGATCCTCCTCTTTCCCCTGTCGACTGGCTTTTCTTCTCCTTCTTATCGTCTCGACTGTCAGTTTGGGGTATTTTCACATTTTGCAGATAATCGGCTTCGGCCTCCTCGACATTCATATATTTGACGCATCTTCCCAACACGTCATCGAAACTCCTACCAGGTCGCTTGGCCAAAGAGTTCTTACATAACCCTGGCAGTAGCCCTCTCGTCAGTCCTCCCGATTTGATTTCCTCTGTCGCTGTTGGGCACTCGACACATGCCTTTGTAAACCTCGCCACATACTCTCGCAGCGACTCTCCCTTCTTTTGCTGCATACTTATCAACGAGAGATAGGATTTCTCTTGCACCCTCACACTTGCAAATTGGTTAAGAAAACTCGAGCTAAATCCATCAAAGTCCTTAATCGACCCCGCTGGAAGTTGGTGAAACCAGTCCTGAGCTGACCCTGTCAGAGTCGTCAAGAAAGCGCGACATTGCACTGGGTCGCTGTAGCGATGAAGTACTGCCATATTTTCAAAACTCCTCAGATGTCGAGACGGGTCTGTGGTACCGTCATACCATATGTTCAACTCCCTAAAGCCTTTGGGTAAGTCGGCTCTCAGGATCTGCTGCGAGAATGGGTGTTCTTTCGCTCCTCTGCTTTTTCTTCCACCTACTCGAGCTTGCAAGTCGCGAACCTGTGCCAATAGTTGCTCTAACGTCTCGTCCCTCGCCTGTGGATTAACAGTTCGAACGGAGGATTTCTCTTCGTCTACCCTCCTATTCTGTGGTACGTTTGACTGGGCTTGTTGCTCGACACGGAGTTGCTGCTCGATGCGAGGAGCTTGCTCGACCCTCGGATTCTGCTCGACATGGGGGTTTTGCTCGACTCGCGCCACTTGCTTCATCTGTGCGGCTACAACTTCAGCAATCATCTTTTGCATCTCGCTTCTCGTCATCGTCAGAGTTTGTTCCTCGACACGGGGTTGTGTTTGTGTCTGTTCCGGAATCTCCTGGATCTGTTTTCCCTCGCGTCGAGACATCTCCGTTAGTTCCTTCTCTCCATCATTTGGATTAGGGTTTTGGCTCGTTCCCTCCTGGGTCAGCACTTTCATTTTCACGCCGGTTGGGGTAATGGGTGTTTCTCCGCCTAACGTCAGTCCTGGTGGTGGAGGTCCTCCAAATGGTGGCATCCCCATCATCTGTATCACAGGGTGTTTGGTGGTGGGAAGTGGTGGTGGCCTCTTGTCCATCCACGCCCCTCTAAATTCCTCGTTCAAGTTCCTCTGCAAGCCTTCCTTCTCCGCCATCAGCAAACAGATCGGAGCTAGGTGCGAAGCTCTTACTTCCTTCAAGAACTCCCCACAGACGGCGCCAAATGATGGGTCTACTTTTGGATCTGGAGTAAACCGGTGGATGTGAGCTCAGATCTGCTTGAACCGCCTCCAAATCGCCGCTAGACCGCGAGATACCTGCAAAAACTCAACGCCGGAGGTGTTTCCGGCGTAGAGCCTCCGACGCTCAAGTCAGTATGAGAGTGATGAAGAGAGGTTGCGCAGCAGCTATGGGGGAGAGTGGGAATCAATGAGAGTTAGGGTTTTGAGGTTACCTCTTCTCCTTTATATAGGGGGGAATACTTACTTGAAGTACCCAAAATGCCCAAGTCGGTGGACCTAGAAGGTCCAAAATGCCCTGGTCGATTCGTCTCCCCTTGTTGCTGAGTCATCACAAGATTCCCTCTTATCCCTTGTAGTATGTAGGGCTTTGGATATATTGCAAGTGTGGTGAATCGCCTTCACCACTTTGGTCCTCGAGATGTATGGAGTCGACCTCGAGAGCTAGGAGGTCGCATGAATATATGCGGTTTCGGAGGCTACACCTGGTTTAGCTCTTTGATGAAGTCGTCTTCAGAGGGTCGTCACAGTGGAGTCGACTAGGGGGAGTCGACCTAGAGGATCTGATGTTTGGGAGTTACGCTCTTGATGTTCTTTTCCCTTTGATATCGACTAGTGAAAGTCGATAGGCGGGAGTCGACTTATGGGAGTCGATTAGACTGATTTCTGCCTCTTCTCAATTGCTCTTGATAGGATCGACTTTTACGGAAGTCGATTTGACCATGTCGACGGGGTCACGTCGACATGTGAGACGTTCAAGCGGTTCCCCGGTCGAGTAAGGAGACTTTGAGACGGGTCATCCTTATGTGGCTATATCAGGTGGGGTTCATTTCGCTGGATTAATATTCCTACTGTTTTGGGTAATATTATTATATATATGATGTGTTGTTAAGATATTTACGGTCACCATGTGCGTTAGTTTGATGATGTCCCCAGAGTGAGTTCATGAAGGATTGTTATGCTAAACCCTACAGGTGGATTAAGTTCCGGCATAATAAGAATGTGATGAACGAGCGCTAGCTTCGGTGAAATAATAATCAATTACTTAATTCTTGATTGTCAGTAATCGAATTAATTAATGGACATTATATCTTAAACGTGGGGAGATAAATCGAGTAATTATTATTGGAGTCTCAAATGTAATTTGGGCTAGGAAAAGGGAGTGCAATAATATAATGTTGGTGACCTATTAATATTATTTAATTAATTAGAGGAGTGGGCTTGACCCACAGTTAGTCTAATTAATTAAGGAGCCCTTTTTCTAATCTCCTAAGGGTCCCTACTGTAGCTCTATATATACATCATTAAGCTCATGAGAAGAAAATCCCCAATCACATTCTAATGTGAGACACGTCCCTCTCTCTCTCTCTCTAGATCTCATTCGAGCTTTAACTTCTTCTTGTTGCTCCACTGGTACAAGTTGAAGAAGGGTGTGTTGAGTAATACAGTAGAAGATCTGTAGGTAAACTGAGACGAAATATATTTTGTCCTACAGAACTAACCGGAGGTCCAATTGAGACGCACAGCATACCTAGACGACCGTCTCGACGAGGGCTTTCCATCGCAGCCGAGATTGCTGGATTCTGAAGCCACATGCGCCCTCACGCGCCGCCGGAAGCTCCCAGGCTGCAAGTTTCGTTTTGATCTGTTTGCATCCGTTTGATCCGATTTTGATCTGATCTTGTTCGTGCAACCCAAGACATGATTTGCGGTCAACTGTTCGTGGTCAGCCAGATCTACATAAATTTTAAGCCGTAAGTTCTTTACGTCAAACCTTTAGATCCACTGCGCATAGGTTTACGTTTGCTATTGAATTCATGACTTGTACATAACGAGATCCTCACAGATCCCAACAATGTTCTGGTTTGCGGCTTTGTTGAATCTCTATGCTAATGGAAGTGGCTCGGGTGCAGTCTCCAGTGGTCGGGAGTTAGGTCTGTTAGGTGTAGAGGAGGTCCTAGTTTATTTGTACATTAGGTGTGTGTTTTTTCTTTCTACTTTTAGTTCGTCAATCCAGCTTGTCTGGTTTAGCTCCTTTATGGAGTCTTTTTCCTTTATGGAATTTCGTTTTGGATTTGCGGTTGCCTCTTTGTTAGAGTTGTACCTCTTGGATTCCTCTGGAATTTCAAGATGGTAGGTCTAGTTAAATGGTTCCTTGGTGTCAGTTGACATCCCCTCTGTACTCTTTTTGAGCTTTCTATTTATTTAAGAGTTTGTCGTTTGAAAAAATAAAAAAAAGAAGCCAATGAATAAAATCTCACAAAGCCCTACTTAAATATCTTACCTAACAAGAAAGGAATAATTAAATATTTTTTCTACCAAATAAAAGACTAGAATAATTTAATAATTTTACTAATAAATCTAAAATTAAAATACTAACAATAAATAAAATAAATATTAAAGTTCTCAAAGATCACGTGTGTCCTCGTCTACATCAATATTACGTATATGCAATGCCACCATACAATTATAAATACATAAATATTGCTGGGAGTACCTTGCTAGGTGAAAGAAGAATAAAAGCATGTGAAAGCCAACTTGTAAGGCCACATGATTCATGATTTTAACATATACCTACGCCCGACAGATGACCGTGCATGTTTTGCTACTCCATTGCTCTAAACAAATTAACAAGTACATCTATGTTTGATTGTACCCTATCTTCTCTTTTTGTTTTAGTTATTGCTCTAAGGTACCAATGTCCCGAGCGTATTTCTCATTTTTAACTTGTTTGCAGCTGACTCTCCATTTTCAACGTTTACAGTCAATGCAATCTTTATTAGGTTTAACCATGCCTTTCATGATGGTATATGAAAGGCTCATAAGCAACGCTGGTAAGTTTAAGCCTATATTGGTAGTAATAATTTTAACAATGATTAAAAAAAAAATGTATAATTAATGTCCACGGTAGACTAAGATTTTCCCGAAATGCTGTAGATCAACAAGTAATCAATTTGTTTTTTTTTTTAAATTTAAATCATTAAACTCGCAAATTCAAAATGCAAGGCATGTCGGCTCTGTATTGTATTGAACTTACATTGTATCAAATCATGTATAAAATATATAATGTAATTTTGCAATTATCATAGCTTTGAAACTTCATCATTTCTCGCTGAGTCCATATTTGATTTTCCTACAAAATTATCACTACTTAAATAGTTATAGGGAGATGCTACAGTAGGAAAAATAAAAAAAAATAACTTTAACTCAAATCACATGGGTACACCGTGGTCCATTTCCGAACAGATCATTTTTCTCATATTACTCGCCAACTCACGAAATTGCCCACGAGGGTGCCAACTTAGCAGCAGTCAATTTTCGTTGTCTTTCTATTACATGATAAGAGAGCTTCCACAGTAAATTAAGTGTATAAATTTTGATGTAAGTTTTGAAAGCAATCCTCAATGAGGGAGGCAGGAGTAGAGAAACAGGGGTAGTGAGAAAGCTAGTATTTCTTTGATAAAAAATTTGCTTGTATTTCTTCATTAGACTTGGCCGTGAAGGCTTGTAAGAGGACCTAATGTAGGTTTCTCGTGGCTAATGGTTAGTCCATTTGTGTGGGTTACTATTGTGCTTGTGCTCATTTGAGTACTCGATGTAATGACTTTGTTTCCGAGTTTTATATTATGGCTTATTTATCAAAAAAAAAAAAAAAAAAAAGAGAAAGCTAGTAGTGTGGCTCCTATGGATATGGATTTTAGTAAAGGGGTACTAGAGAGGATGACAATCTTGTGGAAGTTCTGGTCCAAACTGCTATGCCGAAAAATCAAAAAACTTTTGTCAGAGTTATTAGAAGTAAGCGTTTAGTAAACAAGGATTTTGAAAAACTTGAAAAGAATTAGATTATGTTAAAAGGGGATCACAATTGTTAGTGAAATGGATTTCATCCGGGCTCCTTGAACTCGGACGACCATACCTGCAAGAACTCAACGCCCTCCGGCGTCGAGCCTCCGATGCCTAAATTAGCATTCGCCTTAGATAAGCTATAATATGAAGGTATAGTGGTGAATGAGAGAGGGAGAGAGAGAGAGAGAGAGAGAGAGAGAGAGAGTAAATGAAGCTATCCCACTCCTATTTATATGAGTGGGTTACCTGCAGCCCAATTTGCCCAAGGAGTCCTTCTTATATTCTGGTTTTCTCGAGTCAAACCAGTCTGGTATGATGTTCCATATCATCTAGTCCCCCCTCATACTCTGTTCGAGTGAGCATAACTCAATCCAAGAGTGAAATGCACCTTCTGGTCATTTCTGTCAGCTTGGCAATAAGGTTATAATTTGAACAAATCTTTGACCACCAAATGATCATCGCGTGAACCGCGTGACTTCCGGAGAATCTGAATAACCATGAAATGAATCTAATGACCCCCAAATGAACATCATATCCTGAGTGACCACCGACTAACCTCTAAATGAGCACCGAAACACCTGTTAATGGGGTTGAGAACCGAATGACCTGCCTCTGAGGTCGAGAATCGAGTGACTTGCCCCTGAGATCGATAACTAAATGGCCTGCCTATGAGGTAGAGTACCGAATGACCTGCCTCTGAGTTCGAGAACAAAATGACTTGCCTCTGAGGTCGAAACCGAATGACTTGCCGCTGGGGTCGAACACCGAAGACCGAATGACCAATGAGGTCAAAAACTGAATGACCTTCCACTGCGGTCGGAAACTGAATGACCTGCCGCTGTGGTCAAACACCAAAGACCGAATGATCCTTGAGGTTGAAAACCAAATGACCTTCCGCTGAGGTCGAAAACCGAATGACCCGCTACTGGGATCGAACACCGAAAACCGAATGACCACTGAGGTCGAAAATCGAATGACCTTCCACTGAGGTAAAAAACTGAATGGTCTGTTGTTGGGGGCGAAAACCGAATGACTCGCCGCTGGGGTAGAAAACTGAGTGACCTGCAATTGGGGTTGAACACCGAAAGTCGAATGACCACTAAGGTTGAAAACTGAGTGACCTGCCACTGTGGTCGAACACTGAAGACCGAATGACCACTGAGGTTGAAAATCGAGTGACCCACCATTGGGGTCGAAAATCAAAAGTGTAATGCCCCGTTATTTTTAAAGAGATTTTTCCCAGATTTTAAATAAAAGAGAATCAATTTTTCTTTTCAAAAATATTAGCAGACTTCTTAATTTCTCAAACGACAAAATTTTCTTTTAAAACACAAAAAAGGGGCATTACTTGAAAACCATTTCATAATTTCATAATTTCAAATCCTCAAATCATTTCATAACTCAACATTCCCACATATCATCATAACAATCAAACATCATCATCATATTTACAGTTCAAGCCATATCTGAACATACGGGATTTTATTATCAATTTATCATTTAGGATCTCATTATCCAAATCATCATGTGATATCATAATCGTCTCATCATAACATAACCATCAAACAATAACATAATCATCATTTTCAACATCTCATCATCGTTCAAAACCAAATCATCAGGTTCAAAATTATCATTGTGAGTTTCAAAACATCACCATGGTTGAAAATTCCCAAAACAAGTTCTTAAAGCGGAAAACATAAACATATGAATCATAAGACAGTTAAAAGACCAGCCAGCACTCGTCTTCTGTCGCCATGCCAGCCACCTGCTCAACNGGTCATAGGAGTGAGCACACCACTTGCTCAGTATGCACATAAATCAAATAATAACAGATAGGTATGGTCGCAACATGAACATGAATCAATCATAATATCTCATCTCCTAATCATATATTACTCATATGCACACCTATAAAAGCCATTGAAGGTCTATACCAGCACTCAATAATGGGAGTACATGCCGAAGGTCTATAACAACACACAACGACATGGCCTATCATTAGGATACGGGAGACTGCCTATCATTAGGCACCGTCAAAGGTCATACAGAACACGACGACGGGGATAACAGTTTCGAAGGTTATACAACACACATCGAAGGTTACATGGCTCACAGACATACATTGATCATGCCATCCAGCAAATATAACAATTTATGGCATAGATATTTAAATAAACCCACCTGTTCGGGCGGACGGAAGAGACGCTAAGATCGAGCGGTAGACAAGTGGCTCGACTCCTCTGCTAACACATTGATTCCTTGGCTGGGCTCGCCTAAGACCAGTAGATCCTCTCCCGAAGAGTTGTTTGATTCCTTGGCTGGGCTCGCCTAAGACTAGTAGATCCTCTCCCGAAGACTTGAAATTTGACTCCGAAGGCAACCGGTTTTCCTTCTATTCCCTCCCCAGATCGAGCAACTATGTCGTAGAAGCTGACTGGTGCGGGTCCTAGATAGGCCCTCGGGCCTCTAGTCGTGGGGACATAGCATATCTTCTCAACTCTCCTCTCCAAGGTCGTTATTAGGAAGACTTTGAGTTTCTCAAATCCCGTCTCATGCGTGATTCTGGGGCATTCCAACGTTATCAGTTCCTCCAATTTCTCGAACACTTCTTGAATGTCCTTACCTATTTGGAATAGACGTCAGGTGGAACTCCTCGAACTCCTTTATCTTTTGGCGTTTAACATCATCTGAAACTGGGCTTGGCCTTCCCGGCATCTTGATGAAATCAAAGCAACTCGAAAAGAAAACCCTGCTGCAACTAGGGTTCGGCTTCTCGTTATAATCTCGGAAACAAAAATCAAAAGACCTAAGGCGACTAATGTCAGCCTCGGTTCGAGGTCACACGATTGGCACAGTCGAACTCTCGTGGCGGGTCATAGAGACGGCCTCGGTTCAACGTGGAGGTCACGCGGGGTCCGATGCGCTTGACGGTAGTCGTGTACGGTGGCTGTGGGAACTCGTCTGACGTAGATGAGCTGCTCGCTTTCGGTGGTGCGGCGGCGCGTATCGGTCGGGAAGGGGCTGGCCTTGGATGGCGGATAGCAGCAAGTCTCGTGGGGTTCATGGGGTTCACGGCGGTGAACGAGACTGCTTCGACAGCCACGCGAAGGGAGGCCGGCCAATGGATGCGTGGTCAAGTAGACTGAGAGATCGTGTGCGACAATGAAATGCCGCTGAACGGTGGCGGGGCTGGGAAGTATACAACGGTTGAACGATGGGGCGGTTTTCGATGTCGAGGGGAAAAAGTGAGTCGAGGGAAAAGTCTGATTAGATTTTGAGAGAGGATGCGTTTTAAGGGTGAAGACAAATTATGATAAGGAGAAATATTCTTTCCAAAGAAAATGATAAAACGTGCATGGGAAGGTGAGAGAGGAGGGGGAAAATCTAATGGGATTAAGGCAAGTCAAAGATTCAATCACGCCATTTATTGCCGAGCGATAGCAATTTTGCACCTATTATTTGAGGTTTAAAATTGATTTTCTCTTCCTCAAGTCTTGGAATACCGAGAAAAGGTATGTGAAGGAAAAGAAAAATATCTCTAATAATGAGAGGAAATATCCATGCGATTTATTAGTGGGGTCCGATGCGCTCGACGGTAGTCGTTTACGGTGGCTGCGGGAACTCGATCGACATAGACGGGTTGCTCGCTTTCGGTGGTGCGGCGGTGTATATTAGTAGGGAAGGGGCTGGCCTCAGATGGCGGATAGCAGAAAGTCTTGTGGGGTTCGCGGGGTTCACGTGGTGAACAGGACTGCTTCGACAGTCCGCGACGGCCATGGGAAGGGAGGCCGGCCAATGGATGCATGGTCAAGCAGACCGAGAGCTCGTGTGCGGCGGTGAAACGCCGTTGAACGGTGGCGGGGCTGGGAAGTATACAGTGTTCGAACGATGGTGCGGTGGCCGGTGTACGACTGAGCGATGGTGGAGGGACTTACAACTACTATGGGACGGCGGCCTGGACGACAAAAGAGACGGTTCACGGCGGCGCTGCTGGTAGAGAAATCCGAGAGGGGGAGTGGCGTGCCGGCGCACGGAGAGGCTCGACAATGACCGAGAACCTGCTCGTGCGTGGAGATGGCATCGACAAAGGCTCGTCGTGGCGTGGCGGGGCGGTTTCTGATGTCGAGGGGAAAAAGCGAGCCGAGGGAGAAGTCTGATCAGATTTTGAGACAGGATGCATTTTGAGAGTGAAGACAAATTGTGATAAGGAGAAATCTTCTTTCCAAAGAAAAGGATAAAATGTTTATGAGAAGGTGAGAGAGGAGGGGGAAAATCTAATGGGATTAAGGCAAATCAAAGATTCAATGTTGCCATATGTTTAAGGTTTGAAATTGATTTCCTCTTCTCAAGTCTTGGAAAACCGTGAAAAAGGTATGTGAAGGAAAAGAAAAATATCTCTAATAATGAGAGGAAATATCCATGTGATTTATTAACAAAATTTGTGTTAATTAAAGGCCGAGGATTCGGATATAGGGCCGAAAGGAATATAATATAATCGAGGAAAATAACAAACGACTTAAACATAAATTTATGCGATAAATAAATATCCCACGACATGACGAATGAACTAATCGATCAACGACGGGCGAACGATTCATCATTGCCGAAAATAACAAATAAATCCTCTAATTGGATTAGTTACATGGGGCCATCCAATTAATCGAAATAACTTAAACGAAGGCTCGAGATTTCGGAAATAATACAAGTAGACGCTATTGCCTATGAAATCGATCAACACGAAAGATATCCAGACGAACATATCCAAAAATTAATCCACCCAAGATAACACGAGGAATTCCGCCGGCTAAAATACCTAAAATATAAACGAGGCAAAAACCTAAAATACGCTAAACTCATCTAAAACAAATAAGGCACTACAAAAGACATGCCGATGAGGCCGAACCTTGATTCGTAAAGTAGATTCCTTTGCTCCTCATTTTGCAATGTGTCCTTCCTTTGATATTTCTCGACCCGCATACTTGGGCTTTCATTGATAGATTTTCTCGATCTCTCTCCGAAGTCTTGAATTTGAAAATTTGAACTCACATCTGTTGTTTTTTTACCACCATGTTCGAGCTCTCTTTGCTCAAAGATTAATCTTTTCGACCATCTCGTTCTGTCGCCCTCAACCCTGATGTTTATCCTTTCGCAAACCGAATGTCCTTACGCCACCTTCATGTCAAAAAACACATTCGACAAAACCAAACCAAATAAAACCATAGATCTGAATAACCTGACTCCGTGAACTGCTCCAAATGAACTCCATCAACCTACCACTGAGGTTGAAAACAAATTTGACAAAATCATAACTAAGTAAAAATCATTGACCTGCCACTGCGTTCAGCCAATAAGCTGAGTGTCTTCAACAACCCAACACTAGAATCGACCACTTAGCCCGAAGGCCTTAGTCATGGTGGATTTTTTTTCGACCACTTTCACACCCCAAAAGGGATGTTCAAAATAAGTGACTACCCAGCCCGAAGGCCGTACTCATGGTGCATTTTTCTTTGACCACTTGTCCACCCCAAAAGGAATGTTTAAAACAAGCGACTACCCATCCCGGAGGCCTTAATCATGGTGGATTTTGTCTTGAACACTTGCCCAACCCTCTTTTGAGGTCATTCAAACAAGTGACCACCAAACCCGGTGACCTTAATCATGGTTGTTGATTTTTTTCTTGAACACTTGCCCAACCCTCCTCTAGGGTAGTTCGAACAAGCGACTACCCAGCCCGGAGTCCTTCATCATTGTGGTTTTTTATCTCGAACACTTGTCCAACCCTCCTCTTGGCTCGTTCAAACAAGCGATCACCCAGCCCGGAAGCCTTAATCATGGTGGATTTTGTATCGAAAACTTGCCCAACCCTCATCTGGGGTCGTTCAAACAAGCGACCACCCAACTCGGAGGCCCTAATCATGGTGGATTTTTCTTCGACCACTTGGCCAACCCTCCTCTGGAGTTGTTCAAACAAGTGACCACCCAGCCCGGAGGTCTTAATCATGGTGGGTTTTGTCATGGGCAGCTCAAAAACTTTGACCTGCCACTGAGGTCGAAAAGAAATATATCGAACACAACAAGATAGGATAGTAATCCATCATTTTCGTTAATGTCACCGAAAGCATAATTATATCGAACATGATAAAAAAAAAATCAAACATATTTTTTGAACTCCCTTTCCTGTTTATGCATGACCACCTAAGACTGACCATCCAAAAGGCCTTAGTCATGCCAGATTTTTTGTTCAAGACTCCACGTGTACCTCATTTTCTGCATTTTATTAGTTTTTTTTTCCCAAAACGTTAGAGGATTTATCATATAACTCAAAGAGGACATAGTCCTGCTACAATGTTCAAAATACAAGACAAATCGAAAATAAAATTGGGAGACACACCCATAGGTGGCCTAGAACCTCAACAAGAGGAAAAGAACTACAATAACTGACTGACAGAAAATAATAAGAGCAGCCACCCTCTACTGCCAAAGGCCTAGAAGGGAATTTGCTCTTAAAAAAGAAATCAAAACCACACAAAATGAAGGAAACCTAAACAGAATCAAGCCAACAGACCAAGAGCAGATTGATAATGAGTCCAATCAGATTGAGCCATTTTAATCACTATTGCTGGTGGCATAAGGGTGTTTTGAAATACCCACAAATTCCTTGACTTCCAAAGCCACCATAGAATATATGTAGAGTGTTGTATTCTGGCTTCAGGAACTTCAGAATGGTCAAGGGAGCATATTTGGAACCACCAAGCATTGAAATAATCTGTGCTATCTGCAATTCCATTGTTGTGACCATTTTTGTTACGTTTTTCTGTACTATTTTGTCGTTCATTTTGCCCCGTTTTAAGTCTATTTGTTAGTTCATTTTATAGTTTATTGTTTTGTTCTATTTTGGCTCTTTATATGTTTTTCGTGTATTTCTTCGTTTTTCTACGTTTTTCTTCTTGTTTTTAGTGTGCAGGTTGGAAGCCTCGTGAGAAATCGATTTAGTTCGAAAATGAGACGGGAAATCATGGTTTGATATATGGATTTCTTAGCTACACATAGGAAAAAGCGGAATCCAATTTCGAGTTCGGACGATTCCGGACGGGCCCAATATGCGAATTCGTGCACGGAAGCTGTCAACATGGAGTCAAAAGCTTTGGGTGAATAAGTTTTGAAGAATAAGTTGGATTTGAGAACACAATGCATAGAGGGTTTCGTTGGCTACATATAGGAAAAAACAGAATCGAATTCCGAGATCGGAAGAGCTCGAACGAGCCTAAAACGTGAAGCCGCGCATGCAGTCGCGAGTAAAGCCGCGAGAAGCAACAGTTTTTCTGCGCGCGAAAGTCGCGGCCGCAGAGCATGTCGTAGCCGCGGAAATTGTTGTAGCGCCGCTAGGTAAGGGCTAGCACGGCTAGCACCCCCTAGCGGCACTAGCTCCTGTTGGCAGACAACATGTTTTTCTTTTTCCTCAAATCCGGGCTTGTCTTGATGGTGCTCAAAAGTGGCGAACATTGGACCATAATTTCCACCTTAAAATCAGCTATGGTGTTGTGGAGAACACTACTACTTCTTCTCTTTCATTCCACTACAAAAAGGAGGATCATCATCACCACAAGGACAACCTTTCATCCTTGAACCACGGGGGGTCCCCCCTCTTCACCTCTTCACCATCTTTCATCTTTCATCTTCTTCTTTCCTTTTAAGTCTTTTGCTTATTTTGTAAGAAGGAACACTTTGGAGACTTGTTGCATTTTGGATTTGGCTTGTATTTTGTTCTTGACATTGGAGTTCACATTACAAGTAAGTTCTGTTTTCACAAAGTTTATGATGATTATGGCTTGGTTGAATGTGAATGCTTGTGTTCAAATTGCAATGAGTAGCTAATTCCTTAGCTAGGGTTAAGGGATAATCATTCCGGTTTGTTCTTGTTTACGTGCATGACGATAGCTCAATCTTGACGAGTTGTTTTAATTATGAATTGATAAAATCATACTCGATAAATTGTTATAACCTAAGAGTGACACTTAGGTTAATTTAGTGATATAATCAAAAAGAGTGACACTTTGATTTGTGATTGAATATTTATTTGTTGAGTTAAAGTTTGTTAATTCTACGAATTACGACTTTTAGAACCGAAAGGGGAGGAGTCGTAGAGATAATCGATTTCAAAACCGAGAGGGGAGAAATTGGTGGAATTTGGCTCGTTTAGAGTAGACATGTTCGGAGACGTATTGTCTGTGTGTTAGTTGTTTCGTTAATTTGCTCATTTATGTTTATCAGCATGTTCAGAGACGTATTAAGGTTAAACCGCTAAATGATTTAATTAGTCGAGCCTTTTAACCGAGTTATTGATTGCCGTTAAATGTGTGTAGAACCGGAAGCGATTATTCCCGATACCCTAGCTCGTTTATTTTTTTGTCGTTTATATTTTTAGGTAGATTATCATTTTATGTTATTTCTTAGTTCATAAATCTTCAACCCTATCATGATTAGAGTGTTTAGGAGTTATTTTACTTTTTTGTGTTATCGATACCACTTCTAAATTCCGAACAGTCTTCCTCGAGAGATCGGCCCGGGAAACGAATCATTTGATTCGGTGCTCAGTAAAATAATTATAATTTGCTACAACAAATTTGACGCCGTTGCCGAGGAAGGCAAGTAGGATATTTTGTTTTGGTATTGGTTTTATTTTCCGTGTTTCTCTTACTTTTGTGATATTTGCTTAATTTAAGTGTTTCTCTTGATTTTCTTATTTTTCATTTCTCTTGTTTTTAGTATATTTTTTAAAAATCATAAAAAAAATATATATATATATTTCGTGGTTACGCGTGGTTGTTCTGTTCTTGTGTGTACGTATTTTGAACAGAAAAATCAATGAACCCGAGCAACATGTTTTCCTCCTCGCATACCCTTTACTATGGCCAGACATATGCCTTCCCTTACGAGCAAACCGTGGTATCCGTCACCGTTCGAGCAATCATATGAGTCTCCCATGGACTCCTCAGAGTACGATGCTAAGCTTGATCGGGTTCTCGATTTTCTGACCTCCAAAGCCGCCCGAACGAAAAATCTCGAGGCTGAAGTCGAGAACCTAACGGAACGTATTCGAGTATTGGAGGATCGAGTTTACAATTCTTCCCCCGATTCCCTCATGGTTAATGAACTTTGGGGAAACGCTTTGACGGATGATGAAAAATTAGATCTCATACTTGCTCTATGTCGGCCCAAACAACTCGACTAGAGAAGATAGAGGTTGTATGCACTCGGTTGGCGGTGCAGCTTGACGGTATAATAGAACGCACTCAATCCGTCGAGCCACAAGTTAATGAGCCTATTAGCAATGTCTATCAGATTCACGAGGGTGAGACTGAAGACGAGGAAGATGCGCTCCCAGAGATTGAGGGTGATATCGTGATGGAGGAAACTCTTGTGCCCGAGTTCGAGACTCCCTCACTCAAGCCATCCCTCTGGACCGTCGAGAAGGCCTCATTTAGCTCGACATGCTCCACGGACATTCTCGTATTCCGAGAAGTTGACTGTGGAGGTTTGATGAGAAGAGCTCTGGGCTATTTTGTTACCATCCTTGGTGCTCACGCTTGGTTCTACAAGAACATTGCCACCCGAGCCCACCAGGTCCGCGGTCATGCCACCCTTCCCATGCCGCCGCTTCTCGAGAATATGAAGGAATGGCATGATCGTCACTTCTTTTTGGATCCTGGTTGATTTGTACAGGTTTCGTCAAGCTAATGACGTTAAACAAGCGCTTCTTGGGAGGCAACCTAAGTGATTTACTTATTTCTTGGGTGTTTCGTTTATGCTTTTTAGTTTATATTTATTTTTAAATAATGGGAGTTTGGAGTTATTTGTGGTTTTTCTGGGCAGGACGTATCGAGGACCGGTTGATCGTGGGAAGATGGTTTGCACGTGAATGCTTATTTCCCTCGAGGCTACTTCGGTTTGCACACCCCTTCTCTTTTCATCTTTGTGAGATTGTTTCGTGACTTTTCTTTTGATTCTTTGTTCTTGTGTGCTAGTTATTAAATTGGTTCATCATGTGAAAGTGCTAAGTCTTGATATTTGAACTTCCCGGTTATGTGTGGAAGCAATGAGGACATTGCTTCATTTTAAGGGTGGGGAAGTCTACCTGGATTTTGCATGTTTATGTGGTGGACCGGTCTAGTATCTAGGTTGTCATGTTGTCGAGCATGTGGTATTGGTGAATTATATGATTTGTTGATGATTGTTTGATGAAATTGGGAAGTTGTGATGACGGACGTACTTACCATTGTCTCGATATTTACTTGACTGCTTTAAGTGACATTTATTTACCTTGTAAGGTTTTAATCCTTACTTTTCTTTCTTGAGAGATATTGGTCGTATTTTCGAATGATTAAAACTTGCCTTGAGTTTATTTGAAAAGAATCGGTTAAAGTTTGAAATTTCAAAAATGATTGAGGCGTTTTGTTTGTTAGCTCGTTTTGCCTTGTTCTTTGGTCCTAAAATTATATTCCCTAGTAACCCGTTTGAGCCTTGAGCCGTTTCTTCTCAGCCTTACTTATAATGTATTTTGTTGATTGATCGGTGTGATGATCGGTAAAGACGGAGTCGTTATTGAATGAGGTAAAAATTGAGCTACATTTTATGCTTGACAATTAAACAAAAAAAAAAAAAAATACTACATGAGAGCTCGCAAGACGAATTGATTGGATTCTACTCCGCTTACTTGTTATTCATTTTAACGAGTAATGAGCATTGAGAAACCACTTTAGGACACTTGGATGACCTCCAATGTTTAAATCTAAGGAATATTGTCCTTTCGATTCGAGCTTGTTTGGAAATAGTAACTCTCTAAAAAAAAAATGAATGTAATAAGTCAAGCAATATTGCAATTCGAATGGAACATTTATGTGTTGGAGACATTGGTGGACGGTATGTATGCTATCTTGTTGACTTTGGTCGAGTGGCGGACATTCGAGTATTTTATTACTTGAGAACTTTGATTGTTTATTTGAGCTTCTTGTCTATATATATATATATATCCTTACCTTACCTACATCCCACATTACAACCCGAGAAGTCCTCTTGATTCAAAAGTTTTTGAGCTTTGATTGATTCCGAGTAATTTAGACGATTGTCAAGCATATGTTGAAACGCGAATATCGACCAATTTTGAGCAAACCCATCACATATTCATATAAGAGAATGAGTGAGGCATATATAACGACCTATGTGTTGAGAGTTTGTCATTTTAAGGCCAAGTCGATATTTGAGGCACATGGTCGTACGGTCATTGGAATTCGACCCGATTGAATTAATCATTTTGAGACATGTCTTATTTGAAACCATACCCATGTTCGTGTTTTGTTTTCTTTTCTCTTTGTTCGGGACGAACAAAGGTTTAAGTGTGGGAGAGTTGTTGTGACCATTTTTGTTACGTTTTTCTGTACTATTTTGTCATTCATTTTTTCCCGTTTTAAGTCTATTTGTTAGTTCATTTTGTAGTTTATTGTGTGTTTTGTTCTATTTTGGCTTTTTATATGTTTTTCGTGTATTGTCGTTTTTCTTCTTGTTTTTAGTGTGCAGGTTGGAAGCCCATGAGGAATCGATTTAGCTCAAAAACGGGACGGGAAATCATGGTTTGATATATGGATTTCTTAGCTACACATAAGAAAAAGCGGAATCCAATTTCGAGTTCGGACGAGTCCGGACGGGCCCAATATGCAAATTCGTGCACGGAAGCCGTTAACTTGGAGTCAAAAGCTTTGGGTGAATAAGTTTTGAAGAAGAAGTTGGATTTGAGAACACAAATGCGTAGAGGGCTTCGTTGGCTACATATAGGAAAAAATGGAATCGAATTCTGAGATCGGAAGAGCTCGAACGAGCCTAAAACGTGAAGCCGCGCATGTAGTCGCGAGTAAAGCCGCGAGTCGCGAGAAGTACCGCGAGAAGCAACAGTGTTTCTGCGCGCGAAAGTCGCGGCCGCGTAAATTGTTGTAGCGCTGCTAGCCCCCCTAGTGCCGCTAGCACCCCTTAGCGGCGCTAGCTCCTGTTGGCAGACAACATGTTTTTCTTTTTCCTCAAATCCGGGCTTGTCTTGATGGTGCTCAAAAGTGGCGAACTTTGGACCAGAATTTCCACCTTAAAATCAGCTATGGTGTTGGGGAGAAAACTACTACTTCTTCTCTTCCATTCCACTACAAAAAGGAGGATCATCATCACCACAAGGACAACCTTTCATCCTTGAGCCAAGGGGGGTCCCCCCCTCTTCACCTCTTCACCATCTTTCATCTTTCATCTTCTTCTTTCCTTTTAAGTTTTTTTTTTTGTTTATGTTGTAAGAAGGAACACTTTGGAGACTTGTTGCATTTTGGATTTGGCTTGTATTTTGTTCTTGACATTGGAGTTCACATTACAAGTAAGTTCTATTTTCACTAAGTTTATGATGATTATGGCTTGGTTGAATGTGAATGCTTGTGTTCAAATTGCAATGAGTAGCTATTTTCTTAGCTAGGGTTAAGGTATAATCATTTCGGTTTGTTCTCGTTTACGTGCATGACGATAGCTCAATCTTTAATTATGAATTGATAAAATCATACTCGATAAATTGTTAACCTAAGAGTGACACTTAGGTTAATTTGTTGATATAATCAAAGAGTGACACTTTGATTTGTGATTGAATATTTATTTGTTGAGTTAGAGTTTGTTATTTCTACGAATTGCGGCTTTTAGAACCGAAAGAGGAGGAGTCGTAGAGATAATCGATTTCAAAACCGAGAGGGGAGAAATTGGTGGAATTTGGCTCGTTTAGAGTAGACATGTTCGGAGGCGTATTGCCTGTGTGTTAATTGTTTCGTTAATTCGCTCATTTATGTTTATCAGCATGTTCGGAGACGTATTGAGGTTAAACCGCTAAATGAGTTAATTAGTCGAGCCTTTTAACCGAGTTATTGATTGCCGTTAAATGTGTGTAGAACCGGAAGCGATTATTCTCGATACCCTAGCTCGTTTATCTTTTTGTCGTTTATATTTTTAGGTAGATTATCATTTTATGTTATTTCTTAGTTCATAAATCTACAACCCTATCATGATTAGAGTGTTTAGGAGTTATTTTGCTTTTATGTGTTATCGATACCACTTCTAAATTCCGAACAGTCTTCCTCGAGAGATCGACCCGGGAAACGAATCATTCGACTCGGTGCTCGGTAAAATAAAAATAATTTGCTACAACACCCATCTCATGTCACTGGTGATAAATCCCAAACCCTGCAAGCTCTTGGGCAACTTAGCAGTGCATGTTCAATGGTTTCTGATGTTTCTCCACAGATAGAGCAGATGTGATCAATGGGTACCTTCCTTTTTTTCAACAAGCTGCTACAGGTAAGGTACCTGCAATGCACTTCCAAAGGAAGTGTTTGAGTTTTCTTGTCACTTTGAGCTTCCAGTGCCTGCACTTCACATATTTGATGATGTTATAACTGGTACTGCTCTTTGGAATGTCTAAAAGAGTCAGTTTGATAGCCGAAAGCTTCTCATAAGTGCTGGAAACTGAAAACTGTCCTTTCTTATCAAGCCCCTAATAAAGTCTGTCAGCTCTGTCTGGGTGAATGGAGGAGATATTAAGGATAGCTGCACTGTCACCATGATCAAACACTTGCTTACCAACCATTCATTCGAGGATGAGCCATTAGTATTCATAAGATCCTTCACCCAAATGAGATGATCTCTGGCTATTGGAATAAAAGTAGGAGAAGGTTTCTGTAAATCAGGTACCCAATTAAAATCAGCAATCTTGGTAGCAACTCCATTCCTTATTTCTGTTTTCAGCCACTTTGCAAAGAAAGGCATAACTTCCATCCATGAGTTCCACATCCAAGATCCTTTTTGAGATTTTCTTGCATGAGTTATGGCTGTCTTAGGAAAGTACCTGTCTTTTAGAAGTCTACTAACAAGAAGGTTAGGGTTGGGAGCAATTCTCCAAAGCTGCTTGAATATAAAAGCCTGATTGAATACCTGTAAATCCAGAAAGCCTAACCCTCCATTCATTTTGGGTAGAGACAGCACATTCCACTTTTTCCAATGGATTCCTTTGGATTGTTGATCATTTGATTGCCACCAGAAGTTAGCACAAAGTTGGGAAATCTCAGAACAAATTGTCAAGGGTAGTTTGAAACATGACATTGTGAAGATTGGCAATGCTTGGACCACTGGTTTAAGTGGCACTTTTTTGCCAGCTGGACTAAGCAGTTTTGATTTTCAGCTTTGCAATTTGCCTCTGATAGCTGTTAGAAGGTACTCAAATACTTCTCTTTTGGATTTACCAATTCCTAATGGTAATCCCAAATATCTGGTGGACCTGTGTGAGACAATGCCATTAAGAGCAAAGAAAATTGTTTGTTGTAGTGGTTGAGGAGTGTTTCTACTGAAGAAGATGGAAGACTTGGTCAAATTACAACTTGTCCTGTGAACAGCCTGTATTTTCCAAAACATTCATAAGCACTGACGCTTGGTTTGCACCTGCTCTACAAAAGAAAAGGGAGTCGTCTGCAAATAAGAGATGAGTAAGTAAAGGTCTATCTCTAGATAGTTTTAGTCCTTTGAGCTGACCACTTTCAACTGAATGCAAAATAAGAGCAGTGAGGAGTTCAACCACTATAATGAATAAGTAAGGGGACGGAGGGTCCCCTTTCTTTATACCACGGGAAGGAGAGACATAACAACTCACAACACCATTGATTTTAAAAGAAAAAGAAGTTGTGGAAATGCAGATCATAATCAATTTGACAAACTCCCTGTGGAATCCCATCTGCAGCATTATGTTCTGGACACATCTCCATTCTACTCAGTAAAAGGTTTCAATTAAGTCTAATTTGAGGGCCATAAAGTAGTTAGTGCCCGATGAATATCTGTTCAAATAATGGAAAGCCTCATGCGCTACAATTACATTGTCCATCAATTTGCCTTCCCTCAACAAAGGCAGCTTGGTAATCACTAATGCAAGAGTTTAGGCACACTTTTAATCTATGAGCCAACACTTTGGATATGATTTTGTAAACCACAGTACACAGGCTTATTGGTCTGAATTAACTCAGAGTTTCAGGATTTTGGCATTTTGGAATCAGTGAAATGACTGTGTGTTTCCAGCATTTCAGAAGCATACCTGATTGAAAGAAAGTGAGGATTGCAGCAAATAAATTCTGTTTGACTAGTGTCCAAAAGTGTTGGTAAAATGTAGATGTCATCCCTTCTTCCCCTGGTGCCTTATCTGTAGGGAGGTTGAACAAAGTAGTTTTAACTTCTTCTTCAGTGACTGGCTTTAAAAAAGTTTCATTCATGTCTGCGGTGATTGTTTGAGGGATCAAATGAAGGATTGATTCACCACCCCAGCTGCTCTCTGAAGTGAAAAGATTGCTGTAGAAGTCTGATATATGCTGCTCAATGGCTCTTTTAGATGTTAACAATCTGCCCTGAGAGGATAGAAGTCTGGTTATAGCATTTTGCCTTCTCCTTTGGAGGGTAAATGCATGAAAAAATCTAGTATTAGCATCTCCCTCCTTGAGCCATCTTTGTCTAGACTTCTGCTGCCAAAAGAGTTCTTCCTGGAGATGTTAGAAATCTGCACTGAGAGGATAGAAGTCTGGTTATAGCATTTTGCCTTCTCCTTTGGAGGGTAAATGCATGAAAAAATCTAGTATTAGCATCTCCCTCCTTGAGCCATCTTTATCTAGACTTCTGCTGCCAAAAGAGTTCTTCCTGGAGATGAGCTTTGTTTAATTCCCTTTTTGTGGCTTCCCAATTGTCCCAATTTTCTCCAGATTTATCATTGTTCAATTGCTCCATTTTGAGATTGAGTTCTGCGATGAGTTTTTGATTCTGAGTCTGGAATGAGGAACTCCATTTGAGCAAAGCCAATCTTGTGTTCTTGATTTTCTCTTTCAATCTGAAGAAAGGTGTGTCTGTGACTGGAAATCCCAATCCACCTCTTGTCAAAAATGAAATCTGGCTTTCTTTCTTTCCTTAGGAAATCCCAAATTCAAAATGAGGGTAGTATGATTAGAGGCACTCCTCACAACATTGAGCACTGATGCATTTGGAAAATTTTTGGTGCCAATCCACAGAACCAAAGGCTCTGTCAAGTTGTTCCTCCACCAACTCAGAGTCATTCATGTTATTGCACCAGGTGTATGGATAGCCTTGCAGTCTAATC
This sequence comes from Striga asiatica, assembly GCA_008636005.1. Lineage (NCBI taxonomy): Eukaryota > Viridiplantae > Streptophyta > Magnoliopsida > Lamiales > Orobanchaceae > Striga > Striga asiatica. The sequence continues at coordinate 2,542,687 of BKCP01009403.1, read as the reverse complement.
TCCTCCATATCCATCTTATTAATAAAAGAGTTAAAAGCTTGGAGACTGCCTGGACTTCTTGGGATACTACCTGATTTTTCTGAATTAGTGCATATGTCATTCCAGTCTCCTATGGCAAACCAGCCATTTCCCCATAAGAGCTTTTCATTGATCAGATTGTTCCACTGGTCAGCTCTAGTGATTCTGCAAGGACTTAAGTAGACGAAAATTCCCCATTGGGGGCTATGAGGAGGAAGAGAGACATGGACTGCAATATAAAAGTCTTTACATAATACTTGCTGTATTACAATATTAGAATCCCAAAATAGAGCTAAACCCCCACTGAGACCAATAGGGTCAATAATAGCTAATCTATCAGAAAAACCTAACTTCTTACCTATAGATTTAACAAATGATTTTTGTTTTTTGGTCCCAGATAGAAAAAAGAAGTGTGGATGGTGAGCTTTGATTAACTCTCGCATTTGGGAAATTGTAGAGGGCCCACCCAGCCCTCTACAGTTCCACACCACAGCTAGCGTTGATCTTGGTGGTGCCATTCCAGACTGGCAACCCCCACCTTCTCCATTTGTGACTTCTTTTTCTTTGAAATTATTTGGGTCTGAAGAGAGTTATGCTTAGTTTCTTCTTCTGAGTCTCTTGGCCTTTTCTCCCTTGAGATTTGAGTTGACACTGCTGAGGTGATTGTGTCCCTGAGAAGCCTGCCATATGTGCTTCTGTCCCTTATCTAGGTTTTCAATGGTTTGACTGCATCAGGGATCATAGCATCTTGAATTTTGAGTGTTTGTGATGAAGTGTGATCCCTGTGATCCACCTCCATATCTTTCCTTGATTCAACAATTTGTAGTGTGGATTCCACCAATGGGTTTTGGTGAATTGGAGTGGGAGTAGCTGAGGCCCATGAGTCTTGAGCACCTTCTGTAGACTTGGTAGGTGATTGCTCTGGTAAATAAATGAGCTGCTGACTTGTTTCTGCTTTATGGGAAAGAGTGTTTGGAGGGGATCTTTGTTCATTGTTTGAGGGAGAATCTATTTGTGGTGATCCTCTGGAGGTTGATGGGTTGTGATCAAACCATCTCTGGCCATCATTGACTTTCATGAAGTCACCATATTGTCCTTCCTTCAGTGAGTGGTTGTTGATATCATTGATTCTCTTTGAGCAGCTCCTGTCTAAGTGCCCAATCATGCCGCAATAATAACAAAGGTTTAAAAGTTTTTCATATTTGAATCCTAATTTTATTGCTTGATACCCAAATCTAATATTTGCCACCCTTGGCAGAGGTTCTTCGAGATTCAGGGTGACTAACAATCTGAGAAATTTCCCTCCGTGGTTCCCAGAATTTGCTAAGACCACATTTTTAACTTGCTTAAAAACTTTGCCTATTTTTAGGCCAACTTCAGTACTTAACCAGTCTAGAGGGACATTAGTAACTTGAACCCATATATTAAGTTCTTGAAAACATGCATGGGTGCTTACTTGACATTCCGGTTCTCCATTCCTTAAGGACGAGGTATTGGTTTTCAAAGCTCCAATTTATGCCATTTGCAACCTTCAACATATCCTCCCGACTTTGAAAGATAAACTAGAAATAATTTGGGCTCAATTCTTTAATCTCCATCGATTGAATGAGTCTCTAGACGCTTGACATGGTCCTCTTAATCCCAATCCAATTGGAAGCTCTATTCCCAATTATTTTGGAAAAGAGACGCCTACTGCACTCATCGACACTAAGTTTGATGTCAGTTTGGGCGATATCGATGAATTTTGCTTCCTTTTCAGAAAGAGAGAATCTATCAAGTTGGTCTGATAAGTCTTCTTCCTGATTTCCTGCCATATCAGTTGTGCCCTAATTTGGTTTAAAATCCCGAATGAAGAGCTCGGTGATATAAACAAACGATAGATGGAAAAGAGTCCTATAGTGAAAGAAGGAATGATCGGTATGGATAATAAAGAAGATGATAGGAAAAAGGGACGCTCCCACCTGAGAGAATCGCAAGGTCGCTCCCACCTGAGAGAATTAATAACCTATATCATGAGTTACTGCATTTTATTAGTCACACAAATAATAATTCCAAACACGTCCATATACATCACAATCTCAATAATACTTCACCAAAAATATTCGAACAATGAACACTTCTCCAAACAACATAATGCTAAAAGACTCGATGTGTTAATTAATTTTGTGAATCAAACTTGACCGCTGACAAGAGTAGGGATTAATTTTATACATGAAGGTCGAAAATACAGTCCAAATTATCCTACCTTCTGAAAGAGGATGATTTCTGCCTTTGAGACTACCATCAACGATCGGCACCATCAAAACTCATCTCCCATTATCATCACGCTTTGATGGATTCATGCTCGCACATTTTTTCCTCGAAACTCGACGACTCATCAACAATAGCTTGTCAAGACTCGAGTCATTTCATTATTTCTGCATGAGTTGTCCAAATAGGTCTCCGAGACCCACATCACCCAACATATCCTCATGATTTGTTATACCATTCATCGAGGAGCGAATTACCTTGTCGAAGAGTTCATATAAATGTTCGGTCCCAATGCTCACGGATTTTTCTCGACAAGAATTCAAAGAGATTCCATTAGCCACCTTACATTCACATCATTCCTTTTGCAATTCTCCAAGCAAGAAAAACAAGAGATAAAGTACAACATCATTTATCCAATGCATAAATTTCGATCACACACCAAGATCACCAAAATCAAATTAAATCACCCACTCAAAGGTACATTCGACCAGAATTTCACAGAATCATGAATTTATCAAAAAATTACAACAAAACAAATTTTGCAGATACGAACAACCATTAACCCAATACACAAATTTTGATCATACACCAAGATCACAAAAATCAAATTAAATCTCACTGTCCGATTACTTGCAAAACACCTAAATTCAAACCACTTGCTCACCCAACGAAAATCCAAATGAGTTGGTCCCAACACCAATCTCATTAAAAAAATTCAATCAACCTCTTCGAGCTCACCACTAAAAATAATGAAAAATACACGGTAAGCACAATCACGAAATATCCTCAATTTGAAACTACAATCTACATTTATTCTCAATCAAACTTGCTCGATTAATGCTTTGTAAAATATTTTTCGCCTCTCTAAGTGCAACGGATAAATCAAATAATTTTCTAATTTTTACCACTTTAAAATCCTTCGGTCCAGAATTTAAAATAACGCTATACTGTCATCATGAGAATGTTATCTTAAATTACCTTACCGTCTGCGTTGTATCATCCTGGACTCGCCTTGGGCTCAAACCGGGGTTGTTTTTGCTCACTAGGTCGCGTTGGAGGAAGTTGGCAGCTTCTGGGCTGCCATGGGCGATCTGGGCCGCGTCACTCTGCAAGGACGTGACCCTGGAACGGTGGAAGTCGAGACAAAAATTCTTTCATTCCCATCTCTTCTCCCCATTAGAGAAAAAACAAAGCCTCAACTTTGTCGACCATATTTTAAAGCGAAGCGAAGCGAAGTGAAGTCATAGAGACAGACGCCTGAGGGGCAGTAGGAGGTGGGCCGGATGCGGGCCACTCTCGGGCCAAAAGCGGGTTGGGCGCTGTGGACGAGGTGGGCCAAGAGCGGGCTCTCGCGGGCCGAGAGCTGTGAAGGACGCAGGCCGCGCGGGTTGGGCACGACTCGTGCGTTGGAGCGCATGGAAGATGGGCCGCTGGGCTGATGGGCCTCTTGCCAGGCCGTGCACTGGGCCGCAAATACCTGGGCTACCTCTTCGTGTTGGACGCCAGAAATCGCTGGAAAATTGGAGGAGAAGGCCGGTGTTGACAAAAAAATTCTTAGATAAAAAAAAAACTTTGACCAGCAAAATTGACGGCCTTTCCGATGGAATTTTCGCTTGAAATTTTAGGTGGAGAACGAGCACGAGAAGAGCTTCGCGATGCTGTATATATTTTTTCGATCAGAGAACTTCGGCCGGCAGCGGTGGTCGGTGACGGTGGCTTACTGTAGACTGGCCTCAGCGAGAGAGTGTCCTCGGATTCTTTATAGCCATCACGGATCGCCGAGAAAATGTATTTGAATGCCAGAAGTTGACCAAAATTCACTAGATCTAGAATGTTTGACCAGCAAAAGTAAATGCCTTCCCGGAGGAATCTTCACATGAAATTTTAAGGGTAGATCACTTCGAAGAGATCTACCCAGCACGCAAAAAATTTTCCAATTGGAGCACTTTGGTCGGCGGCCAATGGAGGTGAAGGAGCTTTGCTAGAAATTTTTTGGAATTTTTAGGTCGGAACTCTGTTTGTCGTGGCTGTTTTTTGCTTTGTTGATGGGTCCCATGGACGGTGCCAATGTTAGTGAAATAGATTTCACCCCGGCTCCTTCAACTCGAACGGCCTCCGTACATACAAGAACTCAACGCCGAGGGGAATCCCGTCGTCGAGCCTCTGATGCCTAAGTCAGCATTTGCCTTAGATAAGGTACAATATGCAGGTATAGTGGTGAATGTGAGAGAGAGTAAATGAAGCTATCCCACTCCTATTTATAGGAGTGGGTTACTTACTGCCCAAGTTACCCTAGGAGTCCTTCTTATCCTCCGATTTTCTCGGGTCAAACTGGTCAGGTATGATATTCCATATCAACAGTGATCACCTTTCTTTGAGAAGAAAAGAATTTGAACTTGTTTTGGTTGAGGAATTTTTCCTAGAATCGGATGTTAAAAAATTAAAAAAGAAATAGTCTGTGTCTGAGAAAATTGTGGAGGAAACTAACCATAACTGGTCCCAAAGTTTAAAATAAATGTTTTGGTGTGGAATTGTAGAGGTTTGGGAGGACTTTCTAAAATTTCCCAGTTGAAGGAAAAGTGCAAATCCTACCTCCCAGATTTTCTCTTTCTTTCTCAAACTAAAAAGAAAAAAGTTTTTATTACTTCTGTTTGTAAGTCTTTACATTTGGTGTCCAGGTGGTTTTATGATGATACTTTAGGGTCAAAGGGTGGTCTTTTGCTGGTTTGGTCTGACAATGTGTTTGTGGTAGAGATAATTGACAATGTTTTTAGTCTACTGTAGACTAGCCTCAGCGAGAGAGTGTCCTCGGATTTTTGATAGCCATCACGGATCGCCGAGAAAATGTATTTGAATGCCAGAAGTTGACCAAAATTCACTAGATCTGAAATGTTTGACCAGCAAAAGTAAATTCCTTCCCGGAGGAATCTTCACATTAAATTTTCCAATTGGAGCACTTTAGTCGGCGGCCAGTGGAGGTGAAGGAGCTTTGCTAGAAATTTTTTGGAATTTTTAGGTCGGAACTCTGTTTGTCGTGGCTTATTTTTTGGCTTTGTTGATGGGTCCCACAGGCGGGGCCAATGTTAGTGAAATAGATTTCATCCCGACTCCTTCAACTCGAACGGCCTCCGTACATACAAGAACTCAACGCCGGGGGGAATCCCGTCGTCGAGCCTCTGATGCCTAAGTCAGCATTTGCCTTAGATAAGGTATAATATGCAGGTATAGTGGTGAATGTGAGAGAGAGTAAATGAAGCTATCCCACTCCTATTTATAGGAGTGGGTTACTTACTGCCCAAGTTACCCTAGGAGTCCTTCTTATCCTCCGATTTTCTCGGGTCAAACTGGTCAGGTATGATATTCCATATCAACAGTGATCACCTTTCTTTGAAAAGAAAAGAATTTGAACTTGTTTTGGTTGAGGAATTTTTCCTAGAATCGGATGTTAAAAAATTAAAAAAGAAATAGTCTGTGTCTGAGAAAATTGTGGAGGAAACTAACCATAACTGGTCCCAAAGTTTAAAATAAATGTTTTGGTGTGGAATTGTAGAGGTTTGGGAGGACTTTCTAAAATTTCCCAGTTGAAGGAAAAGTGCAAATCATACCTCCCAGATTTTCTCTTTCTTTCTCAAACTAAAAAGAAAAAAGTTTTTATTACTTCTGTTTGTAAGTCTTTACATTTGGTGTCCAGGTGGTTTTATGATGATACTTTAGGGTCAAAGGGTGGTCTTTTGCTGGGTTGGTCTGACAATGTGTTTGTGGTAGAGATAATTGACAATGTTTTTAGTCTACTGTAGACTAGCCTCAGCGAGAGAGTGTCCTCGGATTTTTGATAGCCATCACGGATCGCCGAGAAAATGTATTTGAATGCCAGAAGTTGACCAAAATTCACTAGATCTGAAATGTTTGACCAGCAAAAGTAAATTCCTTCCCGGAGGAATCTTCACATTAAATTTTCCAATTGGAGCACTTTAGTCGGCGGCCAGTGGAGGTGAAGGAGCTTTGCTAGAAATTTTTTGGAATTTTTAGGTCGGAACTCTGTTTGTCGTGGCTGATTTTTTGGCTTTGTTGATGGGTCCCACGGGCGGTGCCAATGTTAGTGAAATAGATTTCATCCCGACTCTTTCAACTCGAACGGCCTCCGTACATACAAGAACTCAACGTCGGGGGGGATCCCATCGTCGAGCCTCTGATGCCTAAGTCAGCATTCGCCTTAGATAAGGTATAATATGCAGGTATAGTGGTGAATGTGTGAGAGAGAAAATGATGCTATCCCACTCCTATTTATAGGAGTGGGTTACTTACTGCCCAAGTTACCCTAGGAGTCCTTCTTATCCTCCGATTTTCTCGGGTCAAACTGGTCAGGTATGATATTCCATATCAACAGTGATCACCTTTCTTTGAAAAGAAAAGAATTTAAACTTGTTTTGGTTGAGGAATTTTTCCTAGAATCTGATGTTAAAAAATTAAAAAAGAAATAGTCTGTGTCTGAGAAAATTGTCGAGGAAACCAACCATAACTGGTCCCAAAGTTTAAGATAAATGTTTTGGTGTGGAATTGTAGAGGTTTGGGAGGACTTTCTAAAATTTCCCAGTTGAAGGAAAAGTGCAAATCCTACCTCCCAGATTTTCTCTTTCTTTCTCAAACTAAAAAGAAAAAAGCTTTTATTACTTCTGTTTGTAAGTCTTTACATTTGGTGTCCAGGTGGTTTTGTGATGATACTTTAGGGTCAAAGGGTGGTCTTTTGCTGGGTTGGTCTGACAATGTGTTTGTGGTAGAGATAATTGACAATGTTTTTAGTCTAGAAGTTAAGTTCTGTTTAAAAGGGGTTCGTGAAGTGTTATGGGTTTGTTTTTGTTTATGCCCGTGTCAACCCTGTTGAGAGACAGGTTTAGTGGGAGCTGCTCAATGGACATAGGTTAAGGTGGGGGGACTTGTGGTTCATTGGGGGGATTTTAATGGTATTAGAAATTCTGAGTAGAAGAGAGAGGGACTGGTGAGAGGTGAGTCTAGTTTCAGGAGTTTTAATATGTTCTTGTAGAATCTTGGGGTGGTGGGATGTCCTCTTAAGGGTTATTTGTTTGCTTGGTCCAATCTTAGGTCTTCTGTAGCCTTTGTGGAGGAAGGATTGGATAGGATTTGTGTTTTCCCTTACTGGTTGCTCAAATTCCCAGAGGCTCATGTTTTAAACTTTCCTTTGGTGTCTTTAGATCATAATATGTTAATTATAAAAAATGTGGAGGTGAAAGGAAGGTAGAGGTGCAGATTTATGTTTGACAATAGATGGGTTTCTCTACAAGGTTATCATGAGTGTATAAAAAATTCTTAGGAAACTAGAGTGCAAGGACCTAGTCTATACAGATTTCAAAAGAAGTTAAGAAATGTCAAATTAAATGTGGAGGTGAAATGAAAGTAGAGGTGCATATTCATGTTTGACAATAGATGGGTTTCCCTAGAAGGTTATCAAGAGTGTATAAAAAAATTCTTAGGACACTAGAGTCCAAGGACCTAGTCTGTACAGATTTCAAAAGAAGTTAAGAAATGTCAAATTCAGTCTGTTGAGGTGGATAGCTAGGCAGACCACAAATTCTAAGAGTTTAATCAAAATTTGCAATGCCAAGCTAGAAACACTAGGCCAGCAAGGGGGTGAAAGAGATTGGGATGCTTGGGTTGATTGTAAAGTTGTTGTGCGTGAAGCCCATAGACAAGAGGAATCTTACTGGAAACAGAAACTCGGGGTGAGGTGGCTTAAGGATGGAGAAAAAAAAAACACAAGCTTTTTTCAAGCTTGTGTGAAACAGATAAGAGAAAGAAATTGCCTGGACTTCTTGGTTAGGCAGATGAGGGGCAGTGTAAAACTAGAGAGGAGTCCTTAGAAGAAGTGGGGTTTTTCGAAAAGTTCAAGTCTGAGGAGCCAACTTTTGAGGAGAAAATGCTTGATGGTATACCTCTTTCAATATATGTTAAAATGAACAAAGATCTCACCAAGCAGTGTCTGGGAGGAAATCAAACAAGCAGTGTGGGCTATGGATCCAGGTAAGGCTCCAGGTATTGATGGGTTCTTCCCTCTCTTCTTTCAATATAACTGGGATGCTATAAAAAATGATTTGCTTCTTGTTGTTTAAAACTTTTTGAACTCTACTTGTATTCTAAAAGCCTCTAATAATACTGTGGTGAGTCTTATTCTTAAAACTAAAAACCCAAAATCAGTAGGCCATTTTAGGCCCATCAGTTTGTGTATTGTTTATAGGGCCTTAGCAAAAAAATTGGCTACTAGGATTAAAGTGGTTCTGTCTGGGTGCATCTCTTAGTCCCAGGCAGCTTTGTGCCTGGAAGACAGATACTAGACAATGTTATAATTGCCAATGAGTGTCTATTTTATAACAGTTGAAAAAAAGGCAAAACTTCGGTCTTGGCTCTTAAGCTTGACATGGAAAAAGCCTATGACAGAGTGGAGTGGAGTTTTCTCATTAGGGTTTGTAGAAGAATGGGCTTATGTGAATTATTTTTGTCTTGGATTTGGGCTTGCATTAACTTTTCTTCTTTTTTCTTTCAACCTTAGTGGCCAAGCTTTGGGACATGTGGTTCCTTCAAGAGGGATTAGACAGGGGTGTCCTATCTCCCCTTATTTGTTCATTATACTGTCTAAAGTCCTGTCTAACCTCATCCATCAAGCTTGTGCTAACAAGTCCTTCAAAGGACTCAAAATCAGTAGAAATTCTCCTACCATCTCTCACTTGTTTTTTGCAGATGATGCTCTCATTTTTTGTCAAGCAGATTCTTATCATGCCAATCGCACTGGTCACAACGTTGCAGTCGTCAGGCCTCTATGCTCGGGTGTGTTCCGCGGGATCGTCATCAAAGATGCAAGTGTGCACGCACTAGTCGTGAGTTGCCATGCCCGTCGCTCGACTCCTTCGCGCCCGTGCTACGTACGCATAGTGCCCGTCTGCTGCTTGAAATGAGGTGAGCACAGCCTAAGCACGTGTTGCGACATCGCCCGGGGGCACGCAGTCTGCTTGGCACTAGGGTTGCTGCGTGTTGGCCTCGTGGGCTTCTGCATGAATCTCGCACGTCCATCACTTCCCACACTCGCAAGTCGTCACGCCCTGTCATCCTCATAGACCCGCTTCTCGGCCAGGCTTCACTGCGTCCCACCGCATGCCGTAGCTGGAGTAAGCTGTAAGCGGGCTACTCCACATACGCAAGACATCATTGTGCACCGGCTCACCGCGTCGGGGTAACCCCGACCGTCGTTTTGGTCGTCTGGACTTTTTCGCGTCCATGTGGTCCATTTAAAAACATAATACAAATATGACCCACACAGGGATCGTAGGAGAATGGTCTAATAAAAAAAGTAAATTATGCGGTGTCCCACCCCGCGTTTAAATTATTACAAATTGTTGTGACCATTTTTGTTACGTTTTCGTTACTGTTTTGTCTTTCTCTTTCCCCTGTTTTAGGTCTTTTTCATCGTTTTATAGTTTATTGTGTGTTTTGTTCTATTTTAGCTTTTTATGTGTTTTTCGTGTATTTTGTCGTTTTTCTACGTTTTTCTTCTTGTTTTTAGTGTGCAGGTCGGAAGCCCCGTGAGGAATCGATTTAGCTTTAAAACGATCAAAAAATCATGTTGGATAGATAGGTTTCTTAGCTACACATAAGAAAAAGCGGAATCCAATTTCGAGTTCGGAAGAATCCGAACGGGGCCAACACGTAAAGTCCAGCAAACTACCGACCCCTTGAAGGTTGGAAGACCCTAGAGGATTGTATTCTGGGCAAGTTGAATTTAAAAGCATCATTGAATAGAGGGGTTCGTTAGCGACGCGTAGGAAAAAACGGAAATCAATTCCGAGTTCGGATGAGCCCAAACGAGCCCGAAAAGCAAAGTCGTGCAGTCTAGTTTTTTCTTAGTGGCGCTAACCCCCCTTGGCAGACAACAATTTCTTCTTTTCCTCAATTTTTGGCCTGTTTTGATAGTGCTCGAAAGTGGGGATGTTTGGACCAACATTTCACCCTTGATTTCGATTTTTAGTGCTCAAGAAGACTTCCCACTCATAATTCACCATTAAACCATCCTTGAATCAAGGGGGGATTCTTCCCCCTCTTCACCTCTTCATCTTTATTCTTCACCATCTCCTTTCACCACCTTCTTCTTCATATTTCTCTCTTATGTTTTTCTTTTGGTTTTTCATATTATAATAAGGAATACTTTGGAGACTTGTGGCAATTTGGATTTGGCTTGTACTTGCATTTGACATTGGATTGCATATTATTAGTAAGTTCTCCTTCTCATTATGTTTATGATGATGATGATGGCTTGGTATGATATGAATGCTTGTGTTGAATCAATTATGAGTAGCTAATCCTCTAGCTAGGGTTAGGGGATAATCATTCCGGTTCGTTCTCGTTTATGTGCATGAGGATAGCTCAATCTTGATGAGTTATTTTAATGAGGAATTGGTAAAATCATGCTTGATAATTTGATATAACCTAAGAGTGACACTTAGGTTAATTTGTTGATATAATCAAAGAGTGACACTGTGATTTGTGATTAAATATTGATTTGTTAAGTTAGAGTTGGATTAGTTCTACATGATTAGTTGATTAAATACCTTCTAATCAAATTGCGACTTGTAGAACCGAAAGGGGAGGAGTCCTAGAGATAATCAATATCAAATCCGAGAGGGGAGAAATTGGTGGAATTTGACTCGTTTAGAGTAGACATGTTCGGAGACATATTGTCTATGTGTTAATTGTTTCGTTAATTTGCTCTTTATGTTCATCCTCATATTACGAGAGTTAGTGAGGTTAAACCGCTAAATGAGTTAATTAGTCGAACCATTTAACCAAGTTATTGATTGGCGTTAAATGTGTACAGAATCGAAAGCGATTATTCCCGATACCCTAGCCCGTTTATCTTTTTATCGTTTATATTTTTAGGTAGATTATCGTCTTTTGTTATTTATTAGTTGATAATTTTTCAACCCTATCGTGATTAGAATGTGTAGGATTTATTTTTCTTTTATGTGTTATCAATACCACTTCTAATTCCGAACCGCCTTCCTTGAGAGATCGACCCGAGAAACGAATCATTCGATTTGGTGCTCGGTAAAATAAAAATAAGTTGCTACAACACAAATATTCCAAAACTCAAAAATCTCTGACATGTTCGAGGCTTACAAAACACAAACCTACATGAATTGAAACACATACATAGGGGCCATAATAGTCGGATTCGAGAATTCTACAAAAACAAGTTATTTTCAATTTTAATCTATTATGTGTTGTGCTCATACATAATTAATTCACATATGTTCACATAAGTCCTAATTTACACAAAGATCGAAGTAGCCTGAGCTCTGATACTAGTTGTTAGGTTATATTAGGAACGTCGACCGATGTGCAAACCCAAATCTAATAAAATTAAATCCTAGCGCAGTAGAATCTATAGCTACCATTAGGAACTTACCCTTTAAATAATTAATTTGCTCACTTTAGGATAAGTGCACAACCTAGGGTGCTGGACGAACGATTATGAGATGCGTCTTCTTGACTTCGCTCCCTCCATGTACGTCCTTATCGATTCGCTAGCTCCATTACATCGGATTGCCTAATGTTGACGTTGGTAGTTGTGTGACCCGCATGCATTGTCGTTGTCGTCGGGCTGCGTGCGCCACCTACGTGGCGCTTGCATCCTCTGTCCTGCTCGCTTATGGCTGCTGTAGGAGCTGGGCACTGTGGTGCTCATGCGCGAATGTTGTGGAGGTTGTGCAACTGAGCGGGCTGTTCATGTTGGGGCATGCGGTAATCCACGGTGGTCGGGACGGCCACGCATATTGGTCATCGGATGAATGCTGGGGATATATAT
>BKCP01009403.1:2501441-2514918 GCA_008636005.1 Striga asiatica | reverse complement strand
CGGGCGCTGTCGGAGGCGCTGGGGCGCGACTGGCGCCAAGGCCTCGCACACTGGCACGGACAGGCACTGCTGGGCGCTGTCGCGTGCGCTGGGGGCTGCGGTGCCTTGCGAGCGCTAGGCGCGGGCACGGACAGAGGCACTGCCTGGCCTCTGCGACGCGGCACGGGCAGGGCACGCGCGACAGGCGCGGCTGGTGACCCTAGTCGGTCCTTCACCGAACTTCCGGCAACTAATCCGGTGACTACCAACCCAAATCAACTCAACATGATAAATGACACATAAAAATGCCAAGAATAACTATGAGACCTCGGTTGGATTTGGAGATGGGCTTATGGGGCCGATTAGGCACGAGGCCACACTAGGGCACGAAAAATGAACATGCTCAACATGCAAATTGACTTAGGGCCGAATAATATACATAAAAAATCATGGCTAATGAGGCTAGAACATTGGTCAATACATGCATGCACATATACTTGGGTTCGGAAGTGAAAATGGCTCGATTTCACTTAACGAATTGACCGAACAAATGAACTTAAAGCATGCTAATCTTTTAACCATGTCATACTCATGATTGTTGAGGATTTTTAAGCCATCAAACTCGGCCATATCATGCATGCTACTTAAACTTCGAAATTAAGCCCTTTAACTTTTAAAATTCGAAATATCACTTTGCATGCGTGCATGACATCAACTTTCTTCATGATAATTCTTAAAATATCATGTTATGGCTGAGGAAAAAGGGTGGCACGAGCTTACCTCCTTCAAACTCGAAAATGGTGGTGATGCCCGCCACTAGTGCCTACACGCGGCTCCTCGAGCTTTGACTTGCTCCAACAACTATTGGCTGCAAATTATGGATTCTGGGAACTCCTAAAAATCCACAAAACACTATGGAATGGCTTAGCCCTAAGAGAAAATGGCTGGAACAAGGTGCAAGTCGAGCTTCCTTCTTTCCCGTGACTAGGCGCGTGGCTTTGGCCTTAGGACTTAGCTCTCGGTTTCCTCTTGCTTCCCCTCAATTATGCTAAGTGTAAAATGTGTCCAAGAGTCATAAGAATACTGTGTAGTGTCCCTTTTATGAGGAGAGGGGCGGAGCTTCTTAAGTGAGCAAAATGAGGGACAAAACATCACACATGCGCATGGGAAGATGGGGATCATGGGTGGACTTGGTCTTGGTCCCCATGAGCTGACTTTGCACGATTTTTGGGGGAATAATCAGAGCATCTTGGATTAAAAATAAGCCCTGGTCAGACTGGTGCACATGAGGGGACAAGGTATGACACAAGGTAATATTTTATTCCATGCACATGTCTCACATTTGGAGTTACTTGCTTTAACTTAGGCTTAATCTTCATTAGGGCCACTTAAGCTCAATTAGACCCTTATTATGTCCTGATTACTCGCCACTTTTGGGTCATGAAGAAAGTGGGCTGAAAATTATGGATTTGGGCTCAAGAAGTGGACCTGCCGCTGCTGGCGTTGGGCCTGGGCGCGCTGGGCTGCACGCGGCCCTGGACTGGCGCGGCACTGCTGGGCTACGCGGCCCTTACCCTGGGTGCGGGCTGAAAATGCACCACATCTTGGGCCAAGCATTGCTAACTCTCCAAAGCTTAATGATGGCTGGTAAATGAGCCCAAAAATACTTAGAAAAATTTTATGAAACTTGGTCATGACTAGGGCCATCTCGGCACGACTTGGGCACTCGCACTCGGGCAAGGCACGCACAATGCTTGGGCTCGGTGCACATGGTCCTTGGGTCGTGTATTGCACATCCTTAGGGCTGGCTTAGGAGCTCCAGAATACTTAGAAAAATCCCATAAACTCCCGGCTACACTTGGACCCTCTCGGCATGGCTCGACTCGCGAACCCTTGGAGCGAGAAATCTTGGGGTCGCGCACAATGCTAGGTGCGGTTTCCTTTGGCCGAGGGACTTATCTAGGGCTCGATAAAAGATCGACTCATACTTAGAAAATATTCTAAGTAAGGTTATGAGCACGGCTAGGGTTCGAACAAGACTCGGGACTACTAGGACTCGAGAATTTGGCTAGGCGCGAACTAGGCGCGATACTCGTGACCGAACGACTCGGTTCCGGACACGGCTAGACTTAGACGATTTATCGAAACATACTCGATATCGATTATTCGTCAACTTGAATAATTAATTCCATCTGAATAAAATCCATTACTAAAAGTAAATGGACTGGAATTAATAGCTGAGATTGAATAGCTGATAACTGGCTCTGAACTCAAGACGAGCAGTATTAATAAAAAGAAATAGCTCAACTTGGAACTAAAAACTGTCATTTTATTAATATAGAATTGGGCTGTTACAGTTTCCGATGGTGAAGGATTTCTTTTGGATCTCTTTTAATTATATTTGTTTCAAAATTGAATTTATTATTTTGTTTAATGTATTTTGGGATTTTAGAAAATAGATTCAAAATGTGGAGATAAGATTACAAATGTGAGTATTTTTAAAGTATAACTCTCTTGTAGAACTTTCTAAAATTGATACAAATGTAAGCAAAAGGCTGAGGGTTCAACGAGGCCATTTGTGAGTTCAGGTAAAATGGTGGCGCTTCCCTACTTAGAATTTTCTCTATGAATCATTTAGTTTGGCTTTCCCTAATTTTGGTGGAAAAAATACTTTCTTTGGAGGTGGTGTTATACCATTCGCTTAAACATTTATTTTCAATAGGTTAAGTTAGATCTTTTTTGTGTGGTATATTTTGTTGTGAAACTAGTTTGGAATTGTAACATAAAGTTTTTCCGCTTGTTTTCAGGTAAAACTATTAAATTTTCTGGTTGATGAAATATATTATGTGATTGTTGACTTATGATTCCCAGTAAACATAGAATATTTTGCCACCAGTAAATATACCNCTTTAGTGCAGTGGAGGTGGAATGGGATGGTGTGTACTTATTTACTGCCGCAAACTTGAATGGAAGTTGCATGTATAGCTTTAATAACCATTGCAGTTGTTGGTCTAAAGCTATTTTTCTGGGTATATATTTTTCTTGTGTTTCTTGTTTGCTTTCAATATAGCGTTGTTCGATCATTTGCCTTACTGCTATTTTTTGTTTTGCCAACTATTGGTTACTTTGTGCTTCGGTTGATTCGCGTTTGCAACAGATCTGTCTGTTGCTGATGTATTTTCCTTTCTAATTTTTCTAAAATTTGTGAATTAGGGTACGTCTCCAAGGATTTAGCGGTGGATAGGAGCGCTTGGAGGCTCGCTATCAACGTGCCAGAACCGTGACTTTTGCTCCTTTCTCTCTCTCTCTCTCGTTTTTTGTTTCGATCTCTTCCTTTCGGTTCGAGTCTTTTTGTGTTTCTCTTGGGTTTCATCTCTAAAGGCTATTGTTGTAGCAAATTATTTTATTTTTTTACCGTGTACCGAATCGAAGGATTCGTTACCCGAGTCGATCTCTCGAGGAAGACTGTTTGGAATTTAGCGTTGGTCTTGATCACACACGAAAAGAAAATAAGTACTAAACACTCTAATCACGATTGATTTGGGGGAATCAACTAAAACAATCTAGAACTAGAAAAACAATTTAAAGAAATAACAATTAAATTCCTAGAGAAAAAGAAGAAGGTCTAGGGGTCGGGAAATCTCATCAAGTCTTAAACTATGTTGAACGCTTATTTGTTCGGTTACGAGATTAAACAAGCCTACACGTTTAGAGGGCTATGCTCAATAACTCTTCGTAACAAGAGCACAAACATAAACGATAAATTCATTCAAACAAGCAACACATAGACAATACTTTTACGAACATGTCTACTCTATACGAGCCTAAATCGACCGACGTCTCCCCTCTCGGTTCTAAACGTCGATTAACTAGGTTAGAATGGTGATCAATCAACTAACCATATAATTCACACAACTCGTATAGATTGAACAAAACACATTCCTCCTAATTCAAAACAAGAATCAAAATCCCTAACCCTAGGTGAATGGAATACCTCATGCTTAGATTCAATTTCATGTTAACCGGAATTAAGAACATAAAACCAATCAACAATAATAAAATAGAATTGAAAAACTTACAATCGGATTAAGAGTTGCAAGATTTCAATCCAAATAACTTTGTGTCCAACAATCCAAGCATGAGAGAAAAAAAAGAAAAGTGAAGAAATTTATCCTAACAATATTGAGTTTTTGGAGAGAAAAATTGAAAGGAACAATATTGGGGATTGTTCCTTAGGTCTGGGGGTTCGTTTTCATATATAGAGCTCGAAAAACGGAGCTAAAACGAGTAAAAATGGAGAAAAATAAAAACAGGGTCGAACAGGTCGCGACTCGCGAGTTGACTCGCGAGTCGCGAGTCGGACGGGTCGTGGGGTCGCGCAGCTGGTCGGAGGCTCTGTTAAAGTCGCGAGTCGCGACTTTGCTCTCGCGAGTCGCGACGTAGGCTCGCGAGTCGCGACTTTTCTCTCGCGACTCGCGACTTTGGACTGCACTGCGCCATTTTACGTTTCGGGCTCCTTTGGGCTCATCCGAACTCGGAATTGAGTTCTGTTTTTTGCTACGCGTCACTAACGAACCCATCTATCCAATTGTGCTCTCGAAATCAACTTTTCTTGAAGATAAAATTCGCCCGAAGCTCCCGACCTACACACCAAAAACGACAAAACACGAAGAAAACCGGAAAAACAAACGAAAAAACACCTAAAGACTCAAAATGAAGGAAAACACATAATAAAACACGAAACGGACTAAAAACTAAAGAAACGACCTAAAACGGGATAAAAACAAAGGTAAAATAAACACGAAAAAGGCAACAAAAATAGGACAAACAGCTATGTTGTTGTTGTTGTTGTTGTGAATTAGGGTACGTCGGCCAATCTGGATACTCGATTTTTGAACAAGTAGGCAAAGTTGCTCATGTCTCAGAAATTTTCGCCGGAATTAGATCGCCTGGCTTGATTTCAGTACCTTGTTTAACAATTTTTTTCCTTTATTTTTGTATTTCTTGGTTTTGGCCTTCACAACTTGTTTAGCATTAATTGTATGAATTTTATTAAAAAAATAGGCACTACTTTCTTTCAATATTATCCCAAATGGAATAGAAAGCATGGTGAGGAGCGTGAGAGGATGAGAGAGTCACAGAACATATGGGATGTAAGAATTTCTTTTTGTAAGGAATCATTTGGTTATCTGGATGCACAGTTCACAAATCACAATACAAGCCTTTCCTGCAAGCAGTGTTAATCAGTCCTTATTTTGTTGTGTAGGATATTTCCCAAACACAGGAAGGTGTTGTTATGGTCACAGGACAGTGGCTCTATCATCTAGAAGAAGTAGATAAGAAAACCGGTGGAAATTGACAGTCGAGTGACAAGGGAATTGTTCTATAGTCTCCACAAAGATATGAAGTACTAGCAGGATCAGTCATGCATAAGTGTTTGGTGCACTTCATACCTCAAAATAAGCAGATTACAGGCCGCACTGCAGGAGCAGTCATGCATAAGTGTGTGGTGCACTTCATACCTCAAAATAAGCAGATTCCATGCTACAAACAACATCCCGGGTTCATCGTGAAAAAACTTAATGAAACTGAACAGAGGAGGCTCTTCAACTTAACTGACAAAGATTACAAGGACAATAAGCAGCACGAGGTTAACCTCCTTGTTTAGAACAATCTTGCACAAATCGGTGACCTTCCTGATCTTCAGCCTGAGGATGCTATTGTGGATTGTGGAGACCAAGTGGAGTAAACGACTTATAAGGAAGAGGAATTTGTCTCCTTTGAATGTTACCAGGGTGGATAGAGGACTTACTAGATTTCAGTCGATTAAAGCAGAAACTCCTGGGAGCGCTTGTGGTACCGAGTTGGGATACTATGTGATCCTATCTAATCTTACACTATTGATTAGTGAAACATAGCGCGGCAGGTGGTTGGAGAAGCTACTTCAATCAATTCAATCTATTGTTGCAGTTCTTGTGGTAAGCTGAAGATGAACGAGATGGGAACAAGAATGACGGTGACGGTTCAGAAAAAAAAACCTCAACAAAAGGTTCCATTATTCTTTCTTTTCTTTTCCCTTCCATAAATCAGGGACATTTTCTAAATTACCTTTCTTTGTAGAAATTGAACTTTCTTGACTATATTTTTCTTAGGATGATGTATCATCTGACTGGCTAGATACAGCCGCTCATGCGGTGGTTACTCTTGAGACAGTTGCTCATGAGATGCTTTCTGCAGAATTTCATAAGTATAATCAAAAGATGTGGCAGTTAGCGTTCACCCTTAAGGTTTCTCCATTGTTGCTTTTCATCAGGATTTTGTTCTCGCATGTGTAGCTTTTTTAATGAATATCGTTGAACAAGGTTGTGGTGATTTGGTATGAGTGTTTGCAGAATTTGAATAAATGTTTTGCATCAGATGCTCATAATTGATTTTTGCTATATTGTTGAACTTATTCTCCATTTCTCTATGCATTTTTTTCTTTGTTCTGTCTGTAACTCAAATTCTATGTTGACTTTGTTGAATTATTGCACATCAATGTTGTATTAGCACGACGCCTTATGAATAAGGAATTGGAACCTTCTCAGATGCTCAATATGTCGCCTAATGAGCTAAAGGTGCTGGTGTTTTTGGCTCTTTTGGTTATATGATGTTAGGAGATTATTAGTCATTTTAAATGATAACTCAACAATCTTTTAACTATTTTAACATAAAAAAATTATCCTAACAAGCTCTTGTTTTACCAAATTGCCGTTACTAACATCATAAGATCTCCATTTTAATCTATCCAAATATTTCAAACAAATTTTCAGTTGAAAAAATGTCGTTGATATGAGCTGAGCCACACCACAAGAGTCATCATATTCAGTTTCGATTTTTTTAATAAAAAATGATGTGAATAAAGATGTCTGTAGTGGTTGGGATGAATGTCTGTTGAGTTCCATGGATGATACAATGGGACCCTGAACTAAAAACAAGTTACTCCGTTTTCGCTAAATTAATTCTTCCGCTAGCATTGCAAAAGAGCCAAGGTGAAAAGAATAATTGTCTGCACTCATTCGTTCCTGTTAAACATAGTTGTAAATGTTCGCTTATTGAATTTTTTCACGAACCTTCAAGGCATTTTCATCATTTGTCTAATGAATCTGTTATTTGCCTTTGGATTCAACAAATTGTTCAAGCACCAAAGAATGTGTAGCTTTGGAAATGAAGAGTTGCCACAAGCAACTCAACAGTCAATCAGTTTCTGTTTCTGTTGCAAGAGTGGTCAATCAGGAAATGAAAAGCCCTGATGAGGAATCATAGTTTTATGTGAAGGCTTTGAGGGTCAAAGAGGTTCTTGATAACCATGAAGATGAGGTCTATTTGTGTGTGTGTGTGTGTGCGCGCGCGCGCATGTGTCTGTATTTTATTTTGCTGTTGTTGTTAATTGGATTCAAATTGATGCAGTTGTGCTGGACTTTCCTTGTCATATGGTTTGTTATTTTAGCCTACATGAACAAGATTTGATTCTTTTTATACTTTCTTTTGCTGGGGCTGGTTTGAGTGGTTGAGTACATGGAATTGAGTCTTTAAAGTTAGTTTGAACCACTTTTCCCATTTGTAAGCTGATTTTTGCAAGAAGAGTGATATTTTTTTCATGTAAATGAGTCCCATGTGTTTGATGGATTAAAGATTTGGTGTTACTTTCTTGCGAGCTTGTGCTTTAGTGCTTCTAGCTGATTGCTTATGTTAATGAGCTTCCACTGCACAAAATCAAAATGAAGCTAAAGAGATTGAAAAGAAGATGTGTGCACATGAATTTGAAATAAAACATACATGTTGAAAAAGAAAACATTGTTGTCTAACTGTGCAACTTATTTAATACAAAACTTACTAAAAATGTTATATATAGGACCATGTTAAGACGTGAGAGGCTTAAATCTAAAATACCATGGTTTAAAAACACATTTATAGCTTCAAATGAATGACACATTTTTTTTTAAAAAAAATTAGCTGGATATTTTATTTATGAAATACATGGGCATTAATCAATGCTCTATCATGCTTAGTTATTAATTTTTTTACTTTTGGCGGTCTACTTTGAATATTTACTTCTTCCGTATTCATTACAAATATCTGTCATGGCTTATGCTTTAATAAATATATAAATTATAATCATATAAGTATTTTCCATGTTATAAATGATTTTTTTTTTTNTTGTTCACTTTCTGTTGTGTCTTCTTCATCGATTTTGTTAGCACGTCCCTAATTGCAAAAGTTTGGTTCTTAGGGAAAATGTACCACCTTTGGTTGTAATATAACTATAGAAGTAGTTTTGGATCTGTTTTATTGTAACAAGGGACTAGCAAATTTTCACTACATCTCAGGCAGACAATAGAAGTTAATCACTTGTCGGAAAGGAACTAAGCCAAATCATATGAGATACCAAATTATTTTTAAAGTGTGTTTAATTCTAAGATGAATCGTACGACAATTACCTATAAAGTTGTGTAATGATGCCCTTATGGTGAAAACTTATTTTGTTAACAACAATGTCAAAATTGGACATAGAATTCGACTGATCATTGCAAGTAGTGACAAATTTTCACTATATTTTTAGGCTAAATTTAAGTCCGCCGTGCGTGCACGGCGTGACCCAACTAGTATATATATACAGAATAGACTCGGATGACATGTCAAATGCCCATGGGCATTGTTATTTCTATAATACATCAAATATTTTTCTTTATTGGAATAATAATTATTTATTTCATTCCATATTTTTTTTTCATCGTTACGATAATATTTTTTCTTTTATTGTATTTTTTTCTATTACATATGTTCACTTCAATCAGCCATATTAATTTATTTCTCAATATTTTTCTCCAATATTCACACATTATTCATTTTGAAGATGAAGTGATATGATATTACTCTTTGAAAAATAATATATTTTTTTTTAAAATTGAATTGATATGTTGTCAATCTAATAAAAATAAATAATTAACTATTCAAATTCTAAAATAACATATAAATTTAGAAAACTATATAGTTTGACATCTAAATTCTAAAATTATATGCGGGTGTTTAACTACTGTGATTAAAAAATATAATTCAACAATTTAATAAAACAAAAATTATTTTGATTTAAAAAAATATTAAAGTAATAACTTTAATTTGTTTTTATATACGTTTGTTAATTCAACATTTGTAATATACGAGTTGTACTAGTACAAATTTTAAAATACAAAATATCATAGCATGCTGGCTGCTGCGCATCATTTTGGGTGCACCTGAACCTGATGGTATTTACATGAGTAATAAACACCCTTCTGACCTCGAGCTTCCCATTTTCGTGCTGTCCACCAACAATTCTTTCTCTCTCTACCTTGGAGAAAATAAAAATTTGAGAGGGTAATGGGGGAGGAGAAGCCGAAATCGACTGGAGTTTGGCCCACTGTGAAGCCGTTCGTTAATGGCGGTGCCTCTGGTATGCTTGCGACCTGTGTTATTCAGCCAATCGATATGATCAAGGTACTGAATCTAAGGCATATTCAGATGTAAGCGCTAAAATATAGTTCGAAAAATTGCTTTCTAATTACCATGTTGGTTTTTCTGTTAGGGTTTAATTTCTTTACTGGATGATGGGGTATCAGGTTTTTGGCGTGCGTTTAGATATTAGATCAATCTCTCTATGTCTCTTTCTCTCTTGTTTCGCATCAGTCCGAAAGATTAATAATTTTATGATTTATGTTGTTTGTGGACTTTCTGATTCGTAAAGTTCTTAGGAATTTCACAGTCAGATGCTTTGTTCTAGTTCTAGATCTAAATCTGTTCCTGCGTTTTTTTATTCGTTGTTGGATCTAATTCTTCAATGGATTTATGTCCAATACGAATATATCTGTCTATTTGTGTTGATATAGGTAAGTGATGTCGATCTAGTTCTTCAATGGATTTATGATGCCTTGTTTTCATTTTACGAAGTTTACTTGTTGATTTTAGGTAAGAATACAACTGGGCCAGGGATCAGCTGCCGATGTGACACGGAACATGCTAAAAAACGAAGGTATAGGGGCTTTTTACAAGGTATGTCAGGATTCCATCTTATTGATTGTAACTACTTATTTGGCATTTTCATGCTGTTGATAACATTAGAAGAAAAACTAGAAGTCTAATCGACCATGGTGTGAAGAGTTAATTTTTCTTCATGTAGCCTGATTGCACACATTTCGTTAATTTTATTTGTCCATTGAACGCTCACATCATTCGTTTGCTATTATTTCTTCGTCCTATTATGGCGTTAATTATAAAAACTACTCAAGAAAAGCCCTGTTACAAAAAATTGTCAATTATCTCTCAGAATCCTCTTGTCAAAAGGTGCACTATATACAGGCTCCAGAGTGTGGTTGTAGCATTTTAAAGCGGTATTACTAGCCATTTTGAAAGATAACTAGAATTTTGTATAAGAAGCCTAAATATCATGCTTACCATTTTCTTTTTCTTTTTGCTTTTTTGGATCATTTAAGTGAGTAGTTCTTGTGAACATTGTAGCTGAATGAATCTCCTACTAATTTGTTGTTTGGATAAAAGATAAAAATGCAATGGAGAAAGAAATTTATCTTTGGCTGAAATTAATTGCACATTCTTGATAATTTTTTTTTTTTTTTGTTTTCTTTAGTTTTTCATTCTTCTCTTTCTAGTTATCTGCTAATATTGTTATAGAGTTCTTGTGTGAAATGAGGTTAGTGAAAAGGTTTGTTATAACTTCTAAAGTACTTCATTATTGTTAGTTAACCTTTTATATACAATAATGTATTTTCATTCTGTGGTTGTCTTTGAACCAGATAATTTATCTGATAATGTTTGTGTGCTTTGTCATTGAAATTGTTAACGGATTCAATATTTTTCACTCCTGGCTAAACGCAAGACAATGCGATGTCTCTCCATGTATTTATAAGCCAGAATATAGTTGGCGGTATTTACTCTTTTAACATAGTATTGTATTTACATCCGCCTTATCTTCTAATAGGATACTGACAAACAAAGCAATAGAAGCCAATGATGGGAAACCTTTACCTCTTTACCAGAAGGCTCTATGTGGATTGACAGCTGGAGCAATTGGAGCAAGTGTGGGCAGTCCCGCTGATTTGGCGCTCATCCGCATGCAGGCGGATGCCACTTTGCCTGCTGCCCAAAGGCGCAACTACACGAATGCATTTCACGCGCTCTCTCGTATTGTTGCCGATGAAGGAGTTTTAGCCCTCTGGAAAGGTGCTGGCCCAACTGTTGTGAGGGCTATGGCACTTAATATGGGTATGCTTGCTTCATATGATCAAAGTGTGGAGTTCTTCAAGGACTCTCTTGGCTTTGGCGAGGCTACGACGGTTGTAGGTGAGATTTTCTTCAATAAATGCTTAATTTCGTATGTTTCTTTTTTAATGGAAATTGCCAAATTGGTCCAATGTGAATGTAAGTTGTTGCAGGATATTAGTCGTGTAGCTTTCTGAATTGCAATTTTAGTCTTGTGACAAATTTCCATATTAAATAACAAATTGTTATGTTCATTTCAATCGAGGGCATAGGGATAATTTGCACTATCTTGAACTCATCGGGCTAAACTGCAAATCCAGCAAAAAAAATGGAGAACACACCGCATATTACAAGATTACAATTGCAATTTGAAAGATTACATGACTAGTTTTGCGACATCTATGGGCGAATTTTGAATTTTTCAATATCTTATTGTCACATGTTCCTTATTTTATGAGTTCTTGTATTCGTTTTCTTGGCAGTAAGTTTCAATTTACTATGTCCATTGCAAATGGAGTTGGAAGAGTCATTGTTGACAATTCTCATGGCATAGTGCTAATAATGGACTAGATCAAAATGGCTCAATTAAATTCTAGTGCTTCTTCTATTAGTGAAGTTTCTAGAAAAAAAAAATAAAAGTATAGCAAACGACGCAATGCACCTTGGGTCGCTACGGAAACAGCCTCCTTGTATAATTTACAAGGGTAAGGTCTACGTACAATTGACCCCCAGACCCCAAGCTGTTGGGAATATACTGGGTATGTTGTAGTTGTTGTTGTTGTTGTAAGTTTCAATTTACTGTCTGTTATCTGTCTTCAGGGGCCAGTACCGTATCTGGATTTTTCGCTGCGGCCTGTAGTTTGCCGTTTGATTATGTGAAGACTCAGATACAGAAAATGCAGCCAGATGCTGCTGGGAAATATCCTTACACTGGTTCATTGGATTGTGCCCTAAAAACCCTCAAGGCTGGTGGGCCTTTCAAGTTCTATACTGGATTTCCAGTGTATTGTGTTAGAATTGCTCCTCATGTCATGGTAGTCTTCTTATCCCTCAGTATATGTTTTTTGGAATATATATCCTATACTGTCCTAGTCGGGTGCATTGTTCTGTAACTATTGCCATTATAGTATTTTGGTTTTATTTATTTTTCTTTGACTTGGATGTCTTTTTTTGGTTCCTCACAGATGACCTGGATCTTCCTGAACCAGATCCAGAAATTTGAGAAATCTGTTGGGTTGTAATTCTTCTCTGAGTGGAGAAAGAGGCGTTTTTTCGGATTTGGAGTTCTTTCTTATCAGAATAATATATCGGCCATGTTTGAAATATTTTTTTCTGGATTATTGAGGTTAATTTTACCGAAAGCGTGATAACTTTGTATTGAACTGAACCAAATTAGGGTGGCAAGGGCATCGATTTTCCCTTTCTCGAGATTGTATCGGGCTGACTTTGGAGGATTGTTTCTCATTTGAATTCGTGGGGAAATGATAATAATTGTACTTTGAACAGCTGAGTGGAGAAGCATTCTTTATAAGGGCTGATTACGTTTATGTGCCATCTCAATCTTGTCCATTTGAGCTGTTCTACTCATATTCATGGTGGCCCGATTTTCTTGCACTTTGGCATATATATTTTTGTTTAATTTATTTTTCTCCACTTGTAGGAGTTTCTGTAAACTCCACCTGCACTTTGGCATATATATTTTTGTTTAATTTATATTTCTCCACTTGTAGGAGTTTCTGTAATCTCCACCTGTGGAAGTTTGCTTAGTTTTTATAGTGTTTGGTGTGTTTGTTCTTTTCTAGGTTGGTTTTAGGTTACACTTTGTAGTCCTCTCAACTAGACTCAGTTGATTGACTGCTTTATTCGGCTTGTTAGCTATATTCTAGTTCTTATATTAGTGTTTCTTTTAACGAATCAGCTGATTGACTGCTTTATTCAGCATGTAAGCTATATTCTAGTTTTTATATTAGTGTTTCTTTTAACGAATTCTACCGTTTTAGGAAAAAGAAAAAAGATATATATTTTTGTAACATAATAAATTGGGTGGTCCATTGATTCTCAATTGTAATTGGAGTTAGGGTTATTGTAAGTGTGTTGTGGTATCTAGGTTCTTCTAAGATGTCCTCTCTCTGGATTTGGTTTATGGCTGATTTCTAGTTGTAGTTATGTGTTATTTTTATGAAAGTCCATCATTCGGGAAAAAAAA
>BKCP01009403.1:2471150-2493371 GCA_008636005.1 Striga asiatica | reverse complement strand
ATTGCCTTATACTACTCTTTCCTTTTCTTATTTAATTCAAATATTACTTACCAAAAATATGTATCCTTTTTATTTATAAAATTATATAAATTTTTATTTGTATTTTATTTTTTTACATATGATATATCAAATTAATCATATTTTAAAGATCTTCGAGTTGAAATCCATATTGATATATAAAATAAAAAATAATTTCATTTATTTTTATAAATAAACTAATTTTATTATCAAATCAATGTAAAACACATCAAATAACAATATAAATTATTTAATAAAAATAACAAAAATCTAATTCATTAATACACCATAAAATAATTATTTTAATGTATTTTATTCATAGATTTTGAATAAAATATGGAAACTCCCTGGGAAGGAAGCTAAAATATACCTTTCTCAAATGAGTGTTTGCCGAGGTGCCAAACCTTCCCGTCGATGTGAGCTCTTGGGGAAGATCAGCCTGTTATCCCTAGAGTAACTTTTATCCGTTGAGCGACGGCCCTTCCACTCGGCACCGTCGGATCACTAAGGCCGACTTTCGCTTTCAAATTAAGTTCCGAATTAGAGGATTAAGTATTACATAAATAAATTTTGAGAAATATTATAAAGTATTAGTTTTTGATTTAGAATAGATTATGTAAAAATTTCAATATTATTATGTTTTTTAAAATAATAAATAAAAAGGAATATCATAATTATATATAATAAAATTATTTTATATTTGTTAAAGTTAAAAATAATACATTTATGCGTAAATTTTTTTTCTAAATTCTTAAAATATATGAATTTAAAGTACCTAAAAAATTAATAAACGAGAGAAACTGACTCTATAAATATAGAATACAATAAAAATATTAATTTTGTTTTAAAAAAAAAATCGAATCAAATATATGAAGTTGTAAATATTATCAATTTTATGCATATATAATTTTAAATATATAATTAAAAATTACTTTTTTTTATAAATTTAGTGTAAAAATGTGGGCACCATTTAAATTAATTATCACTTTGTTAATTAGTCATTATTGTTGTATATTCATTATACATAATTTTATAATAAAAATATAAATTATTTTAATTCCTTTATTATAAAAATATTAATATGTTTAAGTACCCGTGTAGTACACGAGTATCGTAGTACTCAAAGACATCATATACATTAACAAGGATTGTTTCTTAGTTAATCATTATAACAAAACAGTAATCCATACTTATATAATAAAGGGTACTATTTACGAAATTTAGTAAGTTGAAAAGTCAATGCAATTAATGCATTACTATTTTGAGCAACGGAATTTAATATCATTTTTTTTATTTCGAATTCAAAATCTGCAAATCGGAAGAAATCTAACGCGCGCGTTTTTAGTGTTAATCTTTTTTGAAAATCTTCTTCCCATATTAAAAAGATTTCACGCGCGCAGTTGTTTGGATTTTTTTTAAAGCAATTATTAATTATAAATTATATAAACGAGATTCTGATATGATTTGTTACTACAGATAATGATCTGGTCTGATTTGTTACTACAGATAATGACCTGGTCTGATTTGTTACTATAGATAATAGTGTCGAGTTTTTTTAAAAACCAATTATAAATTATAGTTACGAGTTTCTGATCTGATTTGTTACTACAGATTATGATCTGATTTCACGCGTGATCTAACTTCTTTAAAAGCAAAACAACTATGCAATTTAAATTACAAATCTCCCAACACTGAATCAACGATTTTCTCTCCTTGGACCTCCTGCGAAAAACCAAAAAACAGATCAAACAATGAATCAAGGATTTGGCTTAATCAAACAAGTCAATAGGTCTACTAGACCTATGCTTAAAGTTCGTATTGTACGAATGTTCTTCCAAGACTGGGGCAGTGCATACAAATCCTATCTTGAGTTGGTTCTGCATGATAAAACTGTAAGCCCAATTATTTTACTTATTTGTATAATAGGAATATCAAATATATTTTCGTATATATATATAATATAATATAGATTTTATATATTTTTTTGGACAAATTCTTTTTTCATTGATATCGTTTTCCTATATGTTTAGGGAAATCGCATTACAGCATGGCTACGGGCAATCAACTTGACTGCGTTTAAGGAGAGAAACTTTGAAGATGGCATGGTAATTTGTATCAAAAATTATCAAGTGGACAGCAACATAGTGAAGTATCGCTCGACATCTGGTGATTTTAAGATCATGCTGCACGAGAGCACTATGTTTTCAAAGTGCAAGGAAGAATTTCCTGTTTTTCGATTTCAATGCAAAGACTTTGCAACTTTGCAAGATGTCAATCAAATTGATGAATCGATGTTATTCGGTAATATTCTTTTATGATGTTTCGAATTTTATTTCTTTATTTTGAATTAATTAAATTATAACATAACTATTTTTTTTTTATTGTAGATGTTATAGGATTAGTTGTTGACATTCAAAGTGTGCAAGAGAAACAAATAAAAACTGGTGATACCCAAATGGTTGCCTTCATTCTGATGGATCTAAAGTAAGTTTTTTCGGTTTTTTATATAGATTTTTTGCTATCATGAATGTTTTTATATAAGTGTTTTCTGTTTTTTATATGTATTTTTGGTTATCATGAATGTTTTTTTATAATTTTTTCTTTTTATATATATATATATATATATATATATATGTAATGCAGTGAAAATTTTGTAAATTGCACGGTTTGGGGTGAGTATGTCGATCAACTTTTGGCTTTCAAGAGCCATTATGAAGAAACTGGACAACCATGGGTACTAATAATGCAACTTGTACGTTCTAGAGAGTACCTACGTAAGTATTATTTCAATTTCAATTATTTCAATTATTTCAAAGTTTAATATTAATTTTGATTTATATCATTTATTTAATTAAAAAAGTAGCCCAATCATATTTTTATCATTTCGAATTATATCATAGTGAACGTTCTAGAGAGTACCTACTGTTTAGGTATTATGTTAATCTAATTAGTTTAATTATTTAATTATTTAATTTAAATGTTCAACCCATATAATTTAATTGTTCATTGAATTATTTATTTAAAAATTTAGCCGCATCGTACTTTTATTTTTATCTTTCTAATGTGCTGTTTAGGTATTATGATAATCTAATTAGTTTAATTATTTAATTTAAATGTTCGAAACATATAATTTAACTGTTCATGGAAGTAGTTTATTTATAATATATGTATATATATATATATTTTCATGGCATTTTACTTTCGAATTTTTTCACATTTAATTTAAATGTTCAAGAGCAACAAGTATTTTAATCTAACCATGGGATTTTACTTTCAAATTATTTTCGAATTTAATTTACATGTTCACATTTGATTTAAATGTTCAGAAGCAGCAAGTAAATTAAAAAATTATTAACATGAAAATGTTTAATATGTTTGTAGATAAGGTACGGGTTACTACTTCATTAAATATTACCAAGTTGATCACCCATGACTCTGTCGATGAGATACGTGAGTTTTGGACAAGGTAATAATTTGGTCTGTTGGACAATTTCAAATTGTTAATACAATTCTTATTCTTGTATATGTATATATCGTATATTCTATAGATTTTGTTTTAAATCTTTAATTAACTTTTTTTTTTTATATTAATAGGTACTCCGCAAGCAACCTGAAGGTGAAAAAATACAGTTCAAATTCAAAAACTGTCATCAAGACTGAACTAGATGAGTTGTTGTCGGGTGAGAAACAAGTTTCTTTGGTGTTTGCTTTGATCGAAACTAAAGAGGTAGCTATATTTTCTAAGTCATGTTTAATAAACTTTATTTCATTATATATGTATTAACTTTATTTTGAATTGCAAATTAATTACGAATTTTGATGAAGCCCAGGACCATGTGGGTGTGCGCTATGATTGACTCTGTTGTGGACAATTGGTGGTATTTTGTTTGCCGAAGTTGTAGCAGCAAAATGATTAATTCAGACAATGGCTTCAAGTGTGCCAAATGTTCAAAAGAAGCTGGGAAGTTTAAGTACCTCTACATTTGTTAATGGTTTACTTTATTTTTGTTGATTGATTTTCCATGTTAATTTGTTTTTTTTTTTTAATTATTAGGCACAAGATGAACTTGCTCATATCGGATGCTAGTGCTAATGGGACTTTTGTTTGTTGGGACAAAGAATCTGAAATCCTTATTGGGAAATCCTGCCGTGCTTTGAGACCTGAGATCTGAATCTATGCGCAAGGTTATGTTTCCATCCCATGTTTTTTAAATTTAAGAACTTTAAATTGTGAATGCTAACCTTTCAAAGCTTTTTTTTTTCATAGAACTATGATTTGCCGCATGAGATTACAAGGTTGATTAGGCAGTCTTTTCTGTTTAAAGTCTGCATTCAGCAGCAGAAGCAAGGCTACAACCATACGTCCTCTTTTAGTGTTTGTAGGGTAATAATGAACAAGGATGTGGTTTCTAAGTACAACCACCTGATTATTCAACCTGAGGTAAATTGTGTAATTTTTATTTTTAGACAAATCGATTATAAATTATTTTGTTTGCATGTTGCTTACGTTATTCATGTTCTCTATTACAAGTTTCTGACTTTTTTACCATGCTACAGAGTAATGACAACACCTATTGGGTGGTAATATACTTTTATCTTCAACAATTAAATGAATAAAATTTTCTAATTTTTACAATATTATTATTTATTTATGCAATAGTAATTATATTATTTAGGATGATGATGGTGATGAGGAGGTTTCTACACCTCTAAAGAGGGCAAAGGAAATAAAGAAGATTGGCGGTTCATCTGCAAAGCGAAACTTGAGTGAAACATTTGACAACGAGGATCTAAGCTCATGTTGTCTACAACCAGGCCAAAGTGTATGATGATGGCTCTCTTATGATAGAAGATGAAAAGGATGAAGAAGCCTGACTGAAAGCTTATTATTAGTTATGGAATATTATGAGGAGTTTTTATTCTTATTCTTATTAAACAATTATGTTTTCAGTTTTATTTTGCTTTTTTGTTTCAAAAACAGCAATATGTATTGCTATTTTTCATTTAATCGATTAGAATAAGCAGCTATACAGCTGCGAGAATGCTTTTATTTATTATCATTGCAGAACATGGTTCCATTATTTTCTTGAATATGTAACTTGGTTTCATTATTATTATTACATTCTCGTAAAAACAGTTTTTATATTTTGTTATAGATTGCCATTGTCTAAACACAAACCTATTTATATTAAATCATTATAGAAATAATTTAAAAAATTGCAAACAGATTAGATGACTAACAGAAGAAGCATATATTTAATTTAATATCTGCAAACCTTTTTTGATTTAACAATTTAAAAAAACTGCAAACAGATTACATGACTAACAGAAATAATTTAAAAAACTGCAAACCTATTTTGATTTTATATCTGCTTCTTTTATTTTTTGTTTATCAGCGGTACAGAATATAAAACAGTTTAAGCAGAGAATTTTGTTTCCTAAAAATCAGAAAACAGTTTGATAATGGTCAATGTTTAATAAGCAGAAAAGCAAAACTGAAGCGAATTTTTATATTTTGATTCCTAAAAAACAGTCGTGATTGAAGCGGTGTGGTGTATGCATTGTACTGAAATCTTATTATAATCGGAGTCTGTTACNTATATATATATATATATATATATATATATATATATATATATATATATATAACGTGAGACCCAATCTCAACCGTTGAATCTACCTTTTAAATCTACGGTCAGCATCAGGTATATATATAATCATAAAATCACGAGCTGAAAATCACAAACCTTCAGCTCCCTCGCACACAAAATCGGAAATAATATCTCAGAATTCCTCCTCAATCACGATTCTCTGCGATTTCTTTCTCTGTGATTTCTTTCTCAAAATACCCTCGCACACAAAATCGGAATAATATCTCAGATTTCTTTCTCCTCAATCGCGATTCTCTGCTCATTTATTTGAGAAAATAAGCTACACAGATTTATCTACAAATGTCGACGGAAGCAGCTTCAATGGAGATCGAAGCAACTCCAGTTGCGACATTAATGGAAGAAGGTATACTAACTTTATTTTATTCCAAATTGATTCATCAAAATTTAAATAAATAGGTGCTGATGAATTCACCATGAGAAACAATCGAGTTATTCAATTAGAATCAATCACGTATTGTTCGTGCTTATCTGCAATTTTGTTTTTTTGTAGAATCTCTGTTTTCTGGCAAGAATATTATATAATGTTGATGCAGTTGTTGAAATTATTCGTTGTTGATGCAGTAGTTGTTGATAATGTTGAACAAATTGTTCATGTTATTCTGGAATTTTGATTCATTATATAACTAACACCTAGCGGCACTAGAGCACTAACCTAGCAGGCGTAGACAACTAAATAGCAGCATCAGACAACTAACCTAGCAACTACATACAACTAACCTAGCAGCATGATTGAACTAACCTAGCAGCATCAGAGAACTAACCTAGCAACTACATACAACTAACCTATCAACTACAAACAACTAACCTAGCACCATCAGGAAAATATCCTAGCAAATAAATATATCTAACCTAGCAGCACTAGAGCTCTAACCTAGCAGGCGTAGACAACTAAACTAGCAGCATCAGACAACTAACCTAGAAACTACATACAACTAACCTAGCAACACGAGAGAACTAACCTAGCAGCATCAGAGAACTAACCTAGCAACTACATACAACTAACCTATACTGTCTCCAGTTCTTCGTCGATCCTCTCGCCACCTACCCCCTCCCTCAGGTGGTCTGACTCAGCCTCGCCACAGGCGGACCCCGTCCGATGGCTCTTCTGATTGCTGATATGTCTATCACGTCCATTACTTGGAATGGACGGGGAATGGCTAATAGGGCCACTCTCGCTCACCTACGCTCTCTCATTCGTGATCATAGATTGGATTTTGTCGGCTTTATTGAGCCGATGATTCGCACCCCTGACTTTGACTATCTCTCACGTCGTCTTGGGTTCCATTCGGGCGTGGGTAACATTTCTCATAAGATCTTCTTCTTCCACTCGCGTGACTACACTTGTCGGGTCCTCCGGGACACCGATCAGGTGCTTCATGTCGAGCTTTCTGCTGCCCATCTCCCTGAGCCCATATTTCACACTTTGGTTTATGCCAAGTGTAATAGAGTTGGGAGATACGATCTGTGGGACACCCTGCGTGAGATTGCTGAGAGTATGGAGGGATTGCCATGGATGGTTAGTGGCGATTTCAACATCTTTCTGCACCCCGATGAGCGTGTGGGTGGCCGCACGGACCGGTCCCGGGAGATGTGGGACTTTGTTCAGACTGTGGCGGACTGTGAGTTGATAGATGTTGGATGTGAGGGTGAGCCCTTCACGTGGGTTAGGGACGACCTCAAAGAGAGGCTCGACCGTGCTTTGGTTTCTGAAGCGTGGTCGAAGGTGTTTGCGGTCACGACCGTCACGCATCTCACTCGATTTGGGTCTGACCATTCACCACTCCTCATTAGGTTGCGCTTCTCGAGCACTCCCCGCCGCGCTTCCTTTAGGTTCCAGAACATGTGGGTTCGCCACCACTCTTTCCATGACACTGTCAGGGATTCCTGGCTTCAACCGACTGGGCTCCTCGGGATGCGCAATCTCGAAGCTAAGCTTGGCAGATTATGGCGTAGGTTGAGACAGTGGAACTGGGATATTTTTGGAAACCTCCATCAGCGCCTTTCTGCGGCTAAGAGTGCGCACGCGGAGGCTGAGCGGGCCTATGACCTGGATCCCACTCCGGAGAATAGGACTGCGATGCACCGCTGCCACGCCGAGTACCAGCTCTGACTCCTTATGGAGGAGGATTTCTGGAAGCAGAAGGCGGCCGTTCACTGGGTGGCAGAGAGCGAACGGAACACTAGGTTCTTCCAGGGCTTCGTTAGGCAGAAGCGTGCTAAGTCGTACATCCATAGTATTGAGGCAGATGGGTCATCCCTGACCCAGGAGTCTCAGATTCGGGAGTCGGCTGTTGCTCACTTGCAGACACTCTTCACCTCTGACAGAGGATCCCTCGTTGCCCCGACCGTCTCTTTCTTCCCCACCATCCCTCCTTCGGTCGACCTTGTCGACCTCTGTGAGCTTCCAAGCAAGGAGGAGGTTAGGGATGCTGTTTTTGGAATTGATCCCAACAGCGTTTATGGCTCCGATGGGTTCTCTTCCCTCTTCTATCAGGTCTGCTGGGATATAGTCGAGCCTGATGTTGAGGAGGCGGTATTGAATTTCTTCACCGGTCACCGGATGCCGGATTCCTTCACGGCTACCTCTGTCGTCTTGATTCCCAAAAGACCCAATCCGAGCTCTTGGTCCGACTACAGGGCAATCAGCCTGTGTAACGTGACCAATAAGTTTATTTCGAAAATTCTTAACGGCCGTCTTTCCCCTATTCTCCCCTCCCTCATCTCTCCAAACCAGAGTGGCTTCATCAAGGATCGGGTCATTAGTGATAACATACTTTTGGCCCAGGAGATGGTCCACGATATCTCCCATGCAGACTGAAAGCGGGCACCGAACATTGCGCTGAAGCTAGACATGGCTAAGGCGTATGATAGAGTGGAGTGGCCGTTTCTTAAGGAGGCACTGGCTAGGATGAGATTCCCGGAGCGATGGATCAGCTTCGTAGAGGCGTGTGTGGAGCATTGCACGTTCTCGGTCCTGGTTAATGGCAGCCCCACAGATTTCTTTCCATCGTCTAGAGGCCTTAGACAGGGAGACACCCTCTCCCCGTCCCTTTCTGTTCTTGCGGCGGACTATCTCGCTCGCTGTCTCGACGGCTTTATCCGCGACTATCCTCAGATGACATATAGCACCAGTGGCTATGGTCCACCTGTCTCGCACCTATCTTATGCGGATGACATCATCATCTTCACTCGTGCGAATGATGATGGACTGATCGAGCTTATGCACCTTATGGAGCATTATAACTCGGTTACTGGCCAGCTGATCAGTGTGCAGAAGAGCACCTTCACCCTTTCCTCCTCCAGCGCGGACAAATGGGCTCAGTGAGTCCATGAGATCACTGGCTTTGCGCACGGCGACCTTCCCATTACCTACCTTGGTGCCCCTTTATATAAGGGCAACCTCACGAGAGCGCTCTTTGCGGGCATCAGGCAGAGGATTATCGATAGGATTTCTGGTTGGTCGCATAGACATCTTTCGTTCGGTGGTCGGCTGGCTCTGATCAAGAGCACCCTTAGCTCCCTTCCGCTTCATTTACTTATGGTCCTCGACCCCCCTAGGTGGACCCTTGACGAGATTGACCAGATCATGGCTCGTTATTTCTGGGGTTACGAGGATGGTTCGGGGAGGGGAAGACGTACCCACTGGGTGAGTTGAGACTCTATCTGCCGCCCTCTCCCTGAGGGTGGCCTTGGCATCCGTCGTCTTAGGGATATTGTTACTGCTTTCTCATACAAGTTGTGGTGGCGCTTCAGGGAAGGAAAGTTGCTTTGGGCCCAGTACCTTCGCGGCAAGTACTGCTCTAGACGCGCCAACCACCCTTGTTGGGTGACGGCGGTTGCGCATGATAGCAGACAGTGGCGGCGCCTTACTAGGGTTGGTAGGCGCGCCCAAGATCACATTTTTGGGGTTTTGGGGGTTGGCGAGGTTAGTTTATGGGATGAGTGGTGGTTAGGTGATAGGCCGTTGTCTAGAGATAGGCAGGTGTCGCATCCTACCTGCTTGTGCGCGAACATTGGACGGACGGGTCGTGGGATAGGGGGAAGCTTGATAGAGAGTTGGGCTCCGGGGCGGGTTTTAGTGAGCAGTTATTAGATAGGATCCAACAGATACCCATCTCGGGGGACGGTTCGGATGGTATGAGGTGGAGACTTACATCATCGGGTGTGTTTTCTACTATCTACTACCTCCGCTTGGGAGCAGATCAGGCTGAGAGATCGGCCGAATCATCTCTTCAGAGCCATCTGGAGCGATCTTTTCACCCCTACCATATCTGTTTTCCTTTGGCACCCCCTCCTGCGCCGGATACCCGTGGACACTGTGTTACATGCGAGGGGGATCTCCTTCCCCTCCCGATGTGTGTGTTGTTCTGAGACCGGACGTCATGCGACCGAGACCTTTACCCACCTTGTTTTAGAGAATGAGATTGTGAGGAGAGCGTGGGAGCATTTTGCTACTTGGACTCATATATTCCTACCCTCCACAGACAGTTTTTTTGAGCTCCTGAGTTTTTTCTCACAGAGCACACACTTTAGACACGTGAGCTTTCTCATTCCTTGTTTGATCCTTTGGTTCACCTGGACAGAAAGGAATAGTGTGAAGCATAGGGATATTACTTTTTTGCTTTCTCACATTGTTTTGCAGGTGGAGAGACACGTCTCACTCCTCACAGTGTTGGGCAGACTTTCTGCACGTGACTGGACAGGCAGCACGCCACCGCACCGCTACAGGGTGGCTCCCCCTCCGCCTGTTCGGTCCCCTCGGCCCAGAGCTGTTGTTTGGCTTCGACCCGACTCTCCTTGGGTCAAGCTGAACACCGATGGATGTTTCGATCGCCATAGCGGTACTGCCGGAGTAGGAGGCTTAATCCGGGACCACAGTGGAGCTCTTATCACCGCATTCCACACATCCCTTCAGGCATCCTCGAGCTATGATGCAGAGATTCAGGCATTACAGATTGGCCTTCAGATTACTGCCGACCACTCTAGTCATATCTGGATTAAGCTGGACGCTGCGGCTGTCGTCACCCTCCTGGCCTCGGGTCATCAGGGCTCGTGGCAGATTCAGCACCCACTTATGCGCATTAGAGATCTACTTCGGTCTGTTCATTACAGGATCACACACATCTTCCGTGAGGGGAACAAACCTGCTGATTACCTTGCCAGTCTTGGCGCTACCATACCAGACACGCACACGTATCAGACCGACACTGTTCCACTCCGCCTTCACACGCTAGTTCGGATGGATCAGCTGGGATATCCATCGTTTCGATTCCAGTAGTTTAGGTTTTTGGTTTTGTACTTCTTAGACCATCTATTTATTCCGGGCACCTGTTAGCCCGATGACAAACCTTTTCATTTTCTGTTTTCGTTTCTGTTTGGATTGTGAGACTATGTTGATACTTTGGGCCCCAGTTTCCGGGTCTTGATCTATGTACAGGTTGGGGATCCTGCCCAATCCCCCGCCCCTCCGGGGCGTTGTTTGTTTAAAAAAAAAAAAAACCTATCAACTACAAACAACTAACCTAGCACCATCAGGAAACTATCCTAGCAAATAAATATATCTAACCTAGCAGCATGAGAGAACTAACCTAGCAGCATCAGAGAACTAACCTAGCAACTACATACAACTAACCTATCAACTACAAATAACTAACCT
Source organism: Striga asiatica (assembly GCA_008636005.1). Classification (NCBI taxonomy): domain Eukaryota; kingdom Viridiplantae; phylum Streptophyta; class Magnoliopsida; order Lamiales; family Orobanchaceae; genus Striga; species Striga asiatica. The sequence goes on along the minus strand of BKCP01009403.1, from coordinate 2,482,025 downwards.
AGTACCATCAGGGAACTATCCTAGCAAATATATATATCTAACCTAGCAGCATCAGAGAACTAACCTAGCAACAAGATACAACTAACTTAACAACAAGAGACAAATAAACTTGCAAATAGATATAACTAACCTAGCAGCAAACATACAACTCACATTGCAACACGATACAAATAACCTTGCAATTGCAATTATTAAGGATAATGTTTTTTTATGATATTTTGCAACAGGTATTACACATGAGGAATGTCAATTTCAATTGGTGATATCACCAAATTCAACAAAGTACTGGATACCAATTGTCAAAGAAGATGTAAAACCTAAAGTTGGCATGCTATTTGAGAATCTGGAAATTGGAATGCAATATTACAGAAACTATGGAGCAAATGGTGGATTTGATGTTCGTACTAGCACGAAAAAACGTTGTAGAAGTGGGATGGTGAGAAAACAATTCATAGTTTACAGCAAGGAAGGATTTAAACTACAATCCAGACCCCAAAATTCAGCAGGAGTTCAACGAGAACGTGTTTAAAAAAGAATTGGTTGCATGACTCGAGCAGTGTTTGAATACGATGATGGAAAAGGATACAAAATTACATATTTCGAAGAGAAACACTGCCACAGTTTGACATTGGAAGCGCATTATTTGAATGCAAACAGGCAACTGAATTATGGCCATCAGAAGTTTGTCCTTAATTGTGTAAAAGCCAACATTGGACCTGCTAAAACACACAGGTTATACAAGGAAATGGTTGGAGGATATGAAAATGTTGGTGCTCTAGCAATTGATTTCAAAAACTTCAAAAGAGAACTTATGACTTACATGTCAGGGGCAGATGCACAACTCATCATTCAGAAATTTCTCAACAAGCAGGAAGTCTACCCGGACATTGCATTTGAATATGCTGTGGATGAAAATAATCAATTAAGCAGGATCTTTTGGGCTGACCAGATTTCAAGAAAAAATTACCTCATGTTTGGAGATGTTGTTCCATTTGACGCAACCTACAACACGAACAGGTACGCAATCATTTCCCTTGACTTGACTATAATTTATATGTAATGTATGTTTTCTAGTAGCATGTGAATTAAACTGACTTTATAACTAGATATAACTAACCTAGCAACATATGATAACTTACCTAGCTAGAGTGGAGAACTAACCTAGCATCATCAAACAACTAACCTAGCAACAACATACAACTGTCATTGCAACATGATAAAATTAACCTAGCAACTGCAGATAACTAACCTAGCAGCTACAGACAACTAACTTAGCACCAACAGACAACTAACCTGGCAACTAACATACAATTAACATTCCAACATGATAAAACTAACCTGGCAGAGATATATAACTATCCTAGCAATAAAAGACAACTAACCTAACAACAACAGACAACTATCCTAGCAATGAAAGACAACTAACCTAGCAACTACATAGAACTAACCTTGCAAGTAATATGCTACTTAAGAATTTCATTTATTATTCTGATTTGCTTTCTATCTTTAAACAAGTGCAAAATGGTGTTTGTATCATTTACAGGAATTGATAACCATAAAAAGTATGTCACATTTGGAGCTGGATTGGTGGTTAAAGAGGATGTGGAATCGTACATTTGGTTATTGTAAATTTTTTTGAAAGCTATGGGAAATGAACCATATTACATTGTTACTGACCAAGATCCTGCTATGAAGAATGCAATTCAGGCGACTTTCAAACAGGCAAGACATCGATTGTGCATGTGGCATATCATGGAAAAGGTAAATGTAAAGGTTGGTCTTACATTAGCCAAGGATAATAACTTCATCAAAAGCCTCAATGAAATTGTGTGGGATATTTACATCAATCCTGATGAATTTGAAGAAAAGTGGAGAAAATTGATGAATGATTTTGCCTTAAGAGAGAATCAGTGGTTTAACAATCTATTTCAGATTAGAAAATCGTGGATACCAGCATACTTTAAGGATGTCAGAATTGGTGGGCTACTGAAAACAACTTCTAGGTCTGAAAGTGTTAATAGTTGGTTCAGAAGTTACATATCTCCTCAAGCAAACTTAGTTGAGTTCTTTATGCATTTTGAAAGTGCAATGGATTCACAAAGCCATGTTATAAGGAAGTTGAATCATGAATGTGTGACTGCACCTCCTGAGTGCAAGACACCGTTACAAATTGAAAAACATGCTGCAAAAGTTTACACAAAAACAGTGTTTTCAGAGGTGCAAATGGAGATTGAAACAGCATGCTTCAGATGTGTGCCTGTGCATATTGAAAAGGAGCGTGAAACAACCAGATATAAGGTTGTAGAAGTTGGTCGAGATGGTGTTGACTTCATTGTTAATAAGTGCGGGGATTGGATAGATTGCAGCTGCAAAAAGTTTCAACGGTTTGGATTGTTATGTCGTCACGCAGTAATGCTAATCAAGGATTTAGAAAGAATGCCAGAGAAATACCTCCTCAACCGTTGGGTTACAGTTGCTTCTTCTGGACATGGTATTGATAATGCAAGATTAAATCCACTTGATGGCAAGAAATGCATCTCTAAACAATCTATGGTCTGATTTTTACTTTTGTATAAGTCTTGCTGAAGGTAATGATGATAAATTGGAATGATTATCGAGGATTATAAATGAAGAAAAGAACCATTTGTTGGGTGCACATCAAGTTTCAAGTTCAATACTAAGTAAAGGAGCTGTGATACAAGAGTTCTGTGGATCCGTTTCCAATCTTGAGGTTGATATCCTGCTACCAAAGCAAGCAAAAAATAAGGGGAGTGGAAGCAGCACAAAAAGCCGATTGTTGTCACAATGAGAAAAATCTATCAAAGAAAGTCAAAAGATGAAAAGACGTTGTGGAAAATGTGGAGAAGTGGGAAATCATAATAGTAGAACTTGTAATAAGACCAATGACATTTCTGCTTGTAATAAATAGAAATTTGATGTGTTGTTATTGCATAGTATTATTTCAGAAAACATAGCATGTACATACAACTAACCTTGCAACTGTATTGATCTAACCTAGCAACAATAGACAAATAACATAGCAATAACAAAAAACTAACCTAGCAACATTACACAACTAAGTCAGCAACAACATACAAAGAAAAAAGCAAATGCTCTCACCTCTCTCTAACTTTCTCTCTCTAGGATTTTTCCAACCCTTACCCACCGCATCCCCTCCCCCTCAGCCACTACACCAGACCAGCAAACCACTCCGGCCGCCGCCGGCGGCGGCCCCCCCTGGCCGGCGGTGTTTTTTCCCCATTTTTCCTACTTTTTTTCATTTTTATTTGAGTTTCATTCGGTTGTTAATTTTTTCATCCATGACTCCTCCGGTTCTCAATCTGGCCAACAGACAAACTCCAACAGATTCAGATTTGGAGTTGCTCATTTCACAACCAGAACTGCGAGCTGCTTTTTCAGCTTTTCTCGCAAATTTCAAAATAAAAAATATGGCAGAAAGAGACGGTAATGCCGTGGAAGAAGGAGAAATTGTGGAAATATTGGAATCAAATCCTACACTTGGTTCCCAGATTAATGGGCAAGAAAAAATCAGAAAAAATCAAAAACATTCAAACACCTCCCTCGGGCTGACAACAGCAAATCAAAGTGCAAAAGCTCAAGGAAGAATCGAAAACAAGGAGAAACAAAAATCAATCGGCCGTCCCTCAGAAGCGGGTCTGGCAGGAAAAGAGAAGGCCACTCTTCCGATGATTACGCCACATGGAACCGTGGCCCATCCAATCGGCGCTGCTCCGGGCGAGTCGGAGCCCCCCCTTTTGCTGAATAAAGAAAAATGCTCGAAAATCGGAAATAATGGACTGCCACTCGTTTCCGTGTCGTATGCCTCGTCCCTGCAACTTGCCTCGCCGGAGAATAAGATCACCGCCGCCGCGTTGACTGGTCAACACCCATCTTCTCCTCCTCAGCCTTTAACTGAACAAATGCTAGGGTTGGGTGTTTTGAATTGTAACGTGGCCACACATCTACTTATTAACACTCAGTTGGGCCACAACCCCTTTGGGCCCAATCCTCCAAATAATTTAAACCATCTCGATCCAAATTCCCAACCTATCCAGCATCCACAACTTAGCCCCTATTTGGGCCTTCAGCTCTTCGGGCCCGGCCAACCCATCTCCCTCCCACAACACACAATCCAAAACCAGGCCACCGACCAGCCTTCCAGCCCCCAGCCCAAAACCGCTACCACTCAGCCCGCATCCAAGAATTCACAGCTCCCTTCCCAACGAGGCGCTTTCCATCAGACTGCCTCATCCGCCATCGCACAACCGACAGACGCCACACAACCATTAGGCGACGCCGGCGCCGGCGATGCTAAGGTCGCCGAAAATTCAAGGACGACCAGCACTCCAACCGGGGATGTCCGGGAATCATCTTCTGCGGCAGGAATTCTTGGGCCCCGGCCTACGCCCATTTCTCTGACAAAAAAAACCACCGGATTACCCACCGCTGCTGCCGGAGAAACTCAACCGAACATCTTGTATGTTAGTAAAGACGGCGTGATTGCTGCGGGCCCAAATTCGACAATCGTGGCTCAACCTCCTGGACCTTCCTCAATCGGGACTCCACCGACGGGCCCTTCCACGACCAACACTGACTCAGACGGGCAGCCTCTGGTCAACTCCACTGGCCCACTCTCCTTCCGCGAAGCTATTACGGGTAAAAGAGATGGCGGCACGAACAACCCGCGCCTAACACCGAAGGATTTTACCTTTGACGGTGGATACGAACATGCTTGCGGAACCATCATCCGCTCGGAGGGAAACAAGGTGAAGGCCCGATACACTGAAGCCGAATCTGTTGCTCTTGCAGGTAAGCTAGCTAACACTCTGATCTTTGAGTTTTCATATGCTATCCCCGCTCCCCGAGATATATCTGCTGGGTTAGGAAAACTGGGCTTTAAGGGTAGAGTGTCGTCTAAGTGGTACAATTTCAACCACCTTCTTATGTCTTTCCACCTTCCCGAGGACTATAACGAGGTCTGGCTTAAGACCTCCATTCATGTGTGTGGATGCCCAGCTAGGGTGTTCAAATATTATGCCGGGTTTAACCCGAAGACGGAGGCGCCGGTCGTCCCCGTGTGGTGCCGCCTTCCCGGCCTCCCACCCCATCTTTACGACCGTGCTTCCATCACTACACTAGCTAAGTGTATTGGGCAGCCGATTCGTATCGACGCCCCGACGGCCCTTCAGACGAGGGCAAACGTGTCGCGATTTTGCGTCAAGATAGATCTGAGAACTGAGCTTGTTCATGAGATTGAGATTGAACAGGGCTCGGAGTCTCTTGTTCAGCGGGTGATCTATGAGAAGATCCCCGCGTTCTGCACCTCGTGCAACCACGTGGGTCATGTTGTGGCCGATTGCTACATCAGTGGCAATAAGCCACGGCCCGCTCTCCCGCAGCGCCATCGTGCGACCCAGCAGGAACCTCCACCAGCCGGAGGGACCCGAAGGGAAAGGGCAAAAGCCCTCTCCGCGCGCCCGAGACCCCGAAGGGGTCTAAGGATAAGGGCAAGGCTGTGATTGTCAATACTGCCCAAACTGGGAAGGATGCTCATCCTAACCAGCCTAAGCAGTTGGCCTTAGTGGGTCCCAAGCCCAAGTCCACGGGATTTCTCCCTAGACAGACCTTACAGACGGCCTTCAAGGCCAACCACTCCTATTTTGCTATTCTCTCCCCTGAGGCAGAGAAGGATGCTGCTCCTTCCTCCAGCAGGCCACCTAAGATTACCGATCTTATGCTTCTAGATGACGATGACCTCCTTGGAGACGACATGGTCCAGCCGGACGCCACACCCAGGGAAGAGTCCATCCACCTATCCGTCGATAGTGTGCGCGATGCCGGTCCTTTGACCGCGCGCGCATCTAGCCCGGTCTGATCTTCGGATTTGAGGGCTACTGCCGTCACCGCTCCCCCGAAAGGGGATGAGGCGGCCCATCCCCCCCTGTTGGGATTGGGAGCTCGGTCGATCTCATAGCCATCTCTCAGCCTCCTCCTACCGGCGAGCACCCGTGTGCTCTGCCTGCTGGACCCTCTCTTTCACCCATCCCCGAGCAGATATGCGGGCTTAACCGCGCGCAGCATGGCGTCTCGTGTGAGAGCTTCGCCTCTAGTGCATTTCTTCACCTTGACAGACAGGAGACAGCCCCGGAGAGGGGGCAACCCGCTAGTGCTGCTATAGGATGTCCAGCAGGACGACTCACAGGCCACGAGTACATACCGAGGCAGACAGACCTCGAGGACCAGAGCCACGCAGCGCACGAGATGGTGGACGATCTCCCATGCTATTGGAACCTTCCGCCGCACGACACGACGGACGATCTCCCCTTCTTTAGGTGGCCCGAATCAGCCTCGCCATAGGCGGACTACGTCCGGTGGCTCCTGCGACCGTTGATATGTCCATCACATCCATTACTTGGAACGGCCGTGGCCTGGCGAACAGGGCTACTCTCTCTCACCTTCACTCTCTCATTCGTGACCACAGAGTCGATTTTATTGGCTTTATTGAGCCGATGATCGCACTCCTTCTTTTGACTACTACTCGCGTCGCTTGGGCTTCCACTCGGGCGTGGGTAATATTTCGCACAAGATCTGGTTTTTCCACTCGCGTGACTACACTTGTCGGGTCCTCCGCGACACCGATCAGGTGCTGCACATTGAGATTTCCGCTGGCCACCTCCCGGAGCCCATCTTTCACACCTTGGTTTATGCCAAGTGTACTAGGATCGGGCGATATGACCTTTGGGACACCCTGCGTGAGATTGCCGAGAGTATGGAGGGATTGCCATGGATGGTTAGTGGCAATTTCAACATCTTTCTGCATCCCGATGAGCGTGTGGGTGGCCGCACGGACCGGTCACGGGAGATGTGGGATTTTGCTCAGGCGGTGGCGGACTGCGAGTTAATTAACGCTGGATGTGATGGTAAGCCCTTCACGTGGGTGAGGGACGGACTCAAAGAGAGGTTAGACCGTGCCTTACTTTCTGAGGCGTGGTCGAAGGTGTTTGCGGTTACGACCGTCACACACCTTACTCGATTCGGGTCCGACCATTCACCCCTTCTCATCCAGTGCCGATTTTTGAGCACCCGCCGCCGCTCTTCGTTTAGGTTCCAAAACATGTGGGTTCGCCACCACTCCTTCCACGACACTGTCAGGGATTCCTGGCTTCAGCCGACTGGGCTCTTCGGGATGCGCAATCTCGAGGCGAAGCTCGGCAGACTGCGGCGTCGGTTGAGACAGTGGAACTGGGATGTTTTTGGAAACCTTCATCAGCGCCTTGCTGCGGCTCAGAGTGCGCATGCGACGGCTGAGTGGGCCTATGACCTGGATCGCACAACGGAGAATAGGACTGCCATGCACCGCTGCCACGCCGAGTACCAGCTCCGACTCCTTGTGGAGGAGGACTTCTGGAAGCAGAAGGCGGCCGTTCGCTGGGTGGCCGAGGGCGAGCGGAACACTAGGTTCTTCCAAGGCTACGTTAGGCAGAAGCGTACTAAGTCGTACATCCATAGTATCGAGGCTGATGGGGCATCCTTGACCCAGGAGGCTCAAATTCGGGAGTCGGCTGTTGCTCACTTCCAAACCCTCTTCACCTCTGACAGAGGGTCCCTCGTGGCCCAGACCGCTTCTTTTTCCCCACCATCCCTCCTTCGGTCGATCTCATTGGCCTCTGTGAGCTCCTGAGTAGGGAGGAGGTTAGGGATGCTGTATTCGGGATTGATCCCAACAGCGTTTCTGGCCCGGATGGTTTCTCCTCCCTCTTCTATCATGTCTGCTGGGATCTTGTCGAGACTGACGTCGAGGAGGCGATGTTGGATTTTTTCTCCGGCCACCGAATGTCGGATTCCTTCACGTCTACCTCTGTCGTCTTGATCCCCAAACGATCCAACCCGAGCTCTTGGTCCGATTACAGGCCCATCAGCCTGTGTAACTTGACCAACAAGCTCATTTCGAAGATTCTTACGGCCGTATTTCCCCTCTTCTTCCCTATCTAATCTCTCCGAACCAGAGTGGATTCGTCAAGGATCGGGTCATTAGTGATAACATCCTTCTGGCCCAGGAGATGATCCACGACATCTCTCGAGCGGATTGGAAGCGGGCTCCGAATATCGCGCTGAAGCTAGACATGGCTAAGGCGTATGATAGGGTTGAGTGGCCGTTTCTTAGGGAGGCGTTGGCTAGGATGGGATTCCCTGAGCATTGGATCAGCTTTGTGGAGGCGTGTGTGGAGCATTTCACGTTCTCGGTCCTGGTTAATGGCCGCTCCACCGATTTCTTTCCCTCCTCTAGAGGCCTTAGACAGGGCGACCCCCTTTCCCCTTCCCTCTTCGTTCTTGCAGCGGACTACCTCTCTCGCTGCCTTGACGGCTTCATCCGCGACCTCCTCATATGACCTATAGCACCCGTGGCTATGGTCCTACCATCTCTCACCTCTCTTATGCGGATGACATCATTATCTTCACCCGGGCGGATGATGATGGACTGGTCGAGCTTATGCGCCTTTTGGAGCACTATGGTTTGGTCACCGGTCAGCTGGTCAGTGTGCAGAAGAGCACATTCATCCTTTCATCTACCACCGTGGACAGGTGGGCTCAGCGGGTCCACGACATTACTGGCTTTGCACGTTGCGACCTTCCCATTACCTACTTCGGGGTCCCTCTATATAAGGGCAACCTCACGAGAGCGCTCTTTGCGGGCGTCAGGCAGAGGATGATCGACAGGTTCTCTGGTTGGTCTCATAGATATCTTTCTTTCGGTGGTCGGCTAGCGCTGATCAAGAGCACTCTTAGCTCTCTTCCGATTCACTTGTTTATGGTCCTCGACCCCCCTAAGTCTACTCTTGACGAGCTTGACCAGATTATGGCTCGATATTTCTGGGGTTATGAGGACGGGTCTGGGAGGGGGAGACGTACTCACTGGGTGAGTTGGGACTCTATCTGCCGCCCCCTCCCCGAGGGTGGCCTTGGCATCCGCTGCCTCAGGGACATTGTTACAGTTTTCACATACAAGCTGTGGTGGCGCTTCAGGGAAGGAAAGTCGCTTTGGGCTCAGTACCTTCGCGGCAAGTACTGCCCTAGACGTGCCAACCACCCTTGTTGGGTCACGGCTGTTGATCATGATAGTAGACAGTGGCGGCGCCTCACTAGGGTCGGGAGGCGAGCCCAGGATCACATCTTTTGGGTTTTAGGCGGGGGCGATGTCAGTGTCTGGGATGAGTGGTGGGTAGGTGATAGGCCGTTGTCTAGGGATAGGCAGGTGTCGCATTCCCCCTACCTGCTCGTGAGCGACCTCTGGACGGACGGGTCGTGGAATAGGGGAAAGCTTGATAGGGAGTTGGGGGCTGGTGCGGGTTTTAGCGAGCAGTTATTAGATCAGATCCAGCAGATCCCTATCTCGGGGGACGGTTCAGATAGCATGAGGTGGAGACTTACATCATCAGGTGTGTTTTCTACTACCTCGGCTTGGGAGCAGATAAGGCTGAGGGATCGGCCTAATCTCCTCTTCGGGGCTATCTGGAGTGACCTTTTCACGCCTACTATTTCGGTGTTCCTTTGGCGCCTCCTCTTGCGCCGGATACCCGTCGATACTGTGCTACACGCGAGAGGGATCTCCTTCCCCTCTCGGTGTGTGTGTTGTTCTGAGACTGGACGCCATGAGACTGAGACCCTTACCCACCTTTTCCTAGAGAGTGAGATTATGAGGAGAGTGTGGGAGCATTTTGCCACTTGGACTCATCTATCCCTACCCACCACATACAGTTTTTTTGAGCTCTTGAGTTTTTTCTCACAGAGCACACACCTTAGACACGTGGGCTTCCTCATTCCTTGTCTGATCCTTTGGTTCACCTGGACAGAAAGGAATAGTGCGAAGCATAGGGATACTACTTTTATGTTTTCTCACATTGTTTTGTAGGTAGAGAGACAAATTTCACTCCTCATCGCATTGGGCAGGCTCACGGCCCGAGACTGGACAGGCTGCACGCCACCGCATCGCTACATGGTGGCCCCACCACAGCCTGTTCGTCCTCCACGGGCCAGAGCTGTTGTTTGGCTTCGACCTGAATTTCCGTGGGTCAAGCTGAACACTGATGGCTCCTTTGATCGCCACACTGGACTTGCCGGAGGAGGAGGCTTGATTCGGGACCATAGCGGCGCCCTCATCACCGCCTTCCACGCGTCCATTCAGGCCTCCTCGAGCTACGATGCAGAGATTCAGGCACTACAAATTGGCCTTCAGATTGCTGTCCACCTCTCTAGTCATATATGGATCGAGCTGGATGTTGCGGCTGTCGCCACCCTCCTGACTTCGGGCCATCAAGGCTCGTGGCAGATTCAGCACCCGCTTCTACGCATTAGAGATCTACTTCGGTCAGTCCATCACAGGATCACGCACATTTTCCGTGAGGGGAACAGACCGGCTGATTACCTGGCCAGCCTTGGCGCCACCATTCCAGGCACACATACATTCCAGACCGACACTGCTCCACTCCGCCTTCGCACTCTTGTACGGATGGACCAGCTTGGATATCCAGCTTTCCGCTTTCACTAGTTTAGGATTTCTTTTTTCATTAGTATAGACTATAGACATTTATTTCGGGCATCTGTTAGCCCGAAGTTCGGCTTTGTATTGTAGTTTTTTGTTTCTTTTTCGTTTTTCAGTTTATCTTTCTTGTTTTTCTTTTGGTTTTGGTTTTGATTCTCAGACTATGTAGACCTTTATGTAGACCTTTGTATCTGGTTCGTTGACATTATTGGGCTCCCGTTTTTGGGGCCCTGATCTATGCACAGGTTGGGGATCCAGCCAAATCCCCCGCCCTTCCGGGGCGTTGTTTGTTAAAAAAAAAAAAAAAAAAAAAA
>BKCP01009403.1:2458397-2470967 GCA_008636005.1 Striga asiatica | reverse complement strand
GGCGTTTGTTTAAAAAAAAAAAAAAACCTAGCAGCAAGAAATTAATAACCTAGCAGCAAGAAATAAATAAACTAGCAATAACAGACAACTAACCTAGCAGCATTAGACAACTAACCTAGCGAGATGAAAGAAATAACCTAGCAACAAAAAGCAACTAAACTAGCAGTATGAAAATAATAACCTAGCAACTTAAGACATCTAACCTAACATCAAGAAATAAATAAACTAGCAACTAAAGACAACTAACCTAGCAGCATCAAACAACTAACCTAGCAACAACATACAACTAACCTAGCAATAATATTTAAGTCATATGAAAAAGTCATGTATTTAATATGGGTCGTCATGGGTCAATAATGGGAGACTTCATATAAAGTAGACAAAAATTAGGGTTACACTGCATTGTCAAAGGCTAATACTTTTCTGCTGCCCTACCAAATAAGACTACATCACAAAGTTGAAGGTGAAATCTCTATTAATTTTCTCTTAATCCTCACCATGTTCTATGTATTAACTATTGCATAATATGTTTGATTATATATGCTTCTTTTATGTTAATTTAACATCTTCATAACCCTATTCTCTCTGAATATTGGACTACATCTCAATAACATACTACAAAATATGGATCTCATGAACAACAATAACGAATACTTACTGCCACCTTTCTTTAAGGCTGTATTGACCAAGGTTCTCCACACTATGGTAAAGTTCTTTGTTTTAATTCTTCTTTTAATAGTGCACTGTTACATATAAAAGCAAGGTTTAACAGAAAAAAGAAAATCTGCTGTGATGTTCCAGCCCTTTCCACCACCCACACACGACTATTTCCCTGATGAGCATCTGTCCCAGAGATGCATTATACATACAATAGAAGGACGCACATACGAGACTGTGATAAAAAGGGTTGATGGTTGCCCAACAATTGCAGACGGTTGGCGTGAGTACATTGTTACAGAGGACGTTGAATTTGGTTCCCTATTGCTCTTCAGACCAACCATCAACTTAGACTATGAAATTAAAATCGTTGAGCGCAACAAATGTAATCGGCCGCCACAATATAATTTCAATGTCAAGATTAAGCCCACACATGTTGAACGTCTCCGTTTGGTAAGTTTAATAAATTTCATCTAGCTGCATAATTAACTTCTTTGTATTTAAATACATATAATACATATAAATTACTTTATTCTTGTAGCCCATACCAATGCCTTTCTGGAGGGAACATATCGAAGGCAAATTTTATCACTACCAACGCGCATCTATAAAAGTGGGAGAAAGAGTTTACAGGGTAAACATCACTCAGGGAGATGATAAAAGGAAAACATTGCAGAATGCCGATGCTCGACAATTGTTTGAAGAAAATACAATCTTTGAAGGGACAACATGCACTTTCTTCCTTGTGCCTGATGTAGACATGATCAAATTTAAAATTACGATGTAGTGAGTGTGATATGTCGGAAGTGTTTGTTAAACATTTATTTGATGTCTTTTGAACAATGATTTGATGGAAGTGTTTTGGTATAAAACTTATTTGATGCGTTTTTAGTTATTATTTAATGTCTTTTGATATCGTTTGGTCTTTTTGTTAGAAGTGTTTGTTAGTTATTCTAACCTAGCAACTAGATATATCTAACATAGCACCACCAGATAACTAACCTAGCAACAGGATAGAACTAACCTAGCAACAACAAAAAACTATCCCTGCAACATGCTAGAACTAACCTTGCAGCTTCAGACAACAAACCTGGCAACTACAGACAACTAACCTAGCAGCATTAGACAACTAACCTAGCAACATTGGACAACCAACTATGCAAGTATATAGAATAAAATATACAACAATATTTAAATCATATGAAAAGTAGTGTAGTTCGGTGGCTTTGTCGGGTAGTTGTAATGGGTCAATAATGGGAGCGGAAGCAACACAAAAAGCCGATTGTTGTCACAACGAGAAAAATCTATCAAAGAAAGTCAAAAGCTGAAAAAACCTAGCAGCATTAGACAACTAACCTAGCAACAATAAACAACTAACCTAGCAGCATCGGACAGCTAACCTAGTGAGACTCTGTAGACTATTGTATCTTGCTCGTTGACATTTTGGGCTCTCGATTTTGCGGCCCTGATCTATGCACAGGTTGGGGATCCAGCCCAATCCCCCGCCCTTCCGGGGCGTTGTTTGTTTTAAAAAAAAAAAAAAACCTAGCAACAAAAAGTAACTAACCTAGCAGCAAGAAAGTAATAACCTAGCGGCAAGAAATTCCAAGGATACGTTAGGCAGAAGCGTGCTAAGTCGTACAGCTGATGGGTCATCCTTGACCCAGGAGGCTCAGATTCGGGAGTCGGCTGTTGCTCACTTCCAGACCCTCTTCACCTCTGATAGAGGGTCCCTCGTGGCCCTGACCGCTTCTTTTTTCCCCACGATCCCTCCTTCGGTCGATCTCATTGGCCTCTGTGAGCTCCCGAGCAGGGAGGATGTTAGGGATGCTGTATTCGGGATTGATCCCAACAGCGTTTCTGGCCCGGATGGTTTCTCCTCCCTCTTCTATCAGGTGTGCTGGGATCTTGTCGAGACTGACGTCCAGGAGGCAATGTTGGATTTTTTCTCCGGCCACCGGATGCCGGATTCCTTCACGTCTACCTCTGTCGTCTTGATCCCCAAACGACCCAACCCGAGCTCTTGGTCCGATTACAGGCCCATCAGCCTGTGTAACGTGACCAACAAGCTCATTTCGAAGATTCTTAACGACCGTCTTTCCCCTCTTCTCCCCTCCCTCATCTCTCCGAACCAGAGTGGATTCGTCAAGGATCGGGTCATTAGTGATAACATCCTTCTGGCCCAGGAGATGATCCACGACATCTCCCGAGCGGACTGGAAGCGGGCTCCGAATATCGCGCTGAAGCTAGACATGGCTAAGGCGTATGATAGGGTTGAGTGGCCGTTTCTTAGGGAGGCGTTGGCTAGGATGGGATTCCCTGAGCGTTGGATCAGCTTTGTGGAGGCGTGTGTGGAGCATTGCACGTTCTCGGTCCTGATTAATGGCAGCCACACCGATTTCTTTCCCTCCTCTAGAGGCCTTAGACAGGGCGACCCCCTCTCCCCTTCCCTCTTCGTTCTTGCGGCGGAATACCTCTCTCGCTGCCTTGACGGCTTCATCCGCGACTCTCCCCATATGACCTATAGCACCCGTGGCTATGGTCCTACCATCTCTCACCTCTCTTATGCGGATGACATCATTATCTTCACCCGGGCGGATGATGATGGACTGGTCGAGCTTATGCGCCTTTTGGAGCACTATGGCTTGGTCACCGGTCAGCTGGTCAATGTGCAAAAGAGCACCTTCATCCTTTCATCTGCCACCGTGGACAGGTGGGCTCAACGGGTCCACGACATTACTGGCTTTGCTCGTGGCGACCTTCCCATTACCTACCTCGGGGTCCTTTTATATAAGGGCAACCTCACGAGAGCGCTCTTTGCGGGCGTCAGGCAGAGGATGATTGACAGGATCTCTGGTTGGTCGCATAGATATCTTTCTTTTGGTGGTCGGCTAGCGCTGATCAAGAGCACTCTTAGCTCTCTTCCGATTCACTTGCTTATGATCCTCGACCCCCCTAGGTCTTCTCTTGACGAGCTTGACCAGATTATGGCTCGTTATTTCTGGGGTTATGAGGACGGGTCTGGGAGGGAGAGACGTACTCACTGGGTGAGTTGGGACTCTATCTGCCGCCCCCTCCCCGAGGGTGGCCTTGGCATCCGCCGCCTCAGGGACATTGTTACAGCTTTCTCATACAAGCTGTGGTGGCGCTTCAGGGAAGGAAAGTCGCTTTGGGCTCAGTACATTCGCGGGAAGTACTGCCCTAGACGTGCCAACCACTCTTGTTGGGTCACGACTGTTGATCATGATAGCAGACAGTGGCGGCGCATCACTAGGGTCGGGAGGCGAGCCCAGGATCACATCTTTTGGGTTTTGGGCGGGGGAGATGTCAGTGTCTGGGATGAGTGGTGGGTAGGTGATAGGCCGTTGTCTAGGGATAGGCAGGTGTCTCATTCCCCCTACCTGCTCGTGAGCGACCTCTGGACGGACGGGTCGTGGGATAAGGGGAAGCTTGATAGGGAGTTGGGGGTTGGTGCGGGTTTTAGCGAGCAGTTATTAGATCAGATACAGCAGATCCCTATCCGGGGGATGGTTCAGATAGCATGAGGTGGAGACTTACATCATCAGGTGTGTTTTCTACTACCTCGGCTTGGAAGCAGATAAGGCTGAGGGATCGGCCTAATCTCCTCTTCGGGGCTATCTGGAGTGACCTTTTCACGCCTACTATTTCGGTGTTCCTTTAGCGCCTCCTCTTGCGCCGGATACCCGTCGATACTGATAAGTCAAAAATATATGTTTATAATATAGTAAAATTTGGACTATGTGTTGGATATTTGTGCTTAAGTGACGTGTTTTCGACTTTATCATGTGTCTTCGAGTAGAAACTACCTTTGTTGATATTTTTGTGCAGTTAGATCGCATGGTGCACATATAACCAACATGGCAGCACTGGGTTTTGTTTAAACATGGCCATGTCAGTATGGACGGACAGTGCATAGCTTATGATTTGGACGTAGGCCCGTAAACATTGAGCCCAATAGGATTAAAAGTCCAACCATAATTAAACATGAGGAGATCAGATTTTTGAGACCTACACTGCACGTACAATAGCCGCAAGGAGCAACAGAAGGGATCTTCACGAACATCAACTCTCTCCTCTCTTTTCTTCACTATATTTCTTTCTCTTTTCTCTTGGATCATGGAAGCCCTGCGCGGCTAATTCTCTTTTGTTACGGTTGAACACGATTGAAACCCCGAACTTAATACTGTGAGATCTAATTAGTTTTTATTTATTAATTCATATTTCGTATTAATTGTTTTGTGTGTTTATGCTTATGATTTTGTGTTAGGATCGTAGCCTGATCAACTATTGTCTTGTGCACTTAATCTATTGCTTGGTAGATATTAAGTTGGATTTAGATAATTTATCTAACGTAAGAAGCATCTAAGTGTGGTGATTGACCGGGTTTAGGCGTTATCATTCTTAGGCAAAATAATTATACAAGTTAGCATTTAACGGATTAGTTATTTGTTGCTTGTGTTGTCGGGCTCTACTTCTTAATGCTATTGCTAGGATAATTTTACACGATGTTGGGAATTGCTTAGTAATAAGGGTTATGTAGAAGGATTTATTTTGCATAACCAATTTAGGAGTCAGAATTCATCATTCAACGGCATCTACGTATTTATGAGTTGATAATATTTGCATCGAGGATCAGTAGAATAATTCGGGGTGGAAATCAGTTCAACCGGAGCACTTTGGTAATATTTTTCATCTTCATCTTGTTGTTGCTTTCGAATCTCTTGTTCAAGAACTGTTTACTATTGCTTTCTTTATTTTCTTGTTAATTAGATAATTAGGATTAAAAACCAATTCTCCCCCATTTTAATCACATAGTTACAGTCATTTAATTAAATTATTTCCCGTGGATACGATCCTTGCTCACGCTACTACATATATTCAAGCAAGGTTAATTTGGGTGCCTACGACAGCACGACCAAATTTTGGCGCCGTTGCCGGGGAATTATTTTAATTAAATCTTTGATTGTGTGATATTATTATTAATATTTACATTAATATTATTATTATTATTTTTAGTTCTCTTGTTTTTTCTCTGCTATCTTCTAATTCTCTAACAGCTTGGTTAGTTTGTTTTTTATTTTCTTGGCAGTTGATGCTCGGGACGCGTTCGAGTGTTCCTGAAGATATTCAATTCGACCCAGAAATTGAGAAAACAGCTAAGAGGTTGAGAAAAGAAGCAAGGCGGAGGGCAGCCCCTATAGACGAGGGGACACTTACCAGCTTATTCGAGATTAAGAGTGATTCGAAAGAGGAATTTGAAGAAAAGGACTTGGACGTGGTCCAGATGGCTATTTACCTTCGTTTTATGGTCATGTAGGTGAGGACCCATACAAGCACTTGAAGGAGCTCCACTTGGTTTGCACAAGCATGAAGCCGACGGGTATCACAGAAGAACAAATCAAGTTGCGAGCATTCCCCTTTTCATTGAAGGATGCGGCTAAGGATTGGCTTTACTACCTTCCGTCGGGCTCGATTGAAACATGGGACGTAATGGAACGACTTTTCCTGGAGAGATACTTTCCAGCATCCCAAGCTGCCAACATACGTAAGGAGATATGTGGAGTGCGGCAATTACATGGAGAGAACTTGTACGAGTATTGGGAGCGTTTCAAGAAACTGTGCGCGAGCTGCCCGCAACATCAAATTAGCGAGCAACTACTAATCCAATATTTTTACGAGGGCCTGGCATTGATGGATAGGAACATGGTTGATGCTGCAAGTGGCGGAGCTCTTGTCGATAAGACACCGGCCGAAGCGAGTCGTATAATTGCCACCATGGCGGCAAATTCGCAGCAATTTGGCACCCGTAACGATGTGACACTTAAAACGGGGATGGGAGCAAATAGTTTCTATTGTAGAGGAAAAGCTAATGGAACTGACAACTTTGGTGAAACAATTAGCTACTGGAGGAACCAAGCCCGTGAAGCCTTGTGGAATTTGTGCTACCACCGATCATGATACCGACTCTTGTCCCGTGATTGAAAATGAAATCGAGGCACATGCAAATGCGGTCGGTACAAATGGGAACTTTCCTAGGAAGCAGCACTATGATCCATTCTCGAGTACATACAATCCGGGTTGGCGCGATCACCCAAATTTGAGGTACGGGAACTCGTTTTACCAACAGCCTGGCCCAAACCATGGCGGGAGTTTCCAGCAACATCCCACTCAAGTATTTCGCAGACAAGCACCACCCGAACATCCCCCTAACTCTGATTCTGGCACCTCTTTGGAAGATATCGTGAAGCAACTAGCCTCCAGTACTCTCCAATTTCAAAAAGAAACCAAGGTGAGCATCCAGACCCTTGAAACTCAAGTAAGCCAGCTCGCGACCTCTGTGAATCGGTTGGAGGCACAAGTTAGTGGAAAGCTCCCTTCTCAACCTGAGGTAAACCCTAAGAATGTGAGTTCCATGATCTTAGTAAGTGGCAAAGAGTTGGAGCAGATAAAGGAAAATTCACACGCACAGCAGTTTGAAGCAGCAGGTTCGGATAACCAACATGGCCATGTCGCTGACCATGTTCATAGTGAAACTGAACTTGAGATGAAAACTAAACTGAGGACAAAAACTGACCTGGGAGCTGAAGGAGAAAGGGAGAAGGCAAAGAAGAAGCCGACCTATTCCGAGTACAAACTTGAACCACCCTTCCCACAGGCATGGGTTCGACATGAGAAAGACGGGCCTATCCGAGATATTTATGAGACGTTTCGAAGATGCGAGGTGAACATCCCGTTGCTAGATGCCATCAAGCAAGTGCCTCACTATGCAAATTTTTTGAAGGAGTTGTGCACCGTTAAGCGAAAACAGCAACTCAAACGCCACGAGAAAATTAAGGTAAGTGAGAATGTCTCTGCCGTTTTACAACAGAAGCTTCCCACGAAATGCAAAGACCCAGGTATGTTCTCGATTCCTTGTGTCATTGGTGGAATTCATTTTAAGAGAGCTATGTTAGACTTGGGAGCTTCTATTAACGTAATGCCATATGCTATTTATAGTTCTTTGAAGCTCGGACCTTTAAGTCCAACTGGGGTAGTCATTCAATTGGCGGACAGGTCCAATGCGTTTCTGAAGGGTTTGGTCGAGGACGTTCTTGTTCAAGTTAAAGACTTGGTTTTTCCAGCTGATTTTTATGTTCTCGATATGGAGAATAACAATGTTGCTGCTCCTATTTTACTTGGAAGACCTTTTCTAAAAACGTCTAAAACCATGATTGATGTGCATAATGGAAGTCTTAGCATGGAAGCTGATGATCAATTAATTAAATTTGATATATATAATTCTATGAAGTGTTCTGGTGATGATGAATCCATACTATCTGTTGACTTGGTTGATGATTTGGCTCAGGAAAATTTTTCACTTTCAGAGGACAATACCGTAGGGGACGCCATCAGCAATTTAGCAGACAACTCACTACCTAGCATTGCCCCAGATCAAGCCAATGAATCGGACAAGAACGTGATCATAGATGATGGCTTAGAGACCAATGCTAAAGGTGAGTTTATTGGTATTAGTTCTTTCGATACTAACGAAAAATCTCCACCCTCTATTTTGCAGACACCTGTCAAAGAACTGAAGCCCTTGCCCGACCACGTCAAGTACATATTCCTGGGAGAAGAGAACACATTTCCGGTGATCATTTCGAGTAAGCTTACCAAAACTCAAGAAGACGAGCTCGTGAAAGTTCTCCAGTCACACAAGCAAGCGTTGGGGTGGACCATCTCGAACATAAAGAGAATATGTCCCTCAATTTGCATTCATCACATTTTATGGGAAATAGAAGCTGAACTTGTTCATCAACCCCAACGCCGCTTGAACCCAGTGGTGTTGAAAGTCATGAAAGCTGAGGTCCTGAAGCTTCTGGACATGAGTGCAAGAGGTGAGCATAGGAAACTACAAATTCAAGAATCGAAAGAGATGAGAAACGATGCCTATGAGAGTGCCGAGATCTACAAAGAGAAGACGAAGACTTTTCATGATAAGCTGATTTCGAGAAAGAAATTCGTGGTAGGGCAAAAAGTTCTCTTATACCAGTCCCGTCTTCGGCTGTTTCTAAGAAAGCTACGAACGAGATGGAAAGGACCTTTTGAAGTCAACAAGGTCTATACGCATGGGGCAATTGAGATTCGGAGTCCGTCGATCTTGAAGTGTTTCATAGTCAATGGACACCGACTTAAACCATATCACGAAAACTTCCAGCTCGAGCATGAAGAAAGAATGGGTCTTGAGGACCCCGTTTATTCTGAATAAATCAAGAGCTTCATGTCGAGCCAACGACAATAAAAAAGGCGCTTTTTGGGAGGCAACCCAATTTTCATTTTTATTTTTCTTTTTTTTTATTTTTTATTTTTTTTACTTTTTGTTAGACTTTGTTTTGTTTCTGTTGCTGATACTTCTCTATTTATTCTATTCTATGTGGCAGGAATTTTTTTCCAACATTGGGGTGTTGGGCTTAACACGACATGACCATGTCATTAGAGACTTGGAACTTTTTCCACAGCAACTTGGAATCGTGAGAGCTTTACTGGGAGGTCTGACAGATTTTTTAGATTATCCATGCACAATGAGAGCTGCCACCTGAATAAAATTTTGTGAGTCTCCATGTCTAGCATTACTTCATATTATTTGACGTGTGGTTAATAGTGTTTGACAGAGTTTTGAGTTCTGAGGTTTGTTTAATGGTGTTGAGTCTTGATTGTTATTTCTCTTGTGGTCATTTTTAATTCATCTATGCCAATTCAGTAGAACAACTCTTTTCTTGTGTCATACATTTGTTTTGTTTGAGCCCTTGATGCTACATGATGATGAATATTACTTGATGATTATGTGATAGAAGACACATGGAATTAACACTCATTACCTTTTCTTGGTGAGATTTGAGCCTATGAGCATATATTGAGTATTTTGCTCCATTTTCTTGAATGTGTGATGTCTCGACTAGTTGGTTTTTCTAGAACTTGCGTTGCTATGCATGTCTGTGTGTACGCCTTTGATGAAATTGAATGCATAAAATCTAAATAAGGGTACTTAGGACTTGCCATTTCTCTTTATAGCCTCTCTTTTGAAGCCCACCCTTTTCATAAATCACTAGTAAGCCTTTTTGAGCCTTAAACCTTTCTTTGATTTATAACCACACTATAAGCTATAATATCCTTTTCTTGATGCCATCTTTTGAACCTTGGATAGAATCAATTATATGAATATCTTTTGGATGAAGAAGAGCTCATGGTATCATGTACTTAGATGTGATCGTGCCTTGTACGTAGTCTCGTTATCCGATGTAGGCTAGTTTATCTTATATTTCGTATTAAAAAAAAAAAAGACAAAAAAAAAAAAAAGAAAAAAAGAAGAAAAAGGAAAAAGAAAGAAAGAGCATTGTGCTAGGTTATTCCTATGTTGGTTGCTTATAGAGATCACATGATTATCTTGCTTTTCATGTTGGTTGAGCTTGGTTTATGACGAGTTTGTATGATTGATTCGATCCCGTTAGCCTTTAACTTTCTTATCCCACCTTACCCTAAGCCTCATTACAACCCAATTTTAACCCTTTGATTTTGTGTTTATTCTTATTCATTTTGGGTGGTTGGACATGATATCTTTGCAAGCTTATGGTAAAAATCTTCGATGTCTTGACTTGAGCGTACATTTATATCTTGCCTATACACTTTGAGTGAAAGAGTGAATCTCGTGAGAAGTGTTAATTTCCATGTGTTTAAGTTACGTGATTGTTGGGTGTATTTCTCATTGTTTGGTTGATGGGGACTCAAGTTTGACTTGTGTGTTGATGCTTACTTTATGTTTCGAATTGGCATTGGATGATAGAAGATGATTGTGAGTTGAGATAATGGATTTGACTTTATGCTTGAGGACAAGCATCGTTTTAAGCGTGGGGGTGTTTGATAAGTCGAAAATATATGTTTATAATATAGTAAAATTTGGACTATGTGTTGGATATTTGTGCTTAAGTGACGTGTTTTCGACTTTATCATGTGTCTTCGAGTAGAAACTACCTTTGTTGATATTTTTGTGCAGTTAGATCGCATGGTGCACATATAACCAACATGGCAGCACTGGGTTTTGTTTAAACATGGCCATGTCAGTATGGACGGACAGTGCATAGCTTATGATTTGGACGTAGGCCCGTAAACATTGAGCCCAATAGGATTAAAAGTCCAACCATAATTAAACATGAGGAGATCAGATTTTTGAGACCTACACTGCACGTACAACAGCCGCAAGGAGCAACAGAAGGGATCTTCACGAACATCAACTCTCTCCTCTCTTTTCTTCACTATATTTCTTTTTCTTTTCTCTTGGATCATGGAAGCCCTGCGCGGCTAATTCTCTTTTGCTACGGTTGAACACGATTGAAACCCCGAACTTAATACTGTGAGATCTAATTAGTTTTTATTTATTAATTCATATTTCGTATTAATTGTTTTGTGTGCTTATGCTTATGATTTTGTGTTAGGATCGTAGCCTGATCAACTATTGTCTTGTGCACTTAATCTATTGCTTGGTAGATATTGAGTCGGATTTAGATAATTTATCTAACGTAAGAAGCATCTAAGTGTGGTGATTGACCGGATTTAGGCGTTATCATTCTTAGGCAAAATAATTATACAAGTTAGCATTTAACGGATTAGTTATTTGTTGCTTGTGTTGTCGGGCTTTACTTCTTAATGCTATTGCTAGGATAATTTTACACGATGTTGGGAATTGCTTAGTAATAAGGGTTATGTAGAAGGATTTATTTTGCATAGCCAATTTAGGAGTCAGAATCATCATTCAACGGCATCTACGTATTTATGAGTTGATAATATTTGCATCGAGGATCAGTAGAATAATTCGGGGTGGAAATCAGTTCAACCGGAGCACTTTGGTAATATTTTTCATCTTCATCTTGTTGTTGCTTGCGAATCTCTTGTTCAAGAACTGTTTACTATTGCTTTCTTGATTTTCTTGTTAATTAGATATGTAACGCCCCAAAACAGTAATAATATTCAGAACGGTTTCACTGCTCGACTATAAGTGAAATCCGTAAGTTTCAGAAATTTTCGAGTTATATTATTTATGCTAAATGCTCAAACATGATAAATTATTCTTTGAATAATTCTATCTCAAGTATAAGTTAAGGTTAATCCATTAATTTGGGTTATTAAATAATAGCAAGTCAATTTGAGAAATTACCGGACACGAACCCTAGTTGTCGTTCCGAGTATATTTTCCTAAGTCAAAAATTGAGAGTTGATATTTTAATACTTAGAATATTTTTCTAAGTGTGTTAGAATACCAAAGTCGAGCTTTGGACATTTTTATATTGAGCCCTAGTGCTCACCCGAGCCGCCCGTGCCGAGCCCCGCACCCGCGCCTCGTGCCGTGCCAAGCACGTGCGTACCGAGCCCATGGCTTGTCCTAAGCCTTGGCATAAGTTGGTAAAATAATTCTAAGTGTTCTTGGACCCTTGGAGAGCCTTAGGACTCGGCCCAAGACCACCACACGCGAGTAGCCGTTTTTCCCGCGCGCAGCCCGCTACCCGCGCAGCCCAGCAGCCTCTCGCGCCCAGGGCCCAGTGCCGCGCCCGGGGCCAGCGCCCAGGCCCAGCGCTGGCAGCGTGGCAGCCCAATATTTTGAGCCCATTTCATATGTTTTCGGCCCAAATCCTCCATGACCCAACTCATGCGGTTATTAAGGACTTAATAAGGGTTAGATTAAGCTAATTTGGCCCTAAGCATTGTTAAGGGAAAGTCAACACATCATTTGCCAAAGTGAAGCATGTGCACACATTAGTTTATTCAAGTATTTTTGTCCTTGTCCCCCATGCAACCTCCAAACCTGACCTGACCTCTCCACTATGATATTATACTCTGAAAATGGTCTCTAAGACCGTGCAA
>BKCP01009403.1:2408982-2458317 GCA_008636005.1 Striga asiatica | reverse complement strand
CNNNCATACAAACTATGTGCAAGTCTTTTATGGATTATTCGATATCCCATCTCGAAACATCCATCGACTTGGAACTGTATTTAAGATCACGGCTTTCAAGGTATGTTCCATGATCACCATCTCTATGCGCAACCATACCTTATAACCATAAGTGATCTAGGGATTTTATCTTAAGTGCAATTATAAGATAAATGCTTTCTCTTAAGATAAAGAAATGCCTTATTCATAATATAATTCCAATAGACTGTATTTACAAGTAGAATACGTCCAATCCGATTGGAACGCTGGGTATACTACTCTAACAATCCCTACCCACCACATACAGTTTTTTTGAGCTCTTGAGTTTTTTCTCACAGAGCACACACCTTAGACACGTGGGCTTCCTCATTCCTTGTCTGATCCTTTAGTTCACCTGGACAGAAAGGAATAGTGCGAAGCATAGGGATATTACTTTTATGTATTCTCACATTGTTTTGCAGGTAGAGAGACACATTTCATTCCTCATCGCATTGGGCAGGCTCACGGCCCGAGACTGGACAGGCTGCACGCCACCGCATCGCCACATGGTGGCCCCACCACCGCCTGTTCGGCCTCCTCGGGCCAGAGCTGTTGTTTGGCTTCGACCTGACTCTCCGTGGGTCAAGCTGAACACTGATGGCTCCTTTGATCGCCACACTGGACTTGCCGGAGGAGGAGGTTTGATTCGGGACCATAGCGGCGCCCTCATCACCGCCTTCCACGCGTCCATTCAAGCCTCCTCGAGCTACGATGCAGAGATTCAGGCACTACAGATTGGCCTTCAGATTGCTGTCCACCTCTCTAGTCATATATGGATCGAGCTGGATGCTGCGGCTGTCGCCACACTCCTGACTTCGGGCCATCAGGGCTCGTGGCAGATTCAGCACCCGCTTATGCGCATTAGAGATCTACTTCGGTTAGCCCATCATAGGATCACGCACATCTTCCGTGAGGGGAACAGACCGGCTGATTACCTGGCCAGCCTTGGCGCCACCATACCAGGCACACATATATTCCAGACCGACACTGCTCCACTCCGCCTTCGCACTCTTGTACGGATGGACCAGCTTGGATATTCAGCGTTCCGCTTTCACTAGTTTAGGTATAGAATTTTATTTCGGGCATCTGTTAGGCCGAAGATCGGCTTTGTATTGTAGTTTTTGTTTCTTTTTCGTTTTTCGGTTTTTCTTCTTTGTTTTTCTTTTGTTTTGACTTTGTTTGTGAGACCCCTTAGACTTCTGTATCTTGTTCGTTGATATTTTGGGCTCCCGATTTTGGGGCCCTGATCTATGCACAGGTTGGGGATCCAGCCCAATCCCCCGCCCTTCTGGGGCGTTGTTTGTTTAAAAAAAAAAAAAGCTAGTGGCAAGAAATAAATAAACTAGCAACAACAGACAACTAACCTAGCAGCATTAGACAACCTACCTTGCAACAACACAGAACTAACCTAGCGGGATGAAAGAAATAACCTAGCAACAAAAAGCAACTAAACTAGCAGCATGAAAATAATAACTTAGCAACTTACGACATCTAACCTAACAGCAAGAAATAAATAAACTAGCAACTAAAGATAACTAACCTAGCAGCATCAGACAACTAACCTAGCAACAACATTTGTAACCTATCAATAATATTTAAGTCATGTGAAAAAATCGTGTATTTAATATGGGTAGTTATGGGTCAATAATGGCAGACTTCGAATAAAGTGGACAAAAATTAGGGTTACACTGCATTGTCAAAGGCTAATACTTTTCTGCCGCCCTACCAAAGAAGACTACATCACAAAGTTGAAGGTGAAATCTCTGTTAATTTTTTCTTAATCATCACCATGTTCTATGTATTCTATTGCATAATATGTTTGATTATATATGCTTCTTTTATGTTAATTAAACATCTTCATAACCCTAATCTCTCAATAACATACTACAGAATATGGATCACCTCAATATTGAGACTTGAATGACATTAACGAATACTTACTACCATGGTTTTATAACCGTGTTGTGCCAAGGGTTCTCCACTATATGGTAAAGTTCTTTGTTTTAATTCTTCTTTTAATAGTGCACTGTTATATATAAAGCACAGTTTAACTGAAAATAAAAAATATGTTGTAATGTTCCAGCCCTTTCCACCATCCACGCACGACCATTTCCCTGATACGGATTTTTCCCAGAGATGCATTATACATACAATAGAAGGACGCACGTACGAGGTTGTGATATAAATGATTAATGGTTGCCCAGCATTTGTAGACGGTTGGCGTCAGTACATTGTTACAGAGGACGTTCAACTTGGTTACGAATTGATTTTCAGACCAACCAGCAACTTAGACTATGAAGTTACAAACCTTGACCGAGACAATTGTAGTCGGCTGCCACAACATGATTTCAATGTCAACATTAAGCGCACACATGTTGAACGTGTCCATTTGATAAGTTTAATAAATTTTATCTGGCTGCATAATTAACTTATTTGTATTTAAATACATATAATACATATAAATTACTTTATTCTTGTAGCCCATACCAGTGCCTTTCTGGAGAGAACATATTGAAGGCAAATTTCATCACTACCAACGCGCATGTATCCAACTAGGAGAAAGAGTTTACAGGGTAAACATCACTCAAGGGGATGATGGAAGGAAAACTATGCAGAATGGCGACGCTAGACAATTTTTTGAAGAAAATGCAATCTTAGAAGGGACAAATTGCACTTTCTTCCTGATGTAGACATGATCAAATTTCGAATTAAGATGTAGTGAGTGTGATCGTTGTGTCTTTTGTTCTCTGGTCTGATGGAAGTGTCTTTTGTTGTGATCTGATGGAAGAAAACTTGTTTGCTGTCTTTTGAACGATGGTCCGATGGAACTGTTTTGTTATAAATCTTATTAGATGCATTTTTAGTTATTATTTAATGTCTTTTGATATCTTTTGATCTTTTTGTTAGAAGTGTTTGTTAGTTATTCTAACCTAACAACTAGATATATCTAACATAGCAGTACCATATAACTAACCTAGCAACAAGATAGAACTAACCTAGCAATAACAAAAACTATCATTGCAACATGCTAGAACTAACCTTGCAGCAGTTAGATCAGATCCAGCAGATCCAGTTATTAGATCAGATCCAGCAGATCCCTATCTCGGGGGACGGTTCAGATAGCATGAGGTGGAGACTTACATCATCAGGTGTGTTTTCTACTACCTCGGCTTGGGAGCAGATAAGGCAGAGATTCAGGCACTACAGATTGGCCTACAAATTGCTGCCCACCTCTCTAGTCATATATGGATCGAGCTGGATGCTGCGGCTGTCGCCACCCTCCTGACATCAGGCCATCAGGGCATGTGGCAGATTCAGCACCCACTTATGCGCATTAGAGATATACTTCGGTCAGTCCACCACAGGATTACGCACATTTTCCGTGAGGGGAACAGACCTGCTGACTACCTTGCCAGCCTTGGTGCCACCATACCCGATATACATACGTTCCAGACCGACACTGCTTCACTCCGCCTTCGCACGCTTGTTCGGATGGATCAGCTTGGATATCCATCTTTCCGCTTTCAGTAGATTAGGTTTTCTTTGTTGTCGTTTCATTAGCTTCTCATTTTCTTTCTCGGGCACCTGTTAGCCCATAGACAGACTTTGTATTTGTTTCGCTAGTGAGACCTTGTAGATTGTTGATATTTTTGACCCCCGTTTTGGGGTCTTGATCTATGCACAGGTTGGGGATCCAGCCCAATCCCCCGCCCTCTCGGGGCGTTGTTTGATTAAAAAAAAAAAAACTTGCAGCTTCAGACAACAAACCTGGCAACTACAGACAACTAACCTAGCAACAATAGACAACTAACCTAGCGGAATGAAAGAAATAACCTAGCCACAAAAAGCAACTAACCTTGCTAGAACTAACCTAGCAACATCAGACAACTAATCTAGCACCATCAGACAACTAACCTAGCAGCATCAGACAACTAACCTAGCAACTGGGTACAAATAAATTAGCAACTACATAGATATAACCTTGCAACAACATAAAACTAACATTGCAAGTAAAAATAACTAACTGCAACTAAATATATCTAACCTTGCAACTGAATATATCTAACCTTGCAACTAAATTTATCTAACCTAGCAACATCGGACAACTAACATAGCAACTAGATAAAACAAACCTTGCAACTAAATACGATTAACCTTGCAACTAGAAACACTAACCTAGTAATGAAAATATGTCTAACCTTGCACCTAAATATATCTAACATAGCAACTACAGACAAGTAAGCTTGCAACAACAGATAACAAACCTAGCAACTAGATAGGGTTAAACTAGCAACATTGAAACTACTGCACTAACTTTGCAACTTTAAACAACTAGACTAGCAACTACAGAATATTAACCTTGCAAATTCAGACAACTAATCTTGCATAAAAATAACACTAATCTTGCATAAAAAAATAATACTTATATAAAACAAGTATTGAATCCAAAAAAAAAAAAAAACATTGGCACTGAAATCAAACTACAAGTCAATTGTCTTTGAAATGGACAGACTTCACCCTTTTGGCAGGTTTCTTCTTTCCTCCAAACACATCTGCCTTCTTATCATTTTCTGATTTCAGCTCATTAATTCATTTAGGACAATTTCCGAGCAATATTTAATACGCATTTGTTTCAACTGCTCAGAATTATCCTTTAGAAGACCAGAGTTCCAATTTTTAACGCCACCTCCAAAATATGTTTTCATATGGCGCATGACGAACACTCCACAATCTACTTTATTCTTCTCATCTCTCCATGGCATATCAAGTCTGACTGGCTTCAATTTGAAAACAAGTGATGCACATTCAAGCATTCTTTGGAATTTCAAATATTCAACAAGTAGTTTTTTCTGAAAAAAAAAAAGAACAATTATTAAAAATATATTAACATTGCATGATATAATATTAACTGTATATGCATTGTTTTAAAATTAATTTAAAACGATTAGAGATTATTACCAAATTTATATGGTGATATTCATATTTTCCACATGTAAGGCCACCAACAATAGAATTGTCCAATATGTGAATGTGATATACTTTCAAATCAAACAGACCACATACAAGTGATCACTCTTGCACACAGGAAAGAACATCTGATAAAAAATAAAAATTATATAATATTAGCATGTTAGTAAATAAATAAACTAATCAATTACAATTTAAAATGAAAATTACCATATCAACATCTTCAAATTTAGAATGAGTTTTTTATTTTCTAAAATCATTATCCAAACTCTCAGTGAATAAAGAGGCTTTGGACTTCAAATCCCATTTCTCCCCAGCGAATGGAACACTGTAATTTTGGAAACAAATGAAAAAAATATGTTATAAAATAATAAATCAAATATAACTAAGCTAGCAAATAAGTATATATAACATTGCAAATCTATATATCTAACATTGCAACTAAGTATATATAACTTAGCAACTACGGAGACCTAACCTAGCAACAACTGTTGTAAATATTTTTTCGGAGTAGAATCTAAAGATTCGAACACCGGGTCGTGTCTCACGAGGAAGGTTAGCCGGAATATTCTATACGTTTATTCAAACAAAAAGGGAAACAAAATTCCTAAACATTCTAATTCAGATGGTTTGATTTGGATTTAATTATCAACTACTGCGAAAATTCAAATTAAGCAATAAAGAAAGCAAGTAACGAAGAACAATTAGGATTTGAGAAGCTAGAGAGTCGGGGAGATCCGTTTTGGTTCGAATTGCAATTAATGGGCAGGTGATTGTTCAGCTAAGTGATTTGAATAATCGACACGTTCGAGTACTCATTCTCAATAACTTTTCGTAACAAGAGAACAAACTAGAACGGCAAATTAACAATTCATTTAACTCCTAGGCAATATAGTTACGAACAAGCCTAGTTCATACGAGTCTATTTCGACCGACTCCTCCCCTTTCAGTTCTAAGAGTCGATTAAAGTAGACTAGAGGGTGGTTAACCGACTAATCAATTAGATTCCCAATTTCAAGCACGAATAAATAAAATTCTATTGAAACAATTGTAAGTTGAAGTGTCACCCTTCAACAATTATCAATACTCAAGCCTGATAATTGAAAAACCCTAATAAAAGATTAACTCGCATGAAAAGAACAATCAACGAACGCCCACAATCGCAATCGAAATCAAAACATTAATCCCCTATCCCTAGCAATGGGATTTAGCTACTCATAATTGAATCAACACAAGAATCTATATCAACCCAAGAATTCATATTCATCAAGCTAAATGAAAAGAAAATCTTACGAATGATAAAATCCCAAAGTTGAATCTGAATAACAAGATTGAATCCGAAAGCAATAGCAAAATCCGTGGTCAAATCCATGTTCTACGTCGAAAATAATGAAAGAACTATGAAAAACGAGTGAAAAGAGAGGGGGGGTAGGGTTTTCTGTATTTCGTGGGTCGAGAGAATGAGAGCTCCCCATCGATCAGTCTCGACCATGTATTTATAATAGCCATGGTTCACGGCGTGGAAGGAGAGGGCACGGCGCGAGAGGAGTGGCTGACATGGCGTGAAGACGCTACCGCGGCGCTGGGCTGGAAGGTGGCGCGGCGTGTGGGGTGGTCGCGGCGCGGCAGACTTGGGAAACACTGTCTCTGTCCAGGCGTGGCGTATGGCGCGGCGGGCGTGGCAGGTGGATCGGCTGGGAGCCTCTGTCTGCCCGTGACGTGCATCACGGCGCGGCGGGCCGGCGCGGCAACCTGGGCCTGGGGATGCTCGGGCCTAGTTACATCACCTTGCATTTTGTGTTCGTTCGAGCTCGTTTGGAACCCGAATTCGATTCCGTTTTCTCCTGTGTATTGCCAACGAAACGCTCTACTCAGTTACGTTCTTCCGGTCCCATAAATAGATCTTCCCGAACCTTCCATCCTGCACACCAAAGACGAGAAATACCGAAAAAATACCAAAAACAAAACGCAAGAAGACCAAACGAGAACAAGACGCACAATAAACTACAAAACGAATGAAAACTAACGAGAAGACCTAAAACGGGGGAAAAAGACATGAAAAATAATAAAGAAAAATGCAACAAGAATGGGACAAACAATTTCCCCACACTAAAACCCTTGTTCGTCCCGAACGAAAAGACACGAAAAGAAAAGAAAACAAGTAAACGAGCATGGATCACAGTTTCAAATAAGACAAGCTTCAAATTAATCAACTTAGCCAAGGAGACTTCCAATGACCAATATAGCACACCTCAATTACAACTCGAATGCAACGCTCTGAAAAGACAAACTCTCAAGCACGGGAGTAGAATACATATATGTCTCACTCAGTTTCTTTCATAAATATGAAGTGGATACGCTCAAATTGGTCGATCATCATGCATCAACATAAGCTTGTTTATCGTCTATTCATACTCTAAAACAATCAAAGATCATGAATTTGCGAATCAAGAGGACTTTCGGGGTGGTAATGTAGGTATCAAAGGAAGGATGAATATAAAGATAAAATGGCTTACATAAACAATCATACTCTCGAGCACATACATACTCGACTATCTCACTACATATCCGCAATCAACATGAAACTAATTATTCCCACCAAAAACTCCATACACTACACACATGCTCAAGCTGAAATGCAAATTAATTACTCGACTGTTTTTTTATTTATTATTATTATATTTTTTTTAAGATTTTTTTTTCATTCATTTTCATTTTTTTTATAAGGGTTTTTCTTTTTCCTAACAAGATCGAGGCGTAAGGACG
Organism: Striga asiatica; assembly: GCA_008636005.1. Classification (NCBI taxonomy): domain Eukaryota; kingdom Viridiplantae; phylum Streptophyta; class Magnoliopsida; order Lamiales; family Orobanchaceae; genus Striga; species Striga asiatica. Next base: position 2,450,526 of record BKCP01009403.1, on the reverse strand, counting down.
ACGTTCTCTCCCTTTTAAGTGGAGTAGAATCCTTTTCGCTCGTCTTGCGAGTTCCCCCTTTTTTTTCGATTTTTTTTTAAGTCAAGCACAAAAAAATGCAATTCAAACAAGTTCTAACCCTTCTCCAAACACATACTAAGAAGCTCCGTCATCATAACAATTATACTGTCAAGTCGCGGTTGACAAGAAATACGGTTCAAGGCTCAACGGGCTACTAGTGAAAATATAAGTTCAATGGTCAATGAAAAAGGCTAAACGAGCTATGTCAAAGAAATGCCTCAATCCTTTTCACAAATCACAACTTCAATCGCTTCATTTCAAAACAGACTCAAAGCAAGTTCTGATCAACAAAGACTTCGACCAATATCCCTCAAGAAACAACGTAAGGCTCAAATCTCACAAAAGGTAAATGTCCAACAAAACGACACACCAAGTTCATCAAAGCATACTAGTCATGGTCATCATCACATCTCCTCAACATCATCAAAAATTATCAACAAATCTTAAAATCCACCAAAATCCATACTCGCTAAACACACAAACTGACTCCACAAAAGACACTAAAATAAGACAGAAAATGAAAACAACCTAAAAGATCTAGACCTGGTCAACCATATACGCACATAATCATGTAAAAACTCCCCCACAATTAAAACCGAACAATGTCCCCATTGTCGATCATCAGTGCCCGGAAAGTTTGCCCACATAATCAACCAACATAAAAGACAGAGAAACCAAAACTAAAAAAAAAAACGAAAATTAAGAGAAAGGAAAAGATACAAGCGTACATAGTACAGTGACTAGACTAGTCACTGTGAATCCGGTGGTGCGGGTGGAGGGTGGAGGTGGTCAGGCCCCGAACAGCGGTGGGCCTCCATCAGCTCAAATCTCTCTCCCCATTGGGATCGGGGCAACTCTCTGGAACTCGGCTGGGGTGGTGTGGTGTGGCAGTCGGTATGGTGTCCTTCCTCAGCACAGGCTCGGCCTTGCAATGAAAACTTAGTGTGCTCTTGCATGTACGCTCTCTCAGTGAGCTGCTCAATCGCCCGGAGGTATGCACACTCTTCCACCAATTTCGCCTGCGGCTCAGGCCGAGTCTCTCTCAAAAAAACGGCAATGGACTCGCCCAAAACTGTCATGCTCGCCGTTCCCTTCCTTACATCGATGACCGTGCTAGTGGTCGCCATGAAGGGTCTTCCGAGGAGGATGGCGTGCTCCTTGCCAGTTTTCTGCACGCTCCCCACATCAAGCACTACGAAGTCCACGGGGACTATCAACTTCCCCACTCGGACAAGCACATCCTCCACAATCCCTACGGGGTGACGGAATGAACGGTCTGCAAGCTGTAAGCGCATCTTAGTGGGCTTCAACTCCCCGAGCCCAAGTCTATGATAGACTGCAAGTGACATGAGATTTATGCTCGCTCCTAGGTCAAGAAATCCCAATGTCTCTTCCCCATTCCCGAAGGCCATAGTGATCACAAAGCCTCCGGGATCCTTTTCTTTCTTCGGCAAGTCATGCTGGAAGACACTCGCCGCCTCACAGATAATCACCTCCTCACCATTCTCAAACCTCTTCTTGTTCGTGGCCACTTCCTTGAAGAATCGTGCATAAGCCGGAACTTTCTTCAACACATCGGGAGGAGATAAGTCGACATTATCCTTGGCCAACATCGCATGAAGGTCCCGAATCATCGTGCGGTCCTTCTCCTCTAAGAGTCGGCTCGGGAAGGGAATCTTTGACCTGTAGGGTTTCGGAGATCTGTGTAAAGTAGGCTCGGGTGATGGTGTCACTGGCGCTTCTTTCTCCTTAACAACTGTCTTCTCCTCCTGTTCGGGCATAAGCACTGTAACTAAATTCGCATGCTCAGGCTGACTCGGCAACTTCCCCTTGCTCAAGTACGTCTCGATGGTCCCGACCCGTGTGGCCAACTGTCCCACTTGCATCTCGAGGCGCTTAATGGAAGCCTCGTTGTTCATGGTTCGTTGCTTGTTTTCGGCCAAAAACTGGAGGATCTTGTCCAGCTTCTCATCTGAGTTTGACGGGCTCGGTCCGACTTCTGGTGCTGACAACCTTAACATTTGTCCACTGTGTTGTTGCTGATGGGGGACAAAGTTAGGTTGAGGCGACTGCTGGGAGTTGTTGTTAGACCAGGAGAAGTTTTGGTGGTTTCTCCACCCGGGGTTGTACGTGTTCGAGTACGGGTCATTTCCGGGCCGGTTTTGATATCCTTGCACAGCATTTATATCAGCTCCTTGCCCTCCATAATTTGGCTCGAGAGCCATAGGGCACACCTCAGAATTGTGGCCCTGTACCCCACATGCTTCACAAGCATTTATTGCCATTGTCTGAATCAGCGAGGAACTTCGAGCATTCAGTACCCTCATCTGCTCCGTGAGCTCGGCAAGCTGCTGGGCCATGGCATTGTTGCTTGTTCCTATCTCATGCACTGCCGCCCTCTTTCCTCTGATGCTCTTTTGCGACGAGTTCGCACTCATCGTTTCATAAATCAAAATCATCTCCTCCGTCGTTTTGCCTCCAATGTCCCCTCCAACTGCAGTATCCACCATGTACTGCAAGTTCTGGTGGAGGGAGTCATAGAAACAATTCGCTAATAGCCCTGGAGAGAGGTTATGGTGGGAGCACTGCCTCTGTAGGTCCTTGAAACGTTCCCAAGCCTCGTGAAGAGGCTCGTTTGGTAGTTGAGTGAAGGAGACTATCTGAGACCGGATATCTTGGGTCTTCTGATGGGAATAGTACTTCCCAACGAATTTAGCGTAGACTTCGGCCCAAGTTGTTAGAGAATCCGGGGCGAGGGTCATGAACCAAGCCTTGGCCCGGTCCTTTAGAGTTTCTGGGAAACACCGCATTTTGAGCTGATCTTCGGTTAGCCCATGCAAAGGGCCAGGTTCCGAAGGATGTTGCGAGGCGGTTGTTGTTCAGCCATGTCTGAGTTACTCCCCTCGAATGACTTGGGGGAAAGCTCCTTTTCTGTGTGTGATTCGAGGGTCAGCTCTTCTAGCAGCTCTCTCAAGCTCTCGTTAACTGACTTGTTGATTGGGGATAGTATAAGTCCACTCCTGGTACGCATACACGCAAGCAACAAACAAGTTACGAGCACCAATAGTCAAGAAAAGAAAATAAAATAAGAAAAAGAAACACCAAAAACAAGAAAAACACAAAACCAAAAAGAAACACGAAAAATAAGATGAATAAGCGCACAAAATATGTCCTAAACCTTCCCCGGCAACGACGCCAATTTGTTGTAAATATTTTTTCGGAGTAGAATCTAAAGATTCGAACACTGGGTCGTGTCTCACGAGGAAGGTTAGCCGGAATATTCTATACGTTTATTCAAACAAAAAGGGAAACAAAATTCCTAAACATTCTAATTCAGATGGTTTGATTTGGATTTAATTATCAACTACTGCGAAAATTCAAATTAAGCAATAAAGAAAACAAGTAACGAAGAACAATTGGGATTTGAGAAGCTAGGGAGTCGGGGAGATCCATTTTGGTTCGAATTGCAATTAATGGGCAGGTGATTGTTCAGCTAAGTGATTTGAATAATCGACACGTTCGAGTACTCATTCTCAATAACTTTTCGTAACAAGAGAACAAACTAGAACGGCAAATTAACAATTCATTTAACTCCTACGCAATACAGTTACAAACAAGCCTAGTTCATACGAGCCTATTTCGACCGACTCTTCCCCTTTCGGTTCTAAGAGTCGATTAAAGTAGACTAGAGGGTGGTTAACCGACTAATCAATTAGATTCCCAATTTCAAGCACGAATAAATCAAATTCTATAGAAACAATTGTAAGTTGAAGTGTCACCCTTCAACAATTATCAATACTCAAGCCTGATAATTGATTAACTCGCATGAAAAGAGCAATCAACGAACGCCCACAATCGCAATTGAAATCAAAACATTAATCCCCTATGTTGGAGTATACTGTAAAGCAAACTTTTACGTGAGCTTTTGGATTGTATTATTCGATTTCCCATTTGACTGAAATAAATGTTTTTCACATTGTTGCATTCTTTATGATTGCTTGTATGCTAAATGTCCAATTATCTTATATTGCAGACAATGTGGTGTGTTAGTAGTCACACAGAAGATTACATTGTCGGTTCCTTATAAGATATAAATGGTATTCACAACTGAGATAGTTATGGACATGATTATCGGTGTAGGTTGTAGTATAAACTGGATGTAGCTTGTCTTGGCTATTGGTTTATACTAGTGCGCTGCGTCGCATTGAAAGGATCACAGTTGAGACGTGTTCTTCTTTTCTGACTATCATGAAGAACCTAGGTCTCGGTGACTCTACTAATTCTTAACCCTAACTGTGGTAATTAGATATATGGGATATTTGTTTGTTACTTTGACTTACCATGGGTGAGGACCAAGTATTGGTTCAATAGCTCCGTATCTTGGGTGACAACACTATCTGCATGATATCTATTTATTGGCATTAGGGCACCGTGTCCTGGACATCCAGGTTGGTGACGTCCCCTTAAGGAACTCATAAGGATTATCGTATAAACCCTGCAGGTGGATTTAATCCGTACGATAATAAGGTTGAGTGGTACTACTTAAGGATTAAAAGATATTAATTAATTAAAGCAGTCAGAAGCTTTAATAATTAATGGACGTGCGATATCTTAAACACGGGGAATTATATCGAGTCTAATAGAAGCCCTGATTCATTTCGGGATAGGACGGGAGTACAATATTAATTCTCTAGTGGAATGAATTAATATTTACGGGCCAAATTGTGTTCTGGGCTGAACATAAGAATTTGGGCCTGTAGGGAGCTCAAACCCTATACCTTCTAAGAGATCCCTAGGCTGGCCCAAGGACCTCTATAAAAAGAGAGGACTTCCCACGTTCTAAACCCTAAGAGACTTTCGTGAGACACTCCAGCCACCATCGTGGAAAGAGTAACGAGAAGGGTTCGAGAAAGACGTGGGCAGTTCTCTTCTTTCAACTGTTTGGAGGATTGTCGTCCATCCGGCGTCCAAACGTGGTCAAGACACAGTTTAGAAGATCGCTCAGATCGAATCAAAGCCTTGAAGAAAGGTATATCTCTGTTCATCCTTTAGGAGCATGCTTAGGTTTAATAGAAATCATGTATGTACATGTTTTGGTATTCGATATCGATCCGTGGGAAGGACCGCCTCGTCGGCGTGTTCCAGCAATTGGTATCAGAGCCTCGGTTTCGTAGATTACCGGCTCTGCCTGGAACATGTAGTTGATTTCATTTATTCGTTTATTCGTTTTCAGTCATGTTCATGGTGTGGATTATGTTTTATCTCGTTTATGCTTCTGGATGGTGTCTATCGCAGCCCTTGTTTATTGATGTAAGCGTTTTTCCCACCAGATAATAAGTGTGGGTAGTATAGGCGATTTTATAAACTGTAGTAGTGCTATTGTTGTTCGATTTTTGCTGTAATTTTGTGTTCAACATCGAACGTGGTGAAGATGATCATCCTGGAGGCGGCGTCTAGGGTTTCAGCATTCACCGGGGCCGGTTTCGTCGGCGAAAACCGTTTTGGCTATAACTTTTGCTACAGGTGTCCGATTTTAGCCCATAAAACCATTTCGGAAACGGGAGAGCGAGATCTACAAGAGTTATGGCTTTGCCATAACAGCCTGTGGCGGGGTCAAATTCAATCGTCTAGATGAAGTTTTTGGCTCTTTTCCGTCGGTGGGTGCCGATATCGCGTGAATGGCCGGTTTTGCGCGAGATGCCGATTCGAGTGTTTATCCACGACCATGCTGAATCATGTAATAGCTTTGATAGGCTGTTAGTGGTTGGTTTTAAGGGGCTGCGATAGATGTGTTTTAATTTTCGCATTTTATCGCTTTGTGGATGCCGATTTAATTTTTGCTAGAGCATGTTTATTTGTTTATGTGTCTAGCTGATTTAAATCGCTTTTCTGGCATGCTAGTAATCATGTAAATAAGTGCTTTTAATTCTTAGAAAGTTGTTATTGCTTTTCCTTTGAATTCTAGAAGCATGCTAGGATTTATGTGATTTGCGTGTTATGAGCATGCTAGGAATTTTAATTGTTTCTTAATATGAATTTTAATTAATTCATTTGGCCTCCACAATTGGTCTTTAAGTAAGGTGTTTGTCGCTCGCGGGACCTCGGAGTCTCCCCCTAACGGATGCGGCATTCACGAGCTTACTAGATAAGACTTCTATTCAAACGACATAATCTTTAGGTGAAGTGAGTGGCATACGCGTGACCTATGGGGTCTCCTCCCTAACGGATAGTGTCATTCATAAGTTCAACGGTAAAGATTATTTCGAGATAACCTTAGAAAATTATTTACAAGCGATGTGTCTTCCCCATCGGTAAGTTCATCAATTGTGAATGATTGTTCTTGGGGTTAAATTGTGGTCATCACTTAGATGTGAATTTTAATATAACTCCCCAACGGAGTCCCTGTTTTAATTCACATGGCCAGTGTTAAAAATTTTCGACTATTAATTTCATTCGCCATAAGGACAGGTTGGCGTGCAATTGAGATTAATGACCGGGTGTCTGCTTAATGGACATATGTGTAAACGTCCACCCTAACGTGGCTTGCATGTGTGTTTGTTTAAGTTGTCGAAGGATGCGGTAAAATAATGGTTTTGAAGGTTTCCATATTTTATGCTTCAAATTTATGTGAATTATTGCTTACGTGTTTGCAATTATTTATTTCAGTTATTCATCATGTCATTCAATCCGCTTATGACCATTCTCAATCAAAACAAGCTTACTGGTCCAAATTATTTGGACTGGAAGAGGAATCTGGATATTGTCCTTGTTGCTGATGAGTACAAATTTGTGCTCACCACACCTGCTCCTGCTCCTTTGGGCGCTGCTCCTACCGAAGAGGAAAGGGAGGCTCATCGGAAGTGGCATAAGGCTGATGAGATGGCTCGTTGCTACATCTTGGCATCTATGTCAAATGTTTTGCAACAGCAGCATCACACCATGCCTACTGCTGCTGACATGATGTTGAGCCTCAAGGAACTCTTTGGTGAGCAAGATAGGGCTGCTCGTTTTGAGGCTATGCGGAAGATTATGTCTTCTACCATGCCGGAGGGAGCTTCTGTGCGAGAGCATTTTCTCAAGATGATGGAATATCTGAATGAGATAGATGTGCTCGGAGGAAATATCAATGGCGATGCCAAAATCGATATCATCCTGCACTCGTTCCCGAAGTCCTATGAGAACTTCCGCCTGAATGCAATTATGAATAAGAAGGGCTATACTTTAGCCGAGCTTCTTGTGGACTTGGTTGCAGCGGAGGGTCTTATGGGCAGGGGACCACAGGCTCATGTTTCTGTACAAGCTGGACCTTCTTCGTCGAAAGGCGGGAAGAAGAAAAAGCAAGTGCAGAAAAAGAGTGGTGGGAGCAGTGGGGGCAAAGCTGTAGCGCCTTCTGGTGGCGTGCAGAAGCCGAAAGGCAAGTACTTCAAGTGCAACAAGACAGGACATTGGAAGTCAGATTATCCCCTCAAGGACACTCCTGGTATGTCTCTTGCTTTAGTTGTTGAAACATGTTTTGCGGCTTGTTCTACCAGTTCTTGGGTAGTAGATACAGGAGCCACTGATCATGTTTGTTACACTTTGCAGGGGTTTCTGCAAAGAAGGCAGCTCAGTGAGGGCGAGATTACCATCAGCTTGGGCAACGCTGCACGAGTGGCGGTGGTTGCAGTGGGAGATGTGCACTTATCATTTTCTGATTCTGTTTTAGTATTAAAGAACGTTTTATACGTGCCGAGTTTTCGGAAGAATTTAATTTCAGTTTCGAAGTTGTTTTTGGATGGATATTCAGTTATTTTTAATGACAATGTTGTTACTATGAGAAATAACTCTTTTATCTGTTCTGGCATGTTGGTTAACAATCTTTATACTATTACTTGTGCATATCATACTGTGACTGAGGCTCATGCATCTTCATCACTAAACAAGAGAAAGGAACCTTCTCAGTTGAATCAATCATATCTTTAGCACCTAAGGTTGGGTCATGTCAATCTAAGGAGGATCTAAAGACTGGTAGGTAATGGCTTCTTGGATTCTTTCCAAGTTGAACCATTTCCAGTCTGCGTCCTGTTTGGAAGGCAAGATGACTTCTAGGCCTTTTAAGGCCAAGGGGAATAGGTCCAATGATGTGTTGCAATTGATTCACTCTGATTTGTGTGGGCCTATGTCTATTCAAGCTAGAGGTGGTTTTGAGTATTTCGTTACTTTTATTGACGATTACTCAAGATATGGGTACATTTACTTAATGTGCCGCGAGTCTGAATGCTTTGACAAGTTCAGAGAATTCAAGGCAGAAGCGGAGAACCGTCAAGGGAAAAGTATCAAGTCACTGTGATCTGATCGTGGTGGCGAATACCTTAGCAATGAATTTAGGCAATACTTATTGGAGAATGGGATTACATCCCAGCTGACTGCGCCTGGTACTCCCCAACAGAATGGCGTGGCAGAGAGAAGGAATAGGACTCTGTTAGAAATGGTGAGATCGATGATGAGCTATGCTTCATTACCTACCTCATTTTGAGGATATGCCTTAGAAACAGCGGCGTACCTTCTTAACTTTGTGCCTTCTAAATCGGTTCCGAAAACTCCAATAGAATTGTGGTCCGGGCGCAAGCCCAGTTTAAACCACATTCGGATTTGGGGTTGCCCAGCACATGTGTTGGATAAGGAAGCTGATAAGTTGGCACCTAGAACGGAAGTACGGCTGTTTGTAGGTTACCCAAATGGTACGAGAGGTGGTTACTTTTATAGTCCTAAAGATCAGAGGGTGGTGGTGAGCACCAACGCCCGATTTCTAGAAGAAGACTATATGAGTGAGCATAAGTCCAAGAGTGAGATTATTCTCAAAGAATTGAGGGAAGACAATGGCATACCGAGTGTGCAAGAGGATATACCACAAGAGACTGCACAACGTGTTGACTCTGATGTATTTACACCTGAGTTGCCTCGTCGTAGTGGGAGGGTTGTTCGTCAGCCCGATCGTTTCATGTTTGTGGGAGAGTCTTCGGACTTGATCCCAAGTGAAGAGCATGATAATGATCCCTGGACCTACAATGAGGCAATCCAAGACGTAGATGCAGATTCTCGGCAGAAATCTATGGATTCTGAGATTGAATCTATAGACGCTATGGAGGTATACGACCTTAAGGACCTTTCTGAAGGCAAGAAAGCCATTGGGTGCAAATGGGTCTATAGGCGTAAGAGAGGATCTGACGGGAAGGTTATTTCCTTCAAAGCACGGTTGGTTGCGAAGGGTTTCACTCAGAAAGAGGGAATCGATTATGATGAGACCTTCTCACTAGTAGCCATGCTTAAGTCGATCCGGATTCTCTTATCCATAGCAAGTCACATGGACTATGAGGTTTGGCAAATGGATGTCAAGACAGCTTTCCTTAACGGAAACTTGGATGAAGACATCTATATGCAGCAACCCGAGGGTTATGTGAAGAAAGGCCAAGAGCATCGAGTATGGAAGCTAAAGAAGTCTCTTTATGGACTAAAACAAGCTTCTAGGTCTTGGAATATTTGTTTTGATGAGGTGATTAAGTCCTATGGATTTAATCAATGTCAAGACGAGAGTTGTGTATACAAAAAGAGCAACGGAAACGTAGTGGTATTCTTAGTACTATACGTAGACGATATTCTTCTCATTGGCAACGATGTCAAGGTTTTGTCAGACGTAAAGGTATAGCTTTCAGAACAGATTCAAATGAAGGACTTGGGTGAGGCATCGTACATTCTTGGAATCAAGGTCATTCGTGACAGGAAGAAGAGAATGTTGTGTCTATCTCAAGCTGCTTGCATTGATACTGTGATTGCTCGTTTCAGCATGCAGAACTCCAAGAAAGGGTTGCTACCTTTTCGGCATGGAGTTCCTCTATCTAAGGATATGTGTCCAAAGACACAAAAGGAGATGGAGGAAATGGCTAAGGTTCCTTATGCTTCGGCTGTAGGAAGCCTTATGTATGCCATGCTGTGCACGAGGCCTGATATTATGCAGTTGGCATGGTAGCAAGATATCAGTCTAACCCTGGTCAAGGACACTGGACTGCGGTAAAGCATATTCTCAAGTATCTGAAAAGAACTCGGGATTATATGCTTGTTTACCAATCAGACAGTCTAACTCCTTTGGGTTACACAGATTCAGATTTCCAAGTTGATCGAGATAAGAGAAAGTCGACCTCGGGTTATGTGTTTATGATGGGAGGCGGAGCGATCTCATGGAGGAGTGTGAAGCAGAAATGCATCGCAGATTCTACCATGGAAGCCGAGTACGTTGCTGCTTCAGAAGCAACAAAGGAGGCTGTTTGGCTCAGGAGCTTCTTACTGGACTTAGGGGTATCCTCGAGTGTCCCTAGGTGTATCACAATTTATTGTGACAATGCTGGTGCAGTCGCAAACTCGAGAGAACCCCGAGCACATAAGGCCAGTAAACACATCGAGAGAAAGTACCACCTTATACGAGAGATCGTGAAACGAGGAGATGTGGTTGTGACGAAGATAGCATCGTTGGATAACCTAGCTGATCCTTTCACGAAGACTCTGACTGTCAATGTCTTCGAGAAACACGTAGAGGGTCTTGGTTTACGATGTGTTGCAGCTAGACTTTGAGTATAAGTGGGAGAATTGTTATGGCATGTGTTTATATACTAAAAGTTTAGCTTTAGTATAAGTGGGAGATTGTTGGAGTATACTGTAAAGCAAACTTTTACGTGAGCTTTTGGATTGTATTATTCGATTTCCCATTTGACTGAAATAAATGTTTTTCACATTGTTGCATTCTTTATGATTGCTTGTATGCTAAATGTCCAATTATCTTATATTGTAGACAATGTGGTGTGTTAGTAGTCACACAGAAGATTACATTGTCGGTTCCTTATAAGATATAAATGGTATTCACAACTGAGATAGTTATGGACATGACTATCGGTGTAGGTTGTAGTATAAACTGGATGTAGCTTGTCTTGGCTATTGGTTTATACTAGTGCGCTGCGTCGCATTGAAAGGATCACAGTTGAGACGTGTTCTTCTTTTCTGACTATCATGAAGAACCTAGGTCTCGGTGACTCTACTAATTCTTAACCCTAACTGTGGTAATTAGATATATGGGATATATGTTTGTTACTTTGACTTACCATGGGTGAGGACCAAGTATTGGTTCAATAGCTCCTTATCTTGGGTAACAACACTATCTGCATGATATCTATTTATTGGCATTAGGGCACCGTGTCCTGGACATCCAGGTTGGTGACGTCCCCTTAAGGAACTCATAAGGATTATCGTATAAACCCTGCAGGTGGATTTAATCCGTACGATAATAAGGTTGAGTGGTACTACTTAAGGATTAAAAGATATTAATTAATTAAAGTAGTCAGAAGCTTTAATAATTAATGGACGTGCGATATCTTAAACACGGGGAATTATATCGAGTCTAATAGAAGCCCTGATTCATTTCGGGATAGGACGGGAGTACATATTAATTCTCTAGTGGAATGAATTAATATTTACGGGCCAAATTGTGTTCTGGGCTGAACATAAGAATTTGGGCCTATAGGGAGCCCAAACCCTATACCTTCTAAGAGATCCCTAGGCTGTCCCAAGGACCTCTATAAAAAGAGGGGACTTCCCACGTTCTAAACCCTAAGAGACTTTCGTGAGGCACTCCAGCCACCATCGTGGAAAGAGTAACGAGAAGGGTTCGAGAAAGACGTGGGCAGTTCTCTTCTTTCAACTATTTGGAGGATTGTTGTAGCGCCCCGTTTAATTATAGATTTATTGGGATTATTATAATGATTGTTTATTTTTATTATTATTATTTATTGTCATTATTATTAATAGTATTATGAATATTTATTTAACGTCTAAATGTGTATTACTATTATATAATTAATGTGTGTAATATATATATATAAATATTATGTCGATTTTATTTTAAATTGTCGATCGTTGGAACCGAGCCGTTAAATTTTATTTATTGAGGAAGCGGGATTATATTTTCAGTTAAAGCGAGCCCGAGAGTCGATGTATCGTACTCGAACCCGCGGGCCGAACCCGTGCGCCCCAGCCCAAAAACCGGCCCAATTTTTCCCTTAGGCTATGTGTGTATGCGTGTCTTTTGAAGAAAAGGAAAATGTAAAGCCCTAGTCTTTTTTTTTATCTGCTATTTTTCTCTCTCGCTCACAGAAACACGCCCGCAGCTTTTCTTCGCTTCCCCAAATTTGATCGCCACCGCGATCTGACCAGAAAATTTCTTCCCTCTCGCTCGTTTCGTTTCTGAAATTCCGTCACCCTCCTTTCATAGCACATCAACCATAATCATCTCCCTCAGTCAAAATTCGATCGCCCCTTCTCGTTGTTTTCTGTTTTCCGTCAGCACGCCATCTCATCGTCATCTCATCACCTTCGCTCAATCCATCATCGTCCTCATCACCGGCGGCCAGCAAACCGCGCGAACCAGTCCGACGACCTGCAACTTCCGGCGAACTCGCACAGCAACCCGCTCGAATCATCTCCGGCGATCCCAGCTCGTGAATTTTCCGGCGAGTTCGAGCAGTCAACGAACTTCCAACGACGAGACCTTCTCTGTCCGTGACCCTCGCCGCCGTCCAGCAACCCCGGTGAGCCGTCGCGAGCCCCTTCATCGCACAACCTCCTGAGCGCTGTTCGTGATCTTTCCGGCGGCCCTCCTCCGTTCGAGCAGCGGCACTGCAGTGGCGTCCCTCCGTTCGAGCAGTGAACTCCGACGGTGACCTAGCAGCAGCGACCCCCTCCTCAGCCGCTGTCCCCTTCGCGAGACGACGCTTGCCGGAGCTTGCCGCGAGCTCGCCTCGTCTTTCCGTTTCCTTTTCGAGTATCAATCCCGAGAACGGTATGTAGTCGATCCCGTCTCGTTTAAATCGTTTATGTTATTTACGTATATGTTTGATTTACGAGATGTGATTATTTTTGCGATAATGTGTTCGATATGAGCTATGTGATAATTGTGATTTTATGTGTCGTTTATGTTGTTTGAGATCTCTTCAATTACGAGAAATTGAACGAGACCTCGAAAGTCGTGTAAGTCAGTGGATATTGGAACAAAGTCGAGTCCTTGGTCTTACGAGAAGGCCTCGGACGAGAAATTTCATGTTATGAATAAACTGTTAGATTGTCGAGCTTATGTGTCGCTGTTTTGGTGTTTGAATTATTAAAAATCGCACACTGCTCAGAATGACTTGAAATTTTGAGGGATATGTTATCTGTTCATTTCCTGCCATGTGTAAAATTTTCATAATTTTTGGAGACCTGTAGCTGTTTTTAATAATTAAATTGTGTTCTGTCCAGAATATTGTTAAATGCATAATAAATTCATTCCTGACTGAAATGAGCTGAAATTCAAATATGTCATGCCTCTGTGTCTTATATGTGTTGTGTTAAAGTTTCAGAATTTTTGGAGTTGATTTGATATGGATAATATTTTATTTATTGATTCTGCAGAAGTGTTGTTTGAATTTTTAAAAATCGGTTACTGCATGGAATATTCTGAAATTATACTGAGAGTCATAATTTAGGTGTTTGATCATGTTTGTAAAAGATGAGAATTTTTAGAGTCTGTTTTATTTCAGTTTGGGTTTATATTCGATAAACTGCTGTTGCTCGTTTGAATTTTTAAAAATAGCAGCAGTTATCATTTAAGGCTGAAATTTTTTTAAGTGTACTTTAGCATGCTGTATGTGGTTGTGTAAAATTTTCAGGTTCAGATTCGGTCATTAAGTCTGAGTATGAATTAATGTGCCCATTTTGCTGATATACTGTTCGAATTTTATAAAATAGGGTATTTTGAGTTTAAAGCTGAAACTTTGTGGTTTTACATGTTGCTAGAAGATGGAATTTTGGGTAAATTTTCAGAGCTTAATTCATAGGGTAGCTTGACCATCTATTTTCATGCGATTAAATGATTTCTATTTCCGAACATGATTTTTTATGAAACTTTGGGAATCGACTTGCTTTAAGTTTTTAGGTGAGTTTGACTTGGTCAATCCTCAGATGGATTTATATGATCTGGTGTATGTGTTTTGATCAAGTTAAGAGTTGAGTCTTAGTGTTCCAATTCCACAGGACTTCACGAACTACTTAGTTGAAACAAGTTCTGCTAGGTCTGGTTTGTGTTTTCCGTTTAAAGTCAAGATAGATGTTGATTGTAGCATCTTGACTCAATGTAGGTAATCGAGGAGTCCAGCCTCGACCTACTCCCATTGCTTTGAGTTATTATCAATCCGGAATCCAGGTGGGTTGTTATTTAAAATTTATCTATGCATATGTTTGATTGTAATCATGTTGCAAATTTGGTGTGATCTATGTATGAAAATGAACATGTAGCCTATCGATGTGAGCTGCTACGGCCGTCGGTACGGTTGTCCCCGTCGAGTTACGGTACGGTGCCCTTGTGTGGCAATCTCCTTTAAGTCCTGATATGGCCGTGCCCTTGTGAGGTACGTAAGCCCATATGGAAGGCCATGTCCGTTACAGTGGCACGTACTCCCGCCTTCGGGTAATGAATCCCCGTTCTGCGGCTAGCGATAGATGTGCACATGAGTAAGGTTAAATGGTGTGATTTTGATTAGGAGATGAGACATGTTGTGATCATTGTTTATGTTCATGCTGCGACCATACCATGGTTATGTTATTCATATGCATAGTGTGAGTACGATAGTTAACTGTACTCACTCCCACCTGCTCGTAACTGATACAGGTTAAGCAGCTGGCGGGTGACGAGACGAGATGACGAGTGGTGGTTATATTATTTATTATTGCTTTATTAACCTTGCTTCCGCTTAGTTCATGAACTCATGTTGAATTTGGATATTTTGGTTATGTCATTTCGGAACATGGAATTATGGATTATCTTTTATGAATTGGAACCTAATGAATGCCAGTTTGGTTTATGATTTATTATTCGTGCATGTTGTCTTTATTTGCTGTGTTAGCATTTTTGGATAAAAGCTTTTGGTAAATTTGAGTAGCGCCCACTGAGTATTTAATTAAATTAAAGTTTGCGAAAAATTTATTGTGATTTTTATTAAATAAATCGATAAATCCTTTAAAATAAAGTGGGGCGTTACAGTTTTGGTATCAGAGCCAGTCTGCGTTTCTGTAGACTGGTTTATAAGTGATTATGTGTTTAGATTTTGAATTATGACCACTCGTCTTCGTCACACCGCGCTGCTTAAGGTATGTGTTTATATAAGTATCGAGAAATACTTATGATGTGAAATGTGTAGTTTAAATTTTTGCTAGGTAGTAATGAACTGCCTATGATATGATTTGTTTGAAATTGGGGCTTAGGATCTATCCACCTTTAATCAGATGGAACTCTAGTGTTTGATGTTGAACTCTAGTGGTATAGAGTTATGTTCGGACTCTAGAGGTTCCTCGTTATGAGTTTTAGTATGTTGTTATCGAGATAAGTTATGCCCATAGCATTTTTGCTTGCTATGTAATTATATTAAGTTTCTTCAAGGGTAGACCCGGTCAATGAGAACCGAGAATGTATTCTCCCTCTTCGGACCCTTGTCAGGTTTCGAAAATTATGAGTTGAGTCGATGTTTTATAGGTTGTCAGTATCATGGAGGTTCATGGCCTCTGTTCAACCTCTGGTGTGTTATGTGTTTGGTGTCTCTTGTGCCTTAGTAGGGTGAGTTCATGCTAGCTCGAAGCATTGTTAGTTGGGTAAGAGATAGAATTATGTGATTTATTGTTTCCCCTTTATGTGATATGATGAGATAAGTGTATTAGGTCGAGAGTCTCGTTTATATCATGATAGGTTTGGTCGGGTTCATGTGATGTATATGTGATCTTCGATGATTGCAGTTGAATTTATGTATTATTGCGAATTGTCATATATTATCAAACCAAAAGATGTAATAATTCAAGTGAAAGGCATAACACTTTATTTTTCTATCTTATTTAATAAGACCGAGTGGGACCTCGGACAACGTGTTTGATGATATTGATGTTTAAGTCTTAAAGTATTGATATCGAGACTTGCTTAACGTGTAATTTACGTGATTCTGAAACCATCTTGTGGTACAAATATTTTAAGTTGTCAAAGGCATGAAAACTAAATTTTTCGAGCTTCATTTAGGCTCTGTTTTTGTCAAACAAGATGATGTTTCTTGGACAAGTGTTCTTCATGAGATGTGTAGTGCTTTGAATGTAGTTTCTGTGAGTTTTGGAATTTTGTGATTTGGGGTTAAAATGAATTTGTTATGATTTTTTTAAAGTTCGTCGAGCATGCTGTTTTGATAAACTCGGGCAGAAGGATTTGATTTTAGTTCATGGCTATTTATGATGATCTTAACATGCCTGAATGGAAATGTGTTCTTCATGACAAATGTAGTATATGATATAAGCTGCCCGTAGGAATTGGAATTATGTAATTTCGAATTTTGGTTGATTTTATATGATTTTTCTAAGTTGGTGTTATGCCCAGAATTTTGAAGCAGTGACTGGGTGTATACATGAAATGTATGCTCTAAATTGATGCCCTTAACGTGATGAAACCAGGATTTTGGTTAAGTATCAAATGTGTGCTCTGCTTAGGTGACTTAAACGTGTTCTTATGAAACAGTCTTCTTCATAAAATTTGTATATTTTCATGTGTAGATCATATAGGTTTTGAGTTTGTATGGATTGGAGTTGTGTAGCTTGAATTGTTGCTATTTTACTAAGGTGCTGTATTTTCAAAAAATTGTTTTCCGACTGTTTTTGCAAACTAAACGTTTTATATTCAAACTTATTGATAATGTTATAATTTGCCAATGGGGTCTTCATAGATGTTGTAGAGAATCGATTTAGCTACCTTGGAGTTTTTGAATTTTAGTAATATCATGTCTGTAGCTTTGGTTATTGTGCATACAATGAGAACCTGTCAAGCTGTATATTTTTATTTATCCACCACCCATGTTTTGGATGTTTGCTGTATTATGTGCCTTTAAATGATTTTATCCACCTGAGTGTTTTTCTTGAAAGTGATGGAGGCATGAGTTAGAGATATTTTCCAAGTCGTTTCATCATGATATGATCTGTAAATTGGAAACTATATGCATTTTAAGTTCAACACGCATGCTGAAAATTGGTGCTAGTTCATGTTTAGGTTCCAAAATGAATTGTGAATTTTCAAAAATTAGCTTCTCGTCAACTTTCATGTTTATGTGCCCTATGTGACTTAATCTGATTGGTATTATGATGTTAGCTGGAAACACTTGCGAGGGAAGCTTTACGCTAGACTTCGAAGTGTGAAGGCTATAGTTGTATATGTGGTCGATCTCGTTAAGGACCGCCGGCACGATTAGCTACTTGTATAAAAGCTGTCGTGACGGCCGACATTGTTAGTCGGAAGGGTCAAGCGAGCTAACAACTCTGATGTTCGGCGATGACCGCCGAGGTTCAGATTTTTCCGGGCAGTGTGCAAATGTTTGATTCCTATGGAAATTGTAGCTCAACAGTAATGCTTAAACTGTTGTAGTTTGAGGAGTATTGTAAGGAAGCCTTTTTCCTATCTAAGTACCTAGGATTATGAACCGGAAATTGAAACTTCTGGTGTGCACCTTAAACTGAACGCCGAACCTGGATGGGTGTAGCCACGCGAAGTGGTGGCCGAGCCCGCACCCCCGTGCTGAGAGACGTAAGGCCAACTGCAGTGGCCGACCGTTGACTCGCACGAGAGCTGCCGCCGCCATCACCGAACGCAGGAACTCCCCAGGCAGTGTGTACGGCCAAACCTCGATCTTCCAGCTGGTCTCTGAACAGATGCATGCACACGTCCTGGCGCCCCGCTTATGCAGTGCCTGTGTGTGTGTCATCTCTCGGGTGACAGTGCATTAAACCCCAAGCCAAACCGTTGTATGAAATCCCTAATCAACGACTCTCGATATGTGAGACTTGTTGATTAGTTTTCCTTTGTCTTATGCAAAATTCCCTCGTGTTAGCGAGATTTAGGTCCCTCATCGTTTTCGGGCAGTGTCCCGATCTCGATTGGAGACTATGTATACTTCGTAGCGATCGAGACCTACGAAGAGTGAGAGAGTATTGGTGTTAGATTGTTAGTATGGGAATATCGGGCATCCCTAATCGTGAGACTGATTTTGCGATAGGAGATTGTTTTCGAACATCTAGTCGATATTTCCTAAACCGCATTCGAGTTGTTATTCGAGTCGGCAAGGGAAGAGTTGTTGACAACGGTATCAAACAGAGCCGTGTGCTCTGTAGGTATCGGTGTTGAGATATATTGTTATTGTGGATTGTTAGCCCATCTGTATGGGATTCCGTGGCGGCCTGTTTTATAAGGACGCATAGATCATGTCGTTGTAGTAATCGAGTTTTCTACCGTGGCCCGGGCACGAGATGAAGCTCGATACAACAAGTCAACCCTATATGTTGATTCTGTTAGAGTATGCTATCGAGACACGAAAGGACCGCTTAGGGTCTTGTGTATTGATAGATGGGTAGAGTGTGAGAATTCCTTACTATGCGAGGTGGCTGGTACGGATAGAGGTGGAGTATGCCGTCGTTTTGGTTACTGCCACGAGTACTCAGTCCTATTTTGATTTCTGACCAAGTCGATGATTTAGCCTGATGGTTGACTCCACCACCGGGACTCGCGAGGATGCATGACACGTTCTGTGCCTCTTGATGGAGGAAACGTGTGCGTGATCTCGGAGTACATGTGAGATGTGACGAGCTGCGTGATAGGCAGAACCCTACCTGTTTGGAGGTACCGGTGACTTTTAAAAAAAGACCGGGAGGTGTACTCGTCAAAGTCCAGTGGTGGTCGTCAATACAAGTCGACTTGGGAGAAGGGGGGACCGAAATTTGGAGGAGATACCCGAATTTCATGTGTCGATGTTTTCCCCTCTTTTTCTCGTTTGTATCATGTCGTAGTTTGTATTTCGAATTCCGAGGTCGGAATTCTTTGTAAGGTGGGTAGACTGTAGCGCCCCGTTTAATTATAGATTTATTGGGATTATTATAATGATTGTTTATTTTTATTATTATTATTTATTGTCATTATTATTAATGGTATTATGAATATTTATTTAACGTCTAAATGTGTATTACTATTATATAATTAATGTGTGTAATATATATATAAATATTATGTCGATTTTATTTTAAATTGTCGATCGTTGGAACCGAGCCGTTAAATTTTATTTATTGAGGAAGCGGGATTATATTTTCAGTTAAAGCGAGCCCGAGAGTCGATGTATCGTACTCGAACCCGCGGGCCGAACCCGTGCGCCCCAGCCCAAAAACCGGCCCAATTTTTCCCTTAGGCTATGTGTGTATGCGTGTCTTTTGAAGAAAAGGAAAATGTAAAGCCCTAGTCTTTTTTTTTTATCTCCTATTTTTCTCTCTCGCTCGCAGAAACACGCCCGCAGCTTTTCTTCGCTTCCCCAAATTTGATCGCCATCGCGATCTGACCAGAAAATTTCTTCCCTCTCGCTCGTTTCGTTTCTGAAATTCCGTCACCCTCCTTTCATAGCACATCAACCATAATCATCTCCCTCAGTCAAAATTCGATCGCCCCTTCTCGTTGTTTTCTGTTTTCCGTCAGCACGCCATCTCATCGTCATCTCATCACCTTCACTCAATCCATCATCGTCCTCATCACCGGCGGCCAGCAAACCGCGCGAACCAGTCCGGCGACCTGCAACTTCCGGCGAACTCGCACAGCAACCCGCTCGAATCATCTCCGGCGATCCCAGCTCGTGAATTTTCCGGCGAGTTCGAGCAGTCAACGAACTTCCAACGACAAGACCTTCTCTGTCCGTGACCCTCGCCGCCGTCCAGCAACCCCGGTGAGCCGTCGCGAGCCCCTTCATCGCACAACCTCCTGAGCGCTGTTCGTGATCTTTCCGGCGGCCCTCCTCCGTTCGAGCAGCGGCACCGCAGTGGCGTCCCTCCGTTCGAGCAGTGAACTCCGACGGTGACCTAGCAGCAGCGACCCCCTCCTCAGCCGCTGTCCCCTTCGCGAGACGACGCTTGCCGGAGCTTGCCGCGAGCTCGCCTCGTCTTTCCGTTCCCTTTTCGAGTATCAATCCCGAGAACGGTATCTAGTCGATCCCGTCTCGTTTAAATCGTTTATGTTATTTACGTATATGTTTGATTTACGAGATGTGATTATTTTTGCGATAATGTGTTCGATATGAGCTATGTGATAATTGTGATTTTATGTGTCGTTTATGTTGTTTGGGATCTCTTCAATTATGAGAAATTGAACGAGACCTCGAAAGTCGTGTAAGTCAGTGGATATTGGAACAAAGTCGAGTCCTTGGTCTTACGAGAAGGCCTCGGACGAGAAATTTCATGTTATGAATAAACTGTTAGATTGTCGAGCTTATGTGTCGCTGTTTTGGTGTTTAAATTATTAAAAATCGCACACTGCTCAGAATGACTTGAAATTTTGAGGGATATGTTATCTATTCATTTCCTGCCTTGTGTAAAATTTTCATAATTTTTGGAGACCTGTAGCTGTTTTTAATAATTAAATTGTGTTCTGTCCAGAATATTGTTAAATGCATAATAAATTCATTCCTGACTGAAATGAGCTGAAATTCAAATATGTCATGCCTCTGTGTCTTATATGTGTTGTGTTAAATTTTCAGAATTTTTGGAGTTGATTTGATATGGATAATATTTTATTTATTGATTCTGCAGAAGTGTTGTTTGAATTTTTAAAAATCGGTTACTGCATGGAAAATTCTGAAATTATACTGAGAGTACATTTTAGGTGTTTGATCATGTTTGTAAAAGATGAGAATTTTTAGAGTCTGTTTTGTTTCAGTTTGGGTTTAAATTCGATAAACTGCTGTTGCTCGTTTGAATTTTTAAAAATAGCAGCAGTTATCATTTAAGGCTGAAATTTTTTTAAGTGGACTTTAGCATGCTGTATGTGGTTGTGTAAAATTTTCAGGTTCAGATTCGGTCATTAAGTCCGAGTATGAATTAATGTGCCCATTTTGCTGATATACTGTTCGAATTTTATAAAATAGGGTATTTTGAGTTTAAAGCTGAAACTCTGTGGTTTTACATGTTGCTGGAAGATGGAATTTTGGGTAAATTTTCAGAGCTTAATTCATAGGGTAGCTTCACCATCTATTTTCATGCGATTAAATGATTTCTATTTCCGAACATGATTTTTTATGAAACTTTGGGAATCGACTTGCTTTAAGTTTTTAGGTGAGTTTGACTTGGTCAATCCTCAGATGGATTTATATGATCTGGTGTATGTGTTTTGATCAAGTTAAGAGTTGAGTCTTAGTGTTCCAATTCCATAGGACTTCACGAACTACTTAGTTGAAACAAGTTCGACTAGGTCTGGTTTGTGTTTTCCGTTTAAAGTCAAGATAGATGTTGATTGTAGCATCTTGACTCAATGTAAGTAATCGAGGAGTCCAGCCTCGACCTACTCCCATTGCTTTGAGTTATTATCAATCCGGAATCCAGGTGGGTTGTTATTTAAAATTTATCTATGCATATGTTTGATTGTAATCATGTTGCAAATTTGGTGTGATCTATGTATGAAAATGAACATGTAGCCTATCGATGTGAGCTGTTACGGCCGTCGGTACGGTTGTCCCCGTCGAGTTACGGTACGGTGCCCTTGTGTGGCAATCTCCTTTAAGTCCTGATATGGCCGTGCCCTTGTGAGGTACGTAAGCCCATATGGAAGGCCGTGTCCGTTACAGTGGCACGTACTCCCGCCTTCGGGTAATGAATCCCCGTTCTGCGGCTAGCGATAGATGTGCACATGAGTAAGGTTAAATGGTGTGATTTTGATTAGGAGATGAGACATGTTGTGATCATTGTTTATGTTCATGCTGCGACCATACCATGGTTATGTTATTCATATGCATAGTGTGAGTACGATAGTTAACTGTACTCACTCCCACCTGCTCGTAACTGATGCAGGTTAAGCAGCTGGCGGGTGACGAGACGAGATGACGAGTGGTGGTTATATTATTTATTATTGCTTTATTAACCTTGCTTCCGCTTAGTTCATGAACTCATGTTGAATTTGGATATTTTGGTTATGTCATTTCGGAACATGGAATTATGGATTATCTTTTATGAATTGGAACCTAATGAATGCCAGTTTGGTTTATGATTTATTATTCGTGCATGTTGTCTTTATTTGCTGTGTTAGCATTTTTGGATAAAAGCTTTTGGTAAATTTGAGTAGCGCCCACTGAGTATTTAATTAAATTAAAGTTTGCGAAAAATTTATTGTGATTTTTATTAAATAAATCGATAAATCCTTTAAAATAAAGTGGGGCGTTACAATTGTCGTCCATCCGGCGTCCAAACGTGGTCAGGACACAGTTTAGAAGATCGCTCAGATCGAATCAAAGCCTTGAAGAAAGGTATATCTCTGTTCATCCTTTAGGAGCATGCTTAGGTTTAATAGAAATCATGTATGTACATGTTTTGGTATCCGATATCGATCCGTGGGAAGGACCGCCTCGTCGGCATGTTCCAGCACCCTATCCCAAGCAATGGGATTTAGTTACTCATAACTGAATCAACATAAGAATCTATATCAACCCAAGAATTCATATTCACCAAGCTAAATGAAAAGAAAATCTTACGAATGATAAAATCCCAAAGTTGAATCTGAATAACAAGATTGAATCCGAAAGCAATAGCAAAATCCGTGGTCAAATCCGTGTTCTACGTCGAAAATAATGAAAGAATGATGAAAAACGAGTGAAAAGAGAGGGGTAGGGTTTTTTGTATTTCGTGGGTCGAGAGAATGAGAGCTCCCCATCGATCAGTCTCGACCATGTATTTATAATAGGCAAGGTTCACGGCGTGGAAGGAGAGGGCACGGCGCGAGAGGAGTGGCTGCCACCGCGTGACGGCTCTACCGCGGCGTGGGGCTGGAAGGTGGCGTGGCGTGTGGGGTGGTCGCGGTGCGGCAGACTTGGAAACACTGTCTCTGTCCAGGCGTGGCGTGGAGTGCCTGTGCGTCGCGGCGTGACGAAGCAGCGCGGCGCGGAGGGATCGTGCATCGCGCCGTGGTAGGTGGATCGGTTGGGAGCCTCTGTCTGCCCGTGACGTGCATCGCGGCGCGGCAACCTGGGCCTGGGGATGCTCGGGCCTAGTTACATCACCTTGCATTTTGTGTTCGTTCGAGCTCGTTTGGAACCCGAATTCGATTTTGTTTTCTCCTGTGTATTGCCAACGAAACGCTCTACTCAGTTACGTTCTTCCGGTCCCATAAATAGATCTTCCCGAACCTTCCATCCTGCACACCAAAGACGAGAAATACCGGAAAAGTACCAAAAACAAAATGCAAGAAGACCAAACGAGAACAAGACGCACAATAAACTACAAAACGAATAAAAAATAACGAGAAGACCTAGAACGGGGGAAAAAGACATGAAAAATAATAAAGAAAAATGCAACAAAAATGGGACAAACAATTACCTTAGCAACTACAGAGAAGTAACCTAGCAACTACATATATCTAACCTGGCAACATCACAAATAAAACTAATCTAGCAGCAGTATACAACTAACCTAGCAACAAGTGATAACTAACCTAGCAACTAGTGATAATTAACTTAGCAACTACATACAAGTAACCTAACAACTACATATATCTAACCTAGCAGCATCAGAAATAAAACTAACCTAGCACCACCAAAAAAAAAACTAACATTGCACCTATCAATGTAGATTCAATAACAGAAAGTACCAAAACAAGAAAATATTCAAATAAATAAGAATCAATATAAAAGTAAACTTACACTGGAATATGTTGATTCAAAAAATCTCAACGGCTGGCCAGGTTTTCTGGATTGTTCTCTTAAGTTCAAAATTCTGGACCAGGTATCAAGTACAGAGACACTGACATATGCATCTAGTCTTAAGGACCTGAAATTTTCTTTCATTAAAATTAGATCCCCATTCTGAAAAAATTGTCTCATACCTGACAGCACAAAAATAAGAAAAGAACAACAAAATATAAAATTGGAATTAATAAATGCAATAAAATGTGAAAAAATATATAAAATTTCTCAAGTATAAAAATTTACATTGTCTCCTGATCTTCGTCATCCAATATCCAATCATATATTTCTTGATCTCTTGGACCTGCTTTTGATATGTTGTATTGTTTCAATGCAAGTTTCTCATTGTCTTTCAGTTTCCTTTTCGACTTCTCCTGTTGTTTCACTTTCTCATGTTCTTCTTTCTTCTCTTTCTCCATTTTTTCTTTCTGAATTCTTTCTTTCTCATCTTTCTCCACTTTCTCTCTCTGTCTCAGCTTCTCCTGCTCAACCCTCTCTCTCTCTCAATCCCTTTCTCTTTTTCAATTCTCTCTCTCTTTCTCTTTCTCTTTTTATTTTTCAAGCCTCTTTCTATCTCTCTCTCTCTCTCTCTCTCTCTTTTTCTTTCTCCAACCTCTCTCTCTCAACCTCTTTTTCTTTCTGAACTCTCTCTCTCTCCTCCTTCTCCTCCCTCAACTTCTTCTCTTTCTCTTTTTCTCTCTCTTTCTCTTGTCTTTATTTCTCCTCTCTCTTTCTTCTCTCTCTCCTTCTCCTCTCTCTCTTTCTTCTCTCTCCTCTTCTCCTCTCTCTCCTTCTGCTCTCTCTCTTTATTTTCCCACTCTCTGACTTTTCTCTCCTTCTCCTCCCTCTGTTTCTGTTCTCTCTCTTTCTCCTCTATCTTCTTCTTTTCTCTCTCTCTCTTTCTCTCTCTCTCTTTCTCTTTCTCTTTCTCCTGCTTCTCTCTTTGCTTCTCTTTTTCTTTTTCAATTCTCTCTCTCTTTCTCTTTCTCCTTCTCTTGTCTTTCTTTGTCCTTTCTCTCTTTCTTTTGTCTTTCTTCATTCTCTCTTTCTTTAATTCTCTTCTCCATCTCTTTGTTCAATTCCTCTCTCTCTCTCTCTCTAATCTCTGGCTCTTTATTTTTCACTGGCTCAACAGACGGTTGGGGGATAGAACCATCATCATCAACTCTATTATCAGTTGAAAACTACCTTGAAACATTTAGAATGTCCTCACAACCTCTGTCACTCTCTTGGGACTGGGAGGACAACCCCAATCCCAGTGATAAACTGGGAACAGCATCATCTTGTGTCTTCTTTTTGTATGCAGCCCTCTTCCCAATGGCACGCTCAATCTTCTCAATAGCTGCAATTGTTTCTGGATCATTCCAGAAAGCAGCTGTTTCTTCACTATCTTCAAAAGAATTTGTCTTCTGAGACGATTGAGGTACATCGGGACTAAAAGAAATAAGATTTTTCGTTGCTTGTTGTATCTTCTTATAATTTAAATCTTCACACTTCATGGGGGCATCTTCAAGCAAGGTTATAACATCCACCATATCAGTAGCCAAGCACATAACCTTACTAAGAAGCTTGGATTTATAACCCTGTTTATATATAAAATTAAACAGAGTGAACAATTATAAGAAAATATGGAGAAAAATTAAACAACTAACCTAGCAACATCAGACAACTAAACTAGCAGCTAAAGATAACTAACATAGCAGCAAAAGACAACTAACTTAACAAGAAAAGACAACTAACCTAGCAGCTACAGATAACTAACCTAGTAACAAGAAACAACTAAACTAACAGCAAAAGATAACTAACCTAACAACAATAAACAACTAAACTAGCACCTACAGATAACTAACCTAGCAACAAGAAAGAACTAACCTAGCAACTACAGATAATTAACCTAACAGTAAAAGACAACTAACCTAACAACAAAAGACAATTAACCTAACAACAAAAGACAACTAACCTAACAAAAACAAAAAAATAACCTAGCAACGGCAAAAAACTAACTCGACAACAAGATATACCAAAAATTATTGCACTACAGACAAATAAAAAAAATACCAACCTGAAAAAAATCATCAGACATTTCCTTTTGTTTTGATTTTAATGACTGTAATGGCATTTGTTCCAAACGTTCACCAACAAAACCTCGGCCAAAACCACCAATTTTGGCCTCAGTATTGGATCTCTTGTGCAACAGATCACAGTTCCAACCAACAAAGGAGGGCACACTCCTTGGAACCTCACGATTTACAAAAGCAAGCCGATCAACGTAAAAAACCTGCATTTTGAAAAAAAAATAAAATTATATATATATATATATATAAATGGAATATAAATTGTTTAAGAATAATATAAAAATACATTCTTACAACGAGAAAAAGAAGAGACCCATTAAAAGCAGTCTTGTTGGTCTTTTCCCATTTCATTCTTTTTAAAATCAAACTTTGAAGAGTATTCACACCAATTGAAATTAGATACAGATGTTATGTCATTAATGGACTTAAAGAAAAGTGAGTTGACATAACCAGCAGATATTGATCCAATTATCATAGCATCCACCAAAGCAGCAAAATGACAACAGAACATTTCACCACCATCACGACACTCCAACATTTCTTTGCTCACGATTTCAGCAGTGATTTTATCATAAAATTGTAAACTTACTCCTCCAATTATCCAACAACTCACAACACTCAGATTTTCTCTTTAATTCAATAGTCTTATCCCCTCTAGGGAAGCCTAATACCTTCTCCACATCAACAGATTCAATGTGGATTTTGTCCTCACTACAACACAATACAGAGCTAATTGGGTCAAAATTATCCAACACCCAGAAAGATTAATTGGTTGGAATTTCTTTAATGTTAAGATGAAGCAAATATCCAAAGCCCATTTTATCTACATCTCTTTTCTGAACATCATTCAATTGAGCAATTGACTCAACCAAAACTTTTGGAGAAGACCGTGTTGAGAGCCTTGGGAAACGAATTTTAGCATCAGACTGTCGTTGACGTACGGGATTGTGAGATAAATCAGTTAGCAAAAGAATGTCATCATCCCTCTGATGCTCCATTTGTTAAAATTAAATTGAGTTACAAAAAAAATGTCTAATAGATATAACAAATCTTGCATCAACAGAAAAGTAAACTTGCAACTAACCAAGCAACTACAGAGAACAAACCTAGCAGCAAAAAACAACTAACCTAACAGCAAAAGACAACTAATCTAACAACATCAGACAACTAACCTAACAACATCAGATAACTAACATACCAGCTAACCTAGCAACAAAACTCAACTAACCTAGCAGTATCAGACAACTAACCTAGCAGCAAAGATAACAAACCTAGCAACATCAAACAACTAATCTAGCATCATCAGACAACTAACCTAGCAACATCAGTCAACTAACCTATCAACAAAACTCAACTAACCTAACACCATCAGACAACTAATCTAGCAACAAAGATAACTAACCTAGAAACATCATACACTAATCTAGCAGTATCAGACAGCTAACCTAGCAGCATCAGACAACTAACCTAGCAAAAATAACCAAAACATATTACTTTAATCTATTAAATGAAAGAATGAAAAACCTAAAATCGAAAAAGTTATTACAAACAAAAACAACAGCAAAAATACTCACCAATTAAGACGAGAATCTGCGAGAATAGACTACGAACGATAAAACGGAAACAGAAATTGAGACGTACCACCCGCGAAATCGAAATCGAAATCGACAATGGAAGGGAATGAAACAGAAACAAGGAGCAAGTGCGAAAATAGAGAGAGAAAGTAAAGTAGAGAATTCTGAAAAAGTACCACCTGCGAAATATCAATTAATGTAATAAATTAATTCTGAACGTTAGATTAGATGAATGGTGAACAAACTAGATCAGGTCTCATGTCCTCACTTTTAAAAAGGGGGCGCATCTGAACCATTCCCTATATATATATATGTATAATATACATGTACTTATTATAAATTCAATAAAAAGTAAATACACACACATCAGATATACACACGTTCAAAAACAAAACAAATAAATAAAAGACTATACTAAATGAACATCAGTCGTTCATTTACTTTATCTGATAAATTTTATTCACATGTCATAATTTAAAAAACACAATATATATATATATATACATATATATATATATATATGTATATAGTCATTATTCTGTTATGATTCTCTTCCCTTTAGATTTGATTTGTTTCTCATATATATCTCATCTAATCGGATAAGAAAAACAAGTCAAGATATTTTACGTGATCCTTTCTTTTAAATACCTTAATATACCTTAATACCTTAACAAATACACTATTCAGTTGGTTGTATTTATATGCTCTCTGATAGCGAAGTCACTCTTTTTTCAACAAACATTGGAAAACAAGGGTATGTTTCATGTTTTTAAATCTATCTACTTCATTCTCAATTTCAATTCACTTCTAATCCTAATCAGTATAAAATTATTTTTAAACAACAGTACATAGCAATAGAATAAGCGAAAGATAGCAGATTGGAGAAGGGAAATAAATGCAGAGCAGTAGAAAGGAAGCAATGAGAAGAATTGGCAAACGAGATGCACCAATTCGAGGTCAAACAAATGAAAACACAGACAGTCAGAGATGTGGTTCAACCGATCGTGCGATGCAACTTAACCTTGCGCATGAAACTCTACAACATAATCCATGTAAATACAGACAGTCAGAGTATTACCTTTTGTTTTCTTCTATTTTCAATTGTGATGGCATATCATCATATAGAGTCATGTATTAGGATACTTGAAACTCCAAGTCCATGCACCAAATCAATAAAGAATTAATTTGATTAGTATATGTTAAATTAATACTTAAACAAATAACCAAGTTCGATTACAACAAACCCATATTTTGTAATCAAATATAATACATGAAAACTAAAATGTAGTAACCAAATTGTCTATACCTTTCATTTGGTCTTTTTCAAAAATTGTAGAGTAGTGTTCTTATCCTTTCCTCTAGTCACAATTACATGCAAACAATAAAAATCAACAAAGTTTAACAATCTGTGCAAACTTTTAGTATAGATTTTGAAATTGAACATGTCATTCAGTAAATATTTAGATACATATATATTTGTTAAAAATCTATTTAATATATAAGCTAATTTATAAACTTGAACATACATACCCAACAAAGAAACCGATAATAATATATAACTATAAATATATGTAATAAACAAAGTCAGATGAAACAAACTCATTTCTGTAAAAAATTGTAAAAATTGTTACAAACTTATACCTTATGATTTTGTCCAACTTGTGGTTTGAAGTGATGTATAGAACAAAGGTCTTTCGCAGATCCAATCTGCTATATCTCAGATTTGAGACTTTTGTGAAAACAAAAAAAAAAAAGGTAAACAATTCGAACTACAAAATAACACAGTTTATACAAATAAGTAAATAAAATACAAAAAGAAAATAAAAAAAAATTGGATTTGGAATGCTTTCAGTAGATCTCTTTCAGATCTGTATAACTTTAAAACAAAATCAACTAGAAATTAAAAAAAAATCAAAAAAAAATCGAGTGCAGATCGTAGTATTTTGAACTTAAAAATCAATAAGAACGGGGAAAAGAGATCGATTATAAGCTTATCTGCATAGTTCGATCAAGAAACTTACAAAAATGGCGATGAAATTTAATAAAACAGAGATGAATCGGGTATCGTTCGATCCCAACAAACATATAAAATTGAATCGGAATAACGATAGATCCACTCATTTCTACACTCAATCTCTAACAGAGTGTCGAATTCATGATTTCCAAATGACCGAAACCATAATCGAACCCAGATCGAAAATGTTAGAGAGAGTGAGACGGTGAATACAGGAAACCCTGATTTTTCGGAACATGATGACCTTTTATACTCGGTTCGAATGATTTTCGACCGTAAGATTTCGAAAATAGATTCTGACCATCCGATCACTTCATTAAACCAAACAGACATGGGCTGTAAATAGCAGATTGACCGAAAACATTAAACATTTGGCTCGAAAAAAAATATTGGGCCAGTAACATTAGGTAATAAATGGGCTTATATTATTCAGAACCTATTTTGGGCTTCATCATTTAGAAATAGAAGTAGTTTTTAATCATTTGTAGATGTATGTTGTATTTTCAAGATATCATTGTACAATTTACTCCTTTTGTACTATATATATATATAGTTAAAATATAAGTGTTAATATATATAAATCAAATATTTTATTTCCTTTGAGGTCAATTGTTTGTAATTTAAAAAAAAAATTACAGTAATATTGTTTTACTTGCAGGAAACGAAAGTAGTAGCCATCTTGCACGTATTCATACTTCTCATACAAATAGTCTAACAAGACATGATGTTGTCTAGCCTTTACAGATTACGCCGTTATCTAATATTACTAATGGTAACTACAGAAAAAAAATATTTACGATGGCTTATTTGTTATTTTACATATTGTTTTTTCTTACATCTTTTTATTTTTATTGCAGTTTTTGAAGCTACAGAATCATGCATGAGAACGAGTAATATATATTCCAACGTTTGGAGTATGATTTATTTTTAACAATTACATATTAATGCTTATATGTTATTAACAGTAAATATATTTATAAATTTTATTTCACTTTGCAGATAGTATACAATCATCCTACGGTCCCAATGTAAATTTGACTAGCCATCTTAAAAACTCTTTTTCGTCTAAAAGCACTCATGGAAGAGAAACGTGTGTTGTTGATCTCACAAGTGATGAAGAGCCAGAATGAAGATATATTCCTGAATTAAGTTTTGGTCAATCAAGTCGTAGTCATAATACTACTGGTGTTGTACCTGAAAGTAATTTCCCTTATCACATGCGCTATTTACGTTATAATCGTAACTGCATTTGAAACATTTTTTTTATTAATTACATATAAAATGTAGGTCTCAATGCACCAAGTCGAGCCACGATAAAGAAGAAGGATGCATCTAATTGTCGTAATATCAGTATGAATGACGTTATTGATCTAACTCAAGAAGATTTTATTCAATGCACGACACTCAAAAGAAAACGTGGTCGACCTAAGAGAAATCAAGGAACAACATCAACAAATAAGGGTTTGCGGTTTTACAAATTTATATTTTTATATGGTAATCTAAAATCTAATTTTATGCTGATGAAATACATTTTTTTAAGAATATTGGGATATGGGTGATGCAAGCTTGGAATGTCAGTACTGTGGAGCATTGTTCTGGTATAATGAAAAAAAGCAAGAGAGAAAATTAATGGGATACCGGATTACAAAGGGTGTTGCCAAAATGGCATTGTACGACTTCCGAAGATGAAAAATCCTCCCATGTTTTTAAACGATTTGCTTTTTGGAGATAGTAGAAAAAGCAAGCACTTTCTAGAAAATATTAGATCTTACAATAACATGTTTGGATTTACGTCATTTGGGAGAAAGATTGATGGAGCTATTAATAGGGGCACTGGACCACCTATATTTTCGTTGCATGGACAAAACTATCATCTAATGGGTAGTTTGCTTCCATCAGATGGTTCGAATCTGAAGTTTGCACAACTGTATATATATGATACAGAAAATGAGATTTCAAATAGAATGAATGCAGTCAGGTATCTATTTAAAACTTATATAATTATATCATACATATAACAAAAACAATACAAATTATTAATTATTATTATTATTATTTTATGTAGGCAAACGGATGGTGATAACAACTTGGATATGGATATAGTTGTTGGGTTGAAGCATATGTTAGACCAAAACAATGAGTTGGTTATGTCATTTCGTATGGCTCGGGACAGAATTAACAACCACGGTAAACGTGATGTTAGAATCCGTTTAATTGGAAAAAGACACAATGATGCAAGATGATATAATCTTCCCACAAGCTCTGAAGTTGCTGCTTTGATTGTTGGAGATTTTGACCAGTCTTTGGGTGATAGGGACATAATTGTTGAAACTAAAAGTGGTCGTCTTCAACGGATAAACGAACTTAATGTTTCGTATTTGGCACTTCAATATCCTTTGTTATTGTTGTACGGAGAGGATGGTTATAGGAGGATATACCATTTTCTGAATTAAAAGTCGAGACAGAAAATGGTAGAAACATGTTAGTTGTCGGGAATTTTTTGCATACTGCATGCATGATAGGAATTTTGAGCCACCGACAATTTTATCAGCTCGAAGGTTGTTTCAACAGTTAACTGTCGATGCTTATACAATGGTCGAATCATCTAGGTTGCGATATATACGTTTTAATCAGAAGTAACTTCGTTGTGATCTTTATAATGGCTTGGCTGATGCTGTAGTACGTGGCGATACTGATCTTAGCTCACGTGGAAAGCAGATTATACTACCTTCTTCGTTCACTGGTGGTCTAAGAAATATGATACAAAATTACCAGGATGCAATGGCCATTTGTAGATGGGCAGGATATCCTGATTTGTTTATAACCTTTACTTGCAATCCAAACTGGCCGGAGATAATTCGTTTTCTAGAGCCGAGGAAATTGCATCCTGAGGACCGACCGGATATTGTTTGCAGGGTCTTTAGGGCAAACCTTAAGGCGTTGATAAAGGATTTCCGTGAAAAATAAATATTTGGCAAGGTTACTGCAGGTAAAAAAATGTATTTCAATTTTCTTTTGTTAATATTAATATTAATTGCTAAAAAAAATTAAATGCTTTTATTATATGATATATTCTGACTTTTTTATTGTTTATATATCTTTTATTATTTTACAGTTGTCTATACGATTGAATTCCAAAAGCGTGGTTTGTCGCATGCTCATATACTTCTCTTTCTTGCAAAGGAAGATAAGTTTCCAGACCCATCTAACATAGATAGAATAATATCTGCTGAAATACCAGATCAGACGTCTGATCCTATGTATTGTGCAACAGTGAAGGAGCATATGATGCACGGGACGTGTGGTGTTGCACGACCAAACTCACCGTGCGAGATAAACGGCAAATACAGCAAACGATTTCTAAAAATGTTTGTCGAATCCACTTGCATAGATGAGGATGGATATCCGCGCTACAAGCATCGAGACGATGGCATCGTCCTCAATAACGGTTTTGTTGTTCCTCACAACCGTCGTTTGCTGATGAAATATGGAGCTCATCTCGACGTTGAGTGGTGCAATCAATCACGATCAATAAAATACTTATTCAAGTATGTTAACAAAAGAAATGATCGTGTCACCGCCTCATTTTATCAGAATTTTGCAGAAGGAGATATTGAAAAGCCTCTCGACGAGATAAACATGTATTACGATTGTCGTAATCTATCTTCATGTGAGGCGGCATGGCGGTTACTTGGTTTTGAGTTGTAGTACAAGAGGCCAGCAGTACAACGCTTGAGTTTCCACCTAAAAGATCAGCAGAACATTGTCTTCGAAGATGATGACGATATACAGGATGTATTGGATAAACCAAGTGTTAGTGAGAGCCAGTTTCTAATGTGGTGGAGGCTAATAAGAAGTACCCAAAGTCAAGAGAGCTTACTTATGTAGAAGCACCCTCGAAATTTGTTTGGGATACGAGAAAAAGAGTGTGGAAGCCTAAAAAAAAAAAAATGGTACCATAGGCTGCCTAAGCTACGTTAATCCTGGTTGTGGCGATAATTACTATTTGAGATGTCTGCTAACTGTTGTTAGAGGTGCTACGTGTCATGAGTACTACATGAAAGTAAACAACGTCCAATATCTGACTTGTAGAGATGCTTGCTTTGAACGAGGATTGTTGGACGATGATAAAGAGTATATAGACGGTATAACCGAAGCGAGTCATTGGGCATCTGCTGAGTCTCTTAGACGTATGTTTGTTTCATTGTTGGTTTCTGGCTCTTTAGGTCGCCCTGATGATGTTTGGGAACGATGTTGACAATTGTTATCAGATGACATTCTCTACAGGCAGCGGCAATTGTTCAATAACAATGGTACTTTTATATTCTTTTTTTTTTATATATTTTTTCGTAGTCCTTTCTTTTTTATATATATATTTGTTATTCTTTAATATTATTCATTATTTAATTTGAATCCTTACAATATTTATTGAATTTGTTAATGTATAGGTTTGCGGCTCAGTGATGATGTTATAAAGAATTTGTCTCTTGCTGAAATTGAAAATATGTTGCGAAGATATGGATCAAGTCTTCGTGAATATTCTTCCATGCCTTATCCAGACAGAGATAGTCTTCATACAACATCAAACCGCCTTATATTGGATGAGCTGAGTTACGATAGGAAGGCCCTAGCTTTGGAGCACGCAACCCTTCTTCAAAGAATGACTGACGAACAGAAGGTGTCTAATTATGGCTGCTGTGGAATCGGGTACCGGTGGTGTATTCTTTGTATACGGTTATGGTGGGACTGGAAAAACGTGCTTGTGGTGGTCGAATCATCTAGGTTGCGATATATACGTTTTAATCAGAAGAAACTTCGTTGTGATCTTTATAATGGCTTGGCTGATGCTGTAGTACGTGGCGATACTGATCCTAGCTCACGTGGAAAGCGGATTATACTACCTTCTTCGTTCACTGGTGGTTTTAGAAATATGATACAAAATTACCAGGATGCAATGGCCATTTGTAGATGGGCAGGATATCCTGATTTGTTTATAACTTTTACCTGCAATCCAAATTGGCCGGAGATAATTCGTTTTCTAGAGCCGAGGAAATTGCATCCTGAGGACCGACCGGATATTGTTTGCAGGGTCTTTAGGGCAAAGCTTAAGGCGTTGATAAAGGATTTCCGTGAAAAACAAATATTTGGCAAGGTTACTGCAGGTAAAAAAATGTATTTCAATTTTCTTTTGTTAATATTAATATTAATTGCTAAAAAAAATTAAATGCTTTTATCATATGATATATTCCGACTTTTTTATTGTTTATATATCTTTTATTATTTTACAGTTGTCTATACGATTGAATTCCAAAAGCGTGGTTTGCCGCATGCTCATATACTTCTCTTTCTTGCAAAGGAAGATAAGTTTCCAGACCCATCTGACATAGATAGAATAACATCTGCTGAAATACCAGATCAGACGTCTGATCCTATGTATTGTGCAACAGTGAAGGAGCATATGATGCACAGGCCGTGTGGTGTTGCACGACCAAACTCACCGTGCATGATAAACGGCAAATACAGCAAACGATTTCTAAAAATGTTTGTCGAATCCACTTGCATAGATGAGGATGGATATCCACGCTACAAGCATCGAGACGATGGTAAACATGCTGAAAAGAATGGCATCGTCCTCAATAACGGTTATGTTGTTCCTCACAACCGTCGTTTGCTGATGAAATATGGAGCTCATCTCAACGTTGAGTGGTGCAATCAATCACGATCAATAAAATACTTATTCAAGTATGTTAACAAAAGAAATGATCGTGTCACCGCCTCATTTTATCAGAATTTTGCAGAAGGAGATATTGAAAAGCCTCTCGACGATATAAACATGTACTATGATTGTCGTTATCTATCTTCATGTGAGGCGGCATGGCGGTTACTTGGTTTTGAGTTGCAGTACAAGAGGCCAGCAGTACAACGCTTGAGTTTCCACCTAAAAGATCAGCAAAACATTGTCTTCGAAGATGATGACGATATAGAGGATATATTGGATAAACCAAGTGTTAGTGAGAGCCAGTTTCTAATGTGGTGGAGGCTAATAAGAAGTACCCAAAGTCAAGAGAGCTTACTTATGTAGAAGCACCCTCGAAATTTGTTTGGGATACGAGAAAAAGAGTGTGGAAGCCTAAAAAAAAAAATGGTACCATAGGCTGCCTAAACTACGTTAATCCTGGTTGCGGCGATAATTACTATTTGAGCTGTCTGCTAACTGTTGTTAGACGTGCTACGTGTCATGAGTACTACATGAAAGTAAACAACGTCCAATATCCGACTTGTAGAGATGCTTGCTTTGAACGAGGATTGTTGGACGATGATAAAGAGTATATAGACGGTATAACCGAAGCGAGTCATTAGGCATCTGCTGAGTCTCTTAGACGTATGTTTGTTTCATTGTTGGTTTCTGGCTCTTTAGGTCGCCCTGATGATGTTTGGGAACGATGTTGACAATTGTTATCAGATGACATTCTCTACAGGCAGCGGCAATTGTTCAATAACAATGGTACTTTTATATACTTTTTTTTTTTATATATTTTTTCGTAGTCCTTTCTTTTATATATATATTTGTTATTCTTTAATATTATTCATTATTTAATTTGAATCCTTACAATATTTATTGAATTTGTTAATGTATAGGTTTGCGGCTCAGTGATGATGTTATAAAGAATTTGTCTCTTGCTGAAATTGAAAATATGTTGCGAAGATATGGATCAAGTCTTCGTGAATATTCTTCCATGCCTTATCCAGACAGAGATAGTCTTCATACAACATCAAACCGCCTTATATTGGATGAGCTGAGTTACGATAGGAAGGCCCTAGCTTTGGAGCACGCAACCCTTCTTCAAAGAATGACTGACGAACAGAAGGTGTCTATTCAAAAATTATGGCTGTTGTGGAATCGGGTACCGGTGGTGTATTCTTTGTATACGGTTATGGTGGGACTGGAAAAACGTGCTTGTGGAGGATGTTATCTGCTGCTTTACGATCCAAAGGTCAAATTGTTCTTTGTGTGGCGTCGAGTGGAATAGCATCGCTTTTGTTGCCTGGTGGAAGAACTGCGCATTCTCGATTTCGCATTCCGTTGAATGTTCATGAAAATTCTTCATGTGATATCAACCAGGCAAGTCCTCTTGCAGAACTAATAATACGATGCTCTCTCATCATATGGGACGAGGCTCCAATGATGAACAAACATTACTTTGAAGCTGCTCAAACATCACTTCAGGCTGTCATGGAGCAGTCGACCCTTCTAATAGTAACAAGCCATTTGGAGGCAAGCCTATTGTGTTCGGTGGAGACTTCCGACAGATCCTTCCAGTCATTCCAAAGGGCAGTCGCCAAGACATTGTTAATGCAACTATTAATGCTTCTAGCATTTGGAAGGACTGTACTGTGCTTCGACTTACAAAAAATATGCGTCTTCAAAGTATTTATGACTCGGATGAGCGTGACGAGGTAGCAGCCTTTGCTGATTGGATTGCTAGCATTAGACATGGCCAAATGGCGGGCCGGTTCAGGGCTCGGCCCGGCCCGACGGGCCGAAGGGTTGGGTTTTGTCGACCCTGAACCGGCACGCCCTAAACCCGTGCCGGGCCCATGACCCGCAAGTGTTTCCAGCTAACATCATAATACCAATCAGATTAAGTCACATAGGGCACATAAACATGAAAGTTAACGAAAAGCTAATTTTTGAAAATTCACAATTCATTTTGGGAAACATAAACATGAACGAGCACAAATTTTCAGCATGCGTGTTGAATTTAAAATGCATATAACTTTCAGTCTATAGGTCATATCATGATTAAACGACTTGGAAAATATCCCTAACTCATGCCTCTATCACTTTCATGAAGAACACTCAGGCAGATACATAATTTAAAGGCACATAATACAGCAACATACAAAACATGGGTGGTGGATAAATAAAAATATACAGCTTGATAGGTTCTCATTGTATGCACAATAACCAAAGCTACAGACATGATATTACTAAAATTCAAAAACCCCAAGGTAGCTAAATCGATTCTCTACAACTTCTATGAAGACCCCATTGGCAAATTATAACATTATCAATAAGTTTGAATATAAAACGTTTAGTTTGCAAAAACAGCCGGAAAACAATTTTTCGAAAATACAGCACCTTAGTAAAATAGCAACAATTCAAGCTACACAACTCCAATCCATACAAACTCAAAACCTATATGATCTACACATGAAAATATACAAATTTTATGAAGAAGACTGTTTCATAAGAACACGTTTAAGTCACCTAAGCAGAGCACACATTCGATACTTAACCAAAATCCTGGTTTCATAAAACTGGGTGCACATCCCACTCAGAAAAAGAATTATATAAAATTAACTCAAACTCCAAATCATATAAACCCAAAACCTACAGAAACTATACAAGGAAAGCTACAAATTTCATGAAGAGAATGTTTACATATCATCACGTTAAGGGCATCAATTTAGAGCATACATTTCATGTATACACCCAGTCACTGCTTCAAAATTCTGGGCATAACACCAACTTAGAAAAATCATATAAAATCAACCAAAATTCGAAATTACATAATTCCAATTCCTACGGGCAGCTTATATCATATACTACATTTGTCATGAAGAACACATTTCCATTCAGGCATGTTAAGATCATCATAAATAGCCATGAACTAAAATCAAATCCTTCTGCCCGAGTTTATCAAAACAGCATGCTCGACGAACTTTGAAAAATCATAACAAATTCATTTTAACCCCAAATCACAAAATTCCAAAACTCACAGAAACTTCATTCAAAGCACTACAAATCTCATGAAGAACACTTGTCCAAGAAACATCATCTTGTTTGACAAAAACAGAGCCTAAATGAAGCTCGAAAAATTTAGTTTTCATGCCTTTGACAACTTAAAATATTTGTACCACAAGATGGTTTCAGAATCACGTAAATTACACGTTAAGCAAGCCTCGATATCAATACTTTAAGACTTAAACATTCGATATATCATCAAACACGTTGTCCGAGGTCCAACTCGGTCTTATTAAACAAGATAGAAAAATAAAGTCTTATGCCTTTCACTTGAATTATTACATCTTTTGGTTTGATAATATATAACAATTCACATTAATACATAAATTCAACCTCAATCATCGAAGATCACATATATATCAAATGAACCCGACCAAATGTATCATGATATAAATGAGACTCTCAACCAAATATACTTATCTCATCATATCACAAGTTTCGAGAGGTATTTCTAGCTTTTAACCGAAACACATAAACATGCTAGAGCATCAAATAAACACATATCCTAATCTCTTGCCCAACTAATCATGCTTCGAGCTAGCATGAACTCACCCTTACTAAGGCATAAGAGACATTAAACACATAACATACCAGAGGTTGAACAGAGGCCATGAACATCCATAAAAATGACAGCCTATAAGATATTGACTCATCTCATAATTTTCGAAACCTGACAAAGGTCCGAAGAGGGAGAATACATTCTCGGTTCTCATTGACCGGGTCCTCACTTGAAGACATTGAATATAATTATATAGCAAAGGAAACTGCTATGGGCATAACTTATCTCGATAACAACATACTGAACCTCATAACGAGGAACATCTAGAGTCCGAACTTAACTCTATATCACTAGAGTTCAACATCAAACACTAGAGTTCACATTAAACGAAGGTGGATAGATCCTAAGCCCCAAAAGTCAATAAGTCATAACATAAGCAGTTTCATTACTGCCTATGTAAAAATATAAAATTTCACATCTTCACATTATAAGTATTTTCATCGATACTTATATAAACATACCTTTAAGCAGCGCGGCGTGACGAAGACGAGTGGTCGGATACAATTTCTAAACACTTAATCACATATAAACCAGTCTACAGAAACGCAGACTGGCTCTGATACCAAACTGTAACGCCCCACTTTATTTTAAAGGATTTATCGAATTTATTTAATAAAAATCACAATAAATTTTTCGCAAACTTTAATTTAATTAAAAACTCAGTGGGCGCTACTCAAATTTACCAAAAGCCTTTAACCAAAAATGCAAACGTATCAAATAAAGACAGCATGCACGAATAATAAATCATAAACCAAACTGGCATTCATTAAGTTCCAAATCATAAAGATAATTCACAATTCCAAGTTCAAAACGACACAGTCATAATATCTCAACATAAATGAGCGGAAGCAAATAAATAAGCGATAAATAAAAGCATGACCACCACCCGTCTTGTCTCGTCACCCGCCAACTGCTTAACCTGCATCAGTTACGAGCAGGTGGGAGTGAGTACAGTTAACTATCGTACTCACACTATGCACATGAATAACTTATAAATGGTAT
This sequence comes from Striga asiatica, assembly GCA_008636005.1. Lineage (NCBI taxonomy): Eukaryota > Viridiplantae > Streptophyta > Magnoliopsida > Lamiales > Orobanchaceae > Striga > Striga asiatica. Next base: position 2,410,605 of record BKCP01009403.1, on the reverse strand, counting down.
GGTCGCAGCATGAACATAAACAATTAAATCATGTCACATCTCTAGTCACATCAATGACTCTAGTCTCATCAAAGACTCACTCATGTACATCTATGCTCATCAAAGCTAAGCCATGCCATATCAGTGAAACATGGGAGTGCGTGCCACATCAATGACACGGCCTTCTCATAGGTCTTAATGAGATTTACCTCACAGGGTAACCGTATCTTATCATACGAGGACAACCGTATCGACGGCCATCAAGCTCACATCGATAGGCTACATGTTCATTTTCATACATAGATCACACCAAACTTTCATCACAATTTAAATCACACATATGCATAGATAATTTTAGAATAACCCACCTGGAAATTTTGGATTGATGATAGCAAATTAGAAAAGATGAGGACCGAGGCTCGACTCCTCAAACACCTACATGATGTCAAGATCCTACAATCAGAATCTATCTCGACTTAAACTGGAAATCACAAGACAGACCTAGTCGAACTCGATCCGACTAAGTAGTTCGTGAAGTTCTGTGGACGTGGAACACTAAGACTCGGCACTAAACACGACCAAAACACTTATGGTAGTTCACAAAAATCCATCTAAGGTTTGACCAAGTCAAACTTACATAAAAACAAAAAAACAAGTCGATCCAAAATCCATATAACAATTATGTTCGAAAAATTGAAATCATTTAATCGCATGAAAATAGAAGGTCAAGCTACCCTACGAATTAAGCTCTGAAAATTTATACAAAATTTTATCTCCCAGAAACATGTAAAATCACAAAGTTTCAGCTTTAAACTCAAAATACCCCATTTTATAAAATTCGAACAGTAATTCAGCAAAAAGGGCACCTTAATTCATACTCCGACTTAATGAATGAAAATGAACCTGAAATTTTTACACAGCAACATACAGTACGCCAAATTCCACTTATAAAAAATTCAGCCTTAAATGATAACTGCTGCTATTTTTAAAAATTCAAACGAGCAACAGCAGTTTATCGAATTTAAATCCAAACTGAAACCAAACGGACTCTAAAAATTCCCATATTTTACAAACATGATCAAACACCTAAAATATGACTCCCAGTAAAATTTCAGAAGTTTCCATGCAGTAACCGATTTTTAAAAATTCAAACAACAATTCTGCAGATTAAATAAATAAAATATTACCCATATCAAATCAACTCCCAAAATTCTAAAAATTTAACACAACACATATAAGTCACAGAGGCATGACATATTCGAATTTCAGCTCATTTCAGTCAAGCATGAATTTATTATGCATTTAACAATATTCTGGACAGAATACAAATTAATTATTAAAAATAGCTACAAGTCTCCAAAAATTATGAAAATTTTACACAAGGCAGAATATGAACAGATAACACATCCCTCAAAATTTCACATTGTTTCGAGCAGCGAGCTATTTTTAAAAATTTGAACATCAAAACAGCGATTAACAAGCTCGACAACTTGACAATTAAATCACAACACACAATTTATCGTCCGAGGCCTTTTCATAAGACCAAGGACTCGACATTGTTCCATTATCCACCGACTTACACGACTTTCGAGGTCTCGTTCGATTTTTGAGAAAATCGAAGAGATCCCGAACATACGAACACAA
>BKCP01009403.1:2366880-2393741 GCA_008636005.1 Striga asiatica | reverse complement strand
AAAAATATTAATTTTATTATTTTATTTTTTTATATAAAGTAGAATTAATTTTTATTCATAACATATACAAAAAACCAAACAATGAATGAGGGTATTAATATATTAGATATATTTTGAATATTTTAATATACAAAACTTGTTGAAACAACACGTAAGCCCCTAATACTTTTCAAATTTACAAAACTAAGCCCCTAATCTAAATCTGAAATCAAACTCCAAGACGTTCAATTTGGTGCCGGCGAGGACCTTATCATGCGGTCACCAAGGACCTTCACCGTCCGGCGAACACATTTCCGGCCACCTTTCCGATGTCAGACGCCACCATCATCGGACACCTCGCTTTCACCAGCAAAAAATAATTTCAACTCATATTTTCCGCCGCCGAGAAGACGGCGACGAGATGGGCCGGGAAGATGGCGGCGAGACTTCGGCGGGGTCGATACCTGGTGTTTGCAGTGATCAAGATGGAGTCCAAGGTGCGCGGCTCGACATTGACGTTCGCTGTGATATCACGAAGCTCTCCGGCGGGAGGAGACGCGGCCGACGCCGGAAGAGAAGGTAGGGAGGAAGCCGGAATTTGTGGCAGACATGGGTCGTCGGTGCGAGAGAAAATGGATAAATGGCGCGCGAGAGAAACGGCGGTGGTAGCAGGCGGCGACGAGCGGTAGGTTGTTGCAAGGTTCATCTCCGGTGGGCACAGACGATGGATCTGATTGCAGATATGTGTGTGTAGGTGAGAGAGAAAAGTGAGGTTTTAATTAGGATGGTGATGGTGGGGCCCACGTATGATAGGTTAGGTGGATTTGTGTGTGAGTGAGTAATACCACACTGCCCTTATTTATGGTCAAATGTATACATTTGACCACGAACATTTGACCACGAATTATACATCTATTTACTAAATTGCCACAATAGGTTTGACTGCCATATTTAAATTTTGACTTAGTAATGACCGTTGACATGTTAGATCCAATGATCCAGACTCATTCTCATTTCTCGCATTAAGAGTCATTCTCATATGATCCTTTCTCTCTCTCTCTATATATATATATATATATATATATATGTGGTTTAATCAACTTTTGGCATTATTTTATTGTTTAGTAAAACAAAGAGGTACACAACATAATGAATTGTGTCACATATATTGAAATTGAAATATAATAAATAATGATAATATTTAAAAGTCACGATAAAAAAAGTACATAAAGATTAGTGTACAAACCTTTATTCTTTAGGCTAATCTTGTTTGTTGGAAAACATTTTAGTTTAGGCAAAATTACAAAATATGCACAATAAATAATAATTGTGCCTAATAACTTTTGTAATTAAAAAGGTCCACTACTTACTAATAACAAATAGAGAAAATAGCTATTTTTCACCCCCACACTCAAGACAGAATAAGTTTCACACCACCAAATAATTAGTTAAACTTTTCCACCCCACAAAGTGCGAAATAAATTATACGATAGGGTATACGACACACAGACAAAGATACTTGATAAAATGCAAAAATTATGCGATACGCTATGCGAAATTACAGACGAAGATAATTGATGAAGAACGAAATAGTTATGCGATCAATTATGCGACAAACATGCAACGTAATTGATAAAGTGTGAAACTATTATGCGAAAAACTATGCGACACATCGAAGATAATTGATTATAAAGTGCAAAAAAGTTATGCGATCAAGTATGCGACATACAAATGAACATAATTGATAAAGTACGAAACAATTATGCGACAAATATGCGAAGATAATTGATCAAGTGCGGAATAGTTATGCGATAAACCAGCAAACATAATTAATAAAGTGCGAAATGATTATGCGATAAACTATGTGAAAGACAAGCAAAGATAATATATGCGAAAAGATATGCGACAGACAAACGAAGATAATTGATAAAGTGCGAAATACTTATGCGAAACGATATGCGACAGACAGACGAAGATAATCGATAAAGTGGGAAATAGTTATGCGATACACTATGCAACAAATAGGCTAAGATAATTGATGCAAAAAGCTATGCTACAGACAGATAGAGATAATTGATAAAGTGCGGCACAGGTATGCAATAACCTATGCGACACTCAAGCGATGATAATTGATAAATTTGAAAATATTATGCGATAAACTATGCGACAGACATACGAAAATAATTGATAAAGTGCGAAACTATTATGTGATAAACTATGCGACAGAAAAACGAAGGTAATTTATAAAGTGCGTAATATTTATACGATATGATATTGTAATGCCCCGTTTGATTATTGAATATTTGGAAATTATTTATCATTATTTATGATTATTATTATTAATATTATTTGTCTTTAATTGTAGTTATTATTATTGTTAATTGAATGCTAAATATTGTTAAATGTCTAAAATGATTTATTTGCCAAATTGCGATTAAATGTCTAATTGTCTAGATATTATTTATTTACCAAATTGTAATTAAATGTTTAAATGTTTAAATGTTAATATTATTTAATATTGTTTGTGTATTTATATTATTATTAATATTATTATTTTATAATCGTGTGTAGGATAAAAATAAATAATATCTGGGTTATTTATTTTTATCGTGCGATTTAATTTTCGAGCCGAACCGATTTAATGTTGCGTTTAGTCGAGCCGAGGAAACCGTAACCGAACCGTTAGGCGAATCGGCCCGCGAGCAACCGCCCGGATTTTTTCCAGCCCGACCCGGTTCCCTTTTCCCTTAACCCGTGCGCTGAGATTTCCTTGTAGAGGAAGTAAGAAAAACCTAGCAGCTCGATATACGTGTGCTTCAGATTTTATTCCCTTGACCCAACCTTCCGGCAGCTTTTTATTTTCCTCTTATCGCACAGAGAAGCGCGATCGAACTCAGAGAAGAAATCTCGTCAAACCCGATCATCATCACCTCTCCCTCTCTCCGTCGCCATCACCTTTTCTCTACGATTTTCTCTTTCCCATCACCATCTCCAATCGCTGTCGCCGCCATCGTCTTCACCATCTGATCGCGAAACCCTCCATCATCCCATCGCCGCGACTCATCTGCAAGTCCACTCTTCGGCGACCCTCCTTCCTCCGGCAAGCCTGCCCTGGCCGTGAACAGCTCGACGTGAACCAGCAGAGCACCTCCCCATCGCCGCGAATCTCTACAACTTCCGGCGACGCGAACCAGTCCGGCGAACCCGTCCTCCATTGCCGTGAACCCTCCTCTGTTCGCAAACAGCAAGCCGCCCCGCGAGGTCTTCCGGCGACCAAACCATCACCGGCGAGTTCGTCCTCCGCCGCTGCTCCGACCCGACGTGCGCTCCGGCCGCCGCGAGCAGCCATCCTCGAGCCACTGCCCTTCTTCCCCGGCGAGCCGAGCGAAGCCGTCGAGCTCGTTCGTCGCCGCTAGCCACCGAGCTTCCCGTCAATTGTTCGATTCCCGAGAACGGTACAAGGCTAGGCCCGTCTCGTTTATGTTGTGTTCTTGATTGTTGAATGTGATTATCGAATTCATGTGATTATGCCTATGTTAAATTTTGCGTTCATGAGTTCGAAATTGGTTCAATATGAATGTGAATGTGTATAGACGAACTCGTCGATTTTGAGAAATCAAATGAGAGCTCGACATTCGTGTATAGGACTGTGGAAAATGGAACATTGTTGAGTTCTTGGTCTTATGGCGAAGGCCTCGGACGAGTTTAATGAATTTCGAGTCGTTATTGATTTTATCGAGTCCGACTAGTTGCCGAATTTGCGTTAAAATCACAACAAATCGTGTACTGATCCGATCAATGTGAAATTTTGTGTATGAGCTCGTCTGTTGATTCTATGTGTTGTGTAAAAATTTCAGATTAAAATACTACCGGTAGCTATTTTAATTAATTATATGAAATTCTGAGCAGAATCTTGTTAAATGCCTATTAAATTGAGTTGTGCTCCAAAACTTATAAAATTTGAATATGTCATCTTTCTATATGTTTTATAGGTCGTGTAAAATGTTTGGAATTTTTAGGCTTCGTTTGCTATGTGTAAAATTTATTTGTTGTATTCTGAAGTTTCGTAATTCAATGTTAATAAATTGATCTGTTGTGCTAAATTGCTGAAAAATTAAGACTAGGTCCATTTTGTGATGAGTTTCAGCATACAAAAAGATGAGATTTATTTGGATTCATTTTGGTTTGGTCTTATTGAAAACTCGAAATCATCAGAAACTAATTTTAATTTTTAAAATTCGGATACTTGATGTTAATTGCTGAAAATTTTATATGTTACTGTTCCCATGTTGTTACTGCTTGTATAAAATTTTCATGTTTTAATTCATTCATTTGGTCTGGTTGTCAATTTATGCTTGTTTTTGCCATAAACTTTCTCGAATTTTACAAAATAGCATGCTTTGGGTTTGGGGCTGAAATTTTGAAGTTTTGCGTAACTCAGGGAGGTGAAATTTTGGTTAAAATTTCAGAGTTAAATTCGTATGATAACCTGGTCAACTCATTTTTGTGATTTAAATCTAGTATTTTTAAATATATGACTTTTGCAATAAAAACTGTAACTTGGCTCGTTTTCCGTTTCTTTAAGTGTTTGTCTTGGTCAATGTTGGTGTTGGATTATGTGAACTCCCACATGTATTTGGTTGAGTCTTAGTGTCGAGTCTAAGTGTTCCAATGTCCACAGGACTTCACGAACAACTTAGTCGAATCAAGTTCGGCTAAGAATAACTTTGATTTTCGTTTAAGCCAGAATAGATGTTGATTGTAGCATCTGGACTTAATGTAGGTGCTTGTCGAGCCGAGCTCGCCGCCTATTCATGCTTCTGTATTATCTCCTATTGTTATCGAGGTGGGTTTAATTCGAAAATTTGCTATGCCTTAAATGTTATTACTGTTTTAATTACAGTATGATCAAAGTATGCATGTGGAACATGTAGCCTTCGATGCGAGCTGTATCGGCCGTCGAACGGTTATCCCCGTAGCTATAGAATGTACCCGATGGGTAGTCTCCTTTATATTATGTTATGCACGGCCGTAAGATCGGGGCGTAGGCCACGGCTGGTGATCTCCGCTTTGTAAGACCAATTCGTAGGTCTTGGCCGGGCGGGGTGGATTACTCCTACTGGTTGGACATCGTTGTAAGACCAATGCGTAGGTTTTGGCTTTCGAATCGAGTATCAGCAGTAGTCTATGCGTAGGTGTGCACATGAGGGTTGACTCTGAACTATGAAATGGGATAAATAATTGAGTCGAATACATGCTGCGAGCATACCTTATTGATTATTGATTACTGTTTCATTATTGTGAATAATGTTTAGTGCATAGTGGTGAGCACTACTTTTTCCAACTGTGCTCATCCACACCTGAAATTCACGTTTCAGGTTAAACGAGGCAGGCACGACGGCGGAGTAGAGCGAGTGGTGGTCGGTCTACAAGACCGGTCTTATTATTTGTTATGCTTCCGCATTAATGAACTGGATTTTATAAATATGAACTTGGGTTATTTATGATTTATGGATTTAAGAAAATTTTGGATATTGTTGACGATTAGAATAATATTAAGGAGACGCTCCTTAGATTCTATGAACATTGTTGGAACCCGATTTAGGTGATTTATGAATGTTGAAAAGCCCGTTTTGGGATTTAGTAATATTGTTGATGATTGAGTTTGATGTTTGAATGAGTGTCGAGAAGTTGGTTAAGTATTGAAGTTCGTTTTGAAAATGAATAGCGCCTCAAGTGTTTTAAAATAAATTTAAAAAATTTATTCTGGCTTTTCGGCATATAAAAGTGGGGCGTTATAGATATGGGACACACAAGCGAAGTTTGGAGTAAAGTGTGAAACACCGTATGCGATAAAGCATGCAACAAATAGGCGAAGTTAATTGAGTAAGTGTTAATTACTTATGTGTTGTCAGTATTTTTACCGGAGTAGAATCGAAAGATTTGTTCCTCGGGTCGTATCGCAAGGAAGGTTAGCCGGATTTAATTGTATGATTATTCAATCACGAAAAAGAGAAGACAAAGATCCTAAACACTCTAATTCAATAATTTTTGGTTTCAGTTATCAGCTAATGACTTTAAACTAAATTAAATGCAATTTAAATAGCAAACAAATTCACTTAATGATTAAATAGCTAGGGAATCGGGGATAATTGCTTTCGGTTCTAACACAATTTCCGGGAATCAATTGCTCGGTTAAAGGACTTGAATCGTTTCTCGTCCAGAGGTTCACTCTCAATAACTCTTCGTAATAAGAGAGTGAATGTAAACGATCAACTATCAATTCCAACAACACATAGACAATACATGACGAACAAGTCTATTCTAAACGAGCCTAAACCGACCAACGTCTCCCCTCTCGGTTCTACACGTTGATTAACTAGGTTAGAATGGTGATCAATCAACTAACCCTATAATTCACACAACTCGTATAGATATGAGCAATCAAAAGCATTCAGTTATAAACGAATCTAATCAATCATCCCCTATCCCTACCGAATAGATTTAGCTACTCATATGGAATTCAACACAATTCATCTCAAGAACCCAAGCATTCATATTCAAGGATTAATTGAAAAGGAAAACTTACGATTAATATAGAACCAAGAGTCAAATCCAATGAACAATCCAAATGCAAAGCAAGAAAAATGAGTTTTTCAATATCCAAATCCAATTAAAAGTGAAAAAGCATGAAAAGGAATGAGTTTCTAGAGAGAAAAAGCCTAAAAACGAAGTCTGGAAGTGAATAATGAGCCCTAGGTCCAAATGTGATATAAAATCCCGCTTCTCGATTTTCGCTGCTCAGTCGCGAGTCGCGACTTATCACTTTCCTCAGGTCGCGAGTCGCGACTTTCTCGCGAGTCGCACGTCGTCAAGATCTTCAATTTCTGGGGCTGGTCATGACATCTCTCGCGAGTCACGACTTCCATCTCGCGAGTCGCGACTCCAACTCGCGTACTGCACCTTAAGGCTCTGTTTTTCTCGCGGGTCGCGACATTGTCGCGAGTCGCGAGACGACTCCGAGTCGCGAAATATGCTGAGAGCAGCTTTCAGTCTATCCTTCAGTCCTCTTCGTCGTTTTCTGGGCTCGGCCACAGGAATTCTCGATATCACGGTCTCGGCTCAAGCAGTCCCAACCTCGACCGGCACAACCTACCTTCTGAAAACACAAACACGAAAAAAACACGAAGCAAAACACGGAAAAAAGACACAAAATATATAAACTAAAAGTAAAAACACAAAACGAGTGAAATGGACCAAATAAGCTACTAAAATCCTACAAGTGGGGAAAAAAAAGAAAGAAAATAAACATGAAATAAAGGCACAAAAATGGAAAAAATAACTCCCCCACACTAAAACCTTTGTTCGTCATGAACCAAAAGAAAAGAAAAGAAAAGAAAAGACAAGACACGAAACAAAAACGAGCCTGGACATCAGTCGATAACAAGATAAGTCTCAACATGTTCAACTTCAACAATGAACATTCAAATGACATATACGAACATAACAAGACTACATGCTAGATCGCTACACTTTAATATGACGTCCTCTCAAGTATAGGAATATATATGTGTGCCTCACTCAGTTTCTTATACAGATAAAGATAGGTGCACTCAAATTGGTCGATAACAAGTTCAGTCATATGCTTGTTCATTGTCTAACTTCTACTCTAAACCAATTAAAATCGAAACTAGTGAATCAAAAGGTCTTTCAGGAGTGTAACGTAGGCTCTTTGGATAGGTAGGATAAATTTAGGCTAAGTGGCTCGAATACAAAACTCAAACTCCTAACCCACGAACTACAAGCTCAACCGGTTGTTCAAACATACCGGATCTTCCCCCACACTTCTCCTAAAAACACACGTTTCACCCGACTTATTCTGTCTTGCTCTTTTTTATGTCATCATTACGAGGTTATATATATAAAAAACACAATTAGGCTCAAAAGGGGCAACTAGGGAATAATTGCAAAAAAACAACAAAAAACAAGGATAGAAAAATACAAATGATGTCTTATTCATATTCACAGTTCACAACCCAAATTGATTCATTTTAATGCAGACGCAGAGTAAGTTCTAATCAAACAAGAGCACGACCAATGTATCTCAAGAAACAAATAAGGCTCAAATCTCACTAGGGAAATATATGAATGTCAATCAAAGCCATTAACCAAGCACTTCATACCACTATGCCACAAATAACCAACATCACAACTCATCGAATTCATTAAACAGATCTCAACTCATCATGAATTTTCCAAAGTATAGGCTCCAAAACACATAGAACCTACACTAGATCGGTCCACCACATAAGCATGCAAAATCCAAGTAAACTCCCCCTCATTTAAAATGAGGCAATGTCCTCATTGCTTCAACACATATCGAGGAAGTCAAAAATAAGACTTAGCAATTTCATATCATGAACCAATACTAGCAGCTAACACAAGACCACAAAACTCAAAAGAAATGGCAAAAGGGGAAACAACTCAAAAAGACAAAAAGAGAAAAGGTGTGCAAACTGAAGATGCATCGAGTAGAGTAAGCATTCCCATGCGAGCCGCTCGTTCATGCTCAACCCAGAACCTTGATCTTTCACGTTCATCCGAGTTCCCTGCTCGAGCTCGAAAACTAATTCCTGCCAAGAAGACCACAAAACTCCAAAACTCCAATTATTCAAACATAAAACCAAAAGGCATAAAAAAAATATCTAGGAAAACAATAAATCACTTGGGTTGCCTCCCAAGAACACTTGTTTAACGTCATTAGTTTGACGAAACCTTTGAGGAACTCAGCCGGGGTCCAAAAAGAAGTGACGATCGTGCCACTTCTTCATATTCTCTAGTAGTGGTAGCATGGGCAGTGTAGCAAGAAGATAGACACGGTGGATTCGGGTGGCTATGTTCTTGATGAAACGGGGTTGGGCATGAGCAATCCCCAGTAACTGACCTAGAGCTTTTCCTACCCGAACTCTGTCGTCATCCTCCGGAATTATAAACGCATCAGTGGAGAAAATTGAGCTAAGTCCAACCCACTTCGTAACACGGTGCAATGGCCTCGAAGACGGATGCTCCAACTCGGAGGTGGGAGAGGGACTTAAGAATTTGTGAATTCTTGATCAAGCCCATGGACCTCCTCCTCTGATGTATCATTCCCGGCTCTTGGGAGCACATCATCTTCTTCTTCAGCCTCACACATTTGCTTTAAAATACGAGCTTGAGTATCAAGCATAAGGTGGGGGTCGTCGACTGGTGCCTCGATTGATTGGATGTGACCCATTATACCGTCAAGATGCGCCACCAACCGAGTGCATCCACCCTCAATTTCCTCTAGTTGAGTTGTTTGGGCCGACACAAGAGCAAGAATGAGATAGAGTTTTTCATCAACCGTCAAAGCGCTCCCCTGATGTTCATTATCCACGAGGGAATCGGGGGAAGAATTGTAAACTCGATCCTCCACAACTCGAATACGTTCTGCTAGGTTCTCGATTTCGGCCTCAAGATTTTTCCTTCGGGCTGCTTGGGAGGTCATAATATCGAGAATCATATCAAGCTTAGCATCGTACTTTGAGGAGTCCACGGGGGACTCATATGATTGCTCAACCGGTACTGGAACCTGAAATGAACACGCCTGGCCATTTTCCCAAGAACTGTAGCTCGGCCAATTATTCTAAGATCGAGCGTACGAGGGTGCGACTTGGTAGCAAGAGTTCATTAGGCTCTTCGGTCAAATCTCTGCACACAAGAACAGAACAACCACACGTAGACACGAAATATATATATAATTTTTAGACACGAAAAGAAAAAAAAAAGAAGACAAAAACAAAAGCAAGAGAAAAACAAAGATGCACAAAAGAAAGAACAATAATACAAAAAACACAAAATAAAAAGAAACACGGAAAATAAAATCAACACCAAAACTAAATATCCTACTTGTCGTTCCCCGGCAACGGCGCCAATTTCGTTGTCAGTAATTTTTACCGGAGTAGAATTGAAAGATTTGTTCCCCGGGTCGTACGCAAGGAAGGTTAGCCGGATTTAATTGTACGATTATTCAATCACGAAAAAGAGAAGACAAAGATCCTAAACACTCTAATTCAATAGTTTTTGGTTTAAATTATCAACTAATGACTTTAAACTAAATTAAATGCAATTTAAATAGCAAACAAATTCACTTGATGATTAAAGAGCTAGGGAATCGGGGATAATTGCTTTCGGTTCTAACACAATTTCCGGCAATCAATTGCTCGGTTAAAGGACTTGAATCGTTTCTCGTCCAGAGGTTCACTCTCAATAACTCTTCGTAACAAGAGAGTGAATGTAAACGATCAACTATCAATTTCAACAACACATAGACAATACCATGACGAACAAGTCTATTCTGAACGAGCCTAAATCAACCAACGTCTCCCCTCTCGGTTCTACACTTTGATTAACTAGGTTAGAGTGGTGATCAATCAACTAACCTTATAATTCACACAACTCGTATAGATATGAGCAATCAAAAGCATTCAGTTATAATCAATCATCCCCTATCCCTAGCGATTAGATTTAGCTACTCATGAAATTCAACACAATTCATCTCAAGAACCCAAACATTCATATTCAAGGATTAATTGAAAAGGAAAACTTACGATTAATATAGAACCAAGAGTCGAATCCAATGAACAATCCAAATTCAAAGCAAGAAAAAGGAGTTTTTCAATCACCAAATCCAATCAAAAGTGAACAAGCATGAAAAGGAATGACTTCTAGAGCGAAAAAGCCTAAAAACAAAGTCTAGAAGTGAATAATGAACCCTAGGTCCAAAATTTGATATAAAATCCCGCTTCTCGATTTTTGCCGCTCAGTCGCGACTTATCACTTTCCTCAGGTCGCGAGTCGCGCGTCATCAAGATCTTTAATTTCTGGGGCTGGTCGCGACATCTCTTGCGAGTCGCGACTTCCATCTCGCGAGTCGCAACTTCATCTCGCGAGTCGCGACTCGAACTAGCGTACTGCACCTTAAGGCTCTGTTTTTCTCGCAGGTCGCGACATTGTCGCGAGTCGCTACCCAAGCTGCGTGTCGCGAAATATGCTGGGAGCAGCTTTCAGTCCGTCCTTCAGTCCTCTTCGTCGTTTTATGGGCTCGGCCACGGGAATTCTCGATATCACGGTCTCCAGTCAAGCAGTCTCAACCTCGACCGGCACAACCTACTTTCTGAAAACACAAACACGGAAAAAACACGAAGCAAAACATGGCAAAAAGACACAAAAAAATATAAACTAAAAGTAAAAACACAAAACGAACGAAATGGACCAAATAAGCTACTAAAATCCTACAAGTGGGGAAAAACAAAAATAAAATAAACATGAAATAAAGACAAAAAAATGGTACAAACATTATGCGATAACGTATTCGACAGACAGACGAAGATCATTGAGCAAGTGCGAAACAAATTATGCGACAAAGTATGAAACAATCATGCAAAGTTAATTGAGAAAGTGCAAATTACTTATGCCATAAACTATGTAACAGACAGGCGAAGTTCATTGAGCAAGTGCGAAACAAATTATGCGACAAAGTATGAAACAATCATGCAAAGTTAATTGAGAAAGTGCAAATTACTTATGCCATAAACTATGTAACAGACAGGCGAAGTTCATTGAGCAAGTGCAAAACAAATTATGCGATAAATCATGCAACAGATAGGCAAAGTTAATTGAGCAAGTGCGAATTACTTATTGCGATACACTATGCAACATACATGCAAAGATAATCGAGTAAGTAAGATCTCATTTGGTGATAAATTACGCGACAGATAGACGAATATAATCGAGCAAGTGAGATCTCATTATGCAATAAATTACGCGACTGAAAGGAGAAGATAATCAAGCAAGTGTCAAATTAATGTGGAGACTTTAGCTGAGCATTTGACCTACTTTCTGAATATTTTTAGAATTACTAATCCCCAAGAATAAAATTGTAATCTAGATGGGATTACAACTTCAATTATAGAGGATATGAACTTGAGGCTTGTTATGGAAGTTGGGGAGTCGGAGATCAAATCAACCCTTATCGAAATAGAGTAGAATAAAGCCCCTAAGGCTGATGGTATGATAGGCTCTTTCTTTCAAAATTATTGGTCTGCCATTAGTCACCATTTAATTCTTGTTGTTCAAATTTTTTTTAACAAAGGGAGAATGCCTAACGGTCGGAATCATATTGTTATCACCCTTATTCCAAAAAAAGCTAATCTTGTTTTGATTACTGATTTCAGATCAATTAGTCTCTGTTCTATTGTGTATACGGTCTTAGCTAAGATCATTGTTAATAGGTTAAAATTGGTTTTGCCTTCTTGTATTTCAGCCTCTCAATCTGCCTTTGTTTTTGGGAGGCAAATTTTGAATAATGTTGTTATTGTTAATGAATGTATTCAATTTCTAAATAACGAGATAAAAGGCAAATAAAGTTAAATGGCTATTATCATTAAACACAAAATAAGAGAGTACAAACCGGAGAGCTCACTAGCTCTTAACGAAACAAACAAACGAGTGATCCACACCCACGATGGCCTAAATACACTAACCAAACCCCGCTACTACAAACGAGTTGAATGGACTTTCATTGCTAAAATTTGTAGGAAAATGGGGTTCTCTGAAACTTTTATCTCTTAGATTCTTGCTTGTATTTGTTCTTCCTCTTTTTTTCTTCAATATCAATGGCAATACTCAGGGGTTTCTTCAACCCACTAGGGGCTTGAGGTAGAGGGATCCACTTTCCCCCTATCTGTTTATAATCTTTTCTGAGGCTTTCTCAAATTTGGTTAAGCAGACTAGTTCTAGTGGTCTTTTCAGGGGGGATTAGAATAAGTAGGTTTGCTCCTGCTATATCTCACTTAGTTTTTGTAGATGATGTTATCTGTTTTGCAAAGCTGAATTACTTCATGCTAATCTCATCTTAAAAATCCTTGTTGACAATGGTAATGATTTAGAGCAAAAGGTCAACTTGGACGAATCCTCTATTCTTCTCTAAAAACACTTCTGGGGAGTCTTTGGGTGCTATCTTCAATGTGCTTACTGGTATATCTAGCGTGAGATATTTTGAATACCTATAGTTGCCTTTAGGAATCAATGCTAGTAGCCCTTCCTACTTATGTTGTGCCATGTTTTGAGGTTCCTGTCATCGTCATAAAAAACAATTGTAGGGAGATTACTAGGTTTTGGTGTTGTGGTAATAATAAAGAGGTGAATAAGATGCAATGGGCTTGTTTGGACAAACTAGATAAACCAAGGGTGGTGGGAGGTATAGGCTTCAAATATCCTAGTGTTTGTAATGACGTCTTGCTAATTAAACCGTTTTGGAGAATTATAACTAAACCAAACCTTCTTGTTAGTAGGGTTCTTATGGGGACATACTTCAGGAATAAAAAGTTAGGGGTGGTTCAGGCTTCTGGTAAGGAATATTGGCTTTGGAGGATTTGGCTAGGTGTAAGCCTTTGGTCTTGGGTAATATATATCAAATAGGTGATGATAAAACTATTCATAATTAGGACTCTCCTTGGTTACCAAATAACTCTTTATTCAAACATACTTGTATTTTTCAGGGGGATAGGGATAGAGTCTTGAGAGTCTGTGGGAAAGTAGTAGAATAGAGAGCTATTTTACAGACTTTTAACCCCTTTGATACAGATATTATTTAAAATATTCCTCTCAGTCACCATGGTGGCAAGTATGTTTTGATTTGGCATTGGAATAAGAATGAAAGGTTCTCAGTCAAAGAAGTCTATGAGTTGATCATAGCCGGAGTAGGAAGAAACTAAAAGGAGGCAAGATTCTGAAGCATTGAACAAGATTTGGAGGACAACTTGGACATTATCAATCAAAAACAAGATAAAGAACTTCCTTTGGAGGTGTTGGCATGGGTTTACGAGTTTAAAAATTCATATTCAGAAGACGGGATCCAATTGGATGTTCGTTGTGATATGTGTGGAGACGTGGGAGATGTCTTGATTATATGTTCAAAAATTCTATGGAGTCAATGGATGGCTCCCGTATGGAGTCATCCATAACTTGATATGGTGACACATATCCAATATGTATTTATTATAGGACATGTGTCAATACATCATTTGTGAATAACAGTGAATACATCATTGTACCTGTGCTGCACTTTGCTGGAAATTAAGTGGTTTGTGGTGGTGCTTGTTGGAGGATAAAAAGATAAGTTTTTGGAGATGGTGGTCTGACATGTGCACTATCAAAGAGGGAGACTGTAAAAGTGCTAGGCTAAGTTTAAGTGCTTTTAAATTGTGGAGAATTCAGAAGACCAAAAATTCGTGAGGTCTTCAACAAGGAAAGATGGTTGTAGAAATATTGTAGAGGGGGCACGGGAAGAATGGCAAGAATTCATCTCTATTTCTTGTGAGTTGGATCAGGGTGACAAGAGTGTTCTGTTAGAAAAAATGTACGTGTAAAATTAATTTGTTCAACTCCCTCAACTAATATTCCAACCACTTGATACTTATTCTTCCAACCAATTAGCAGGTGGCTAACCAATTAATTAATTAGGCAGGTGTAGGAATAAATGTATCAGGCCAACTCATATCCTACAATTCATTAATTGTGGTTGATGGATCCTTTCATATATAAATAGATGGCCTCACAAGAGAAGAATCACGGCAGAAGTGGAAGAGAAGAAAAGGAAAGAGAGAGGAAAGAAGAAAAGGAAAGAAAAAGGAAATAAATAGATACGAGAGAAAGAAAAATAAAAAGATAGGAAAAAAGACTGAAAATCAGTCCAAAAGAATAATTGAGGGATAAAAATATTATAGAGAAAAATTATTTGAGAGATAATTATATTATTATTTTTAAGTGTTCAATTCTCAACTCCGTTCCAGTTCGTCGGAGCTCGTAAATCTGGTGTGCTACAGATTTAGAGACGTTTATCATTGTATCTTTTGGAAAGTTACGTCTGAACCGTTAGCTGCCACACGGGGCATATCCTTCTTGCGGAAAGAGTTTTACTCGCCTCGGCTTTAATCTTTCTGTTTTGCTTTTAAGCTTTAATTTATTTTTCAGTTGTAATTTATTTTTCAGTTCAATTGTAATTTTTTATTTTAGATTATTTGTAAGAACTGAATAATACATATCAGTTCATAGGATTCCCGTGTAATTTACACCCAGGATTTAACAATCGCAAGAAGAATATTGTCAACCTACTGAACTGATGGCATACAACGGAGAAGGTTCTCGACATGAGCATCCGATCAACCCTGTTGTTCATTATCATCAAGTACCTGTTGTTTATGTTCCTACTATTGAGAAGCCCGAAAAATTCAACGGGCTTGACTTCAAGAGATGGCAACAGAAGATGCACTTCTATCAAACCACCTTAGGTTTGATGAAGTACCTGAAGGACGACCCTCCGGTCATTGCTGAAAATGAGACTAATGTTGAACTACGCGCTGCGTACAAGCCTTGGGGGCAAGGTGATTACCTTTGCCGTAACTATGTCCTTAACGGACTTAGTGGTGAGTTGTACAATGTGTACAGCTCGATTGGTTCTGCAAAAGAGGTTTGGATTGCTTTGGAGAAGAAGTACAACTGTGGAAAGCCGAACAATATGGGGAAAGACTGTAGGCCAAAGAAAGGTAATCCGAGTGCCCTTGTGGCAGAATATGACCATGTGCCTGGTGAAAAGACCGACTTTGATATGTCGGCAGTGGTGTTTGAAGCCAATATGGTGGATAACCTATGGGGAGTGGTACATCGATACTGGTTCCACTCATCATGTATGTTCTGGTAAGGAGGTGTTCTCTTAATACACTCCTGCTACGGGTCTGAAACTTCACATGGTAAACTCCTCCACGTCTGATGTGGTTGGAGTTGGCACTGTGGTGCTGAAGCTAACTTCTGGAAAGGAGTTGAAGCTTAAGGATGTTATGCATATCCCAGACATCCGCAAGAATTTGGTCTCCAGATCTCTTCTTGTTGAGCATGGATTTAGGCTGGTGTTTGATGCTAAGAAGTTTGTTCTTAGCAAGTTTGGAACATTCCTTGGTCGTGGATATCTCGACAAGGGTTTGTTCAAACTGAATGTAATGGTCATGACCGTGTAACCGTTGAAAATGAAAAGCCTATTTCGGTTTATACCGTTGAGTGCTCTGATTTATGACATATTATATTGGGACCCGTAAATCTAAATGCAATTAAACGGTTGATTAATTTAGAAATAATTCCTAATTCTAAAATTGAATCACATAAGAAATATGAAATTTGTATTGAAGCAAAAATGGCTAAGTTGCCTTTTCACTCGGTGGAAAGAAGTACTGAACCATTAGGCTTAATCCATACTAATGTATGTGATATGAAAAGTGTGCAAACAAGAACGCATAAAAAGTATTTTGTAACTTTTATCGATGATTGCACAAGGTTTTGCTAATATTTGTTAAGAAGCAAAGACGAGGTTGTGGAAGCATTTAAAATCTATAAGACCGAAGTTGAAAATCAACTCGGCAAAAGGATTAAAATAATCTGAAGTGATAGGGTTGGGGAGTATGTAGCTCCTTTTGAACAAATATACTCTGAATATGGCATAATTCATCAAACGACGGCCCCTTATTCTCCACAGTCGAACGGTGTTGCTGAACGCAAGAACCGTACATTAAAAGAAATGATGAATGCCATGTTGATAAATTCAGGATTACCCCAAAACATGTTGGGGGAAGCTGTTTTAACAGCAAATCATATTCTGAATAAAATACCACCTAAAGAGAAAAATGAGACTCCTTACGAAATGTGGAAAAATCGTAAGCCATCTTATATATACCTGAAAGTGTGGGGGTGTTTGGCTAAGGTTTCAGTTCCTGAACCCAAACAAATGAGAATCGGGCCAAAGACGGTCGATTGTGTATTTATTGGATATGCGTACAAAAGTACCGCATATAGATTTCTGGTTCATAAATTAGAAAATCCAGAGGTATCTATTGGTACCACGATTGAGTCTAGGAATGCTATATTCTTTGAAAATATTTTTCCTCTAAAGAAAAGGGCATAATCTAGTTCTAGTTAACGAACGTATGAAACTGCTAGTGGTTCTGTACCAGAGGGTACTGATGAAGAACCGAGACGTAGTAAAAGGGTAAAAATGGCTAAAACGTTTGGACCTAATTTTATTACGTATATGTCGGACGATGAACTGAGTTCCCTTAAGGAAGCTCTATCCAGCCCAGATGGACCACTGTGTGAAGAAGCTGTAAATAGCGAAATTGGGTCCATTATGCAAAATCATACTTGGGAGTTGGTTGATCTCCCTGATGGTTGTAAACCTTTAGGATGCAAGTGGATCCTAAAGAAGAAATATAAAGCTGATAGATCGATTGATAAGTTTAAAGCATGATTGGTGGTCAAAGGCTTTAAACAAAAGGAATGATATGATTTCTTTGATACCTATTCACCAGTTACGCGTTTAGCATCGATAAGAGTGCTTCTCTCAATTGCTGCTTTGCACAGTCTTGAGATTCACCAAATGGATGTCAAGACGGCATTTTTGAATGGTGAATTGGAAGAAGAAATATACATGGAACAACCTGAAGGGTTTGTTGCACCTGGACAAGACAGAAAGATGTGTAAATTGATCAAATCCTTGTACGGACTGAAACAAACTCCGAAACCATGGCATTTGAAATTTGATGACGTGATATTGTCAAATGATTTCAAAATCAACGAATGTGACAAATGTGTTTATGTCAAGAGTACATCACATACATTTGTGATTGTATGTCTATATGTAGACGATATGTTGATCATGGGGAGTAGCCATGAAGTGATCATGGATAGGAAAAGAATGTTGAAGAGAAATTTCGACATGAAAGATATGGGTTTGGCTGATGTTATTCTTGGAATAAGGATTATCAGAACCCAAGATGGAATTGTCTTGTAACAATCTCATTATGTAGAGAAAGTGCTCAAGAAATTTGATGCCTATGACGGTGCACAGTCTAGGTGTAAGACACCCCTTGATCTTAGTATAAATATGGTAGCCAATAAAGGTCAACCAGTGGATCAGTTGGAATATTCACGGATAATAGGGAGTCTGATGTACTTGACGAATTGTACACGACCAGACTTAGTCTACCCGGTGAATAAGTTGAGCAGATTGACGAGCAATCCCAGTCATGAGCACTGGAATGCTTTGAGAAGGGTACTTAAGTACTTGAAGTATACCCTTGAATATGGGCTAAAATACTCAGAGATATCCAGCCGTACTTGAAGGGTACTGTGATGCAAGCTGGACATCAAATTCGAGAGATTCTCACTCCACTAGTGGATATGTTTCCTTTATTAGAGAAGGTGTAGTCTCGTGGAAATCCACAAAACAAACGTGTATAGCTCAGTCAACGATGGAATCAAAGTGATCGTTTTAGATAAAACTAGTGAAGAAGCCGAGTGGCTTAGAAATTTTTTATCCAATATTCCATGTTGGGATAAGACTTTACCGCCTGTGATGATTCATTGTGATAGCCAAGCTGCTATAGGTAGGCCGCAAAGCAACTTGTATAACGGTAAGTCTAGACATATTCGTCGTAGACATAATACCATATGCCAATTGATCTCAAATGGTATTATTTCCATTGACTATGTGAAGTCTAAGGAAAATTTGGCTGATCCTTTGACGAAAGGATTGAATAGAGATCAATTGGGAGTTATGCTAGAGGGAATGGGCTTAAAAATCCCCAATGTAAAGAATGATCATAGTGGTAACCCTACCATGCTGAGTGGAGATCCCACGAACTTGGTTCAAAGGAAAAACTAAGCTACGAAAATTCAGTTGAGCACTTGGAACATATGAATGTCCAAAGCTATTCCCTAGAGCACTCCAGGTGTAAGATGACTTGTTGATTGTGGTGACGATAAGTCATGTGGACTTTTAAAGAATCTCTAACCTTGTAAAGGTGGAGTATTACAGGATACTCTTGATAGAGAGGTCACTTATATAAGTGTGAAGTGTGGGCCGCTTCAAATGTAAACACTTATAAATACATCGTGTTGTCCATGGCTAAAACGGACACAACGATAGAACGAAATGGAGTTAACACTCTATTGTGTAAACGTCATTGTCTAGGTGTACACTATGAAGGAATAGTTCAAGGCATCATGTCCACTAGTCTGCCAGTACATCCGATGATGTTTACTAAGAAAGGTTTAAAGCCAAAAGCTACCATCTCTGATGCAATAGAGTTTTGTGAGGATTGGGCACAATAGTATATATATATATATATATATATATATATATATATATATATATATATATATTTAATCTACACTCATGTGAGGGATTGTTAGAAAAAATGTGAGTGCAAAATTAGTTGTTCAACTCCCTCAACTACTATTCCAACCACTTGATGCTTATTCTTCCAACCTATTAGCAGGTGGCCAACCAATTCCAACCAATTAGCAGGTGGCCAACCAATTAATTAATTAGATAGGTGGGGGAATAAATGTATCAGGCCAACTCATATCCTTCAATTCATTAATTGTGGTTGGTGGATTCTTTCATATATAAGTAGATGGCCTCACAAGAGGAGAATCACGGCAGAAAGTGGAAGAGAAGAAAAGGAAAGAGAGAGGAAAGAAAGAAAAGGAAAGAAATAGGAAATAAATAGATACGGGAGAAAGAAAAATAATGATATAGAAAAAGAGACTGAAAATCAGTCCAAAAGAATAATTGAGGGATAAAAATATTAGTGAGAAAAATAGAGAAAAATTATCTGAGAGATAATTATATTCCTATTTTTAAGTGTTCAATTCTCAACTCCGTTCCAGCTCGCCAGAGCTCGTAAATCTGGTGTGCTACAGATTTAAAGACGTTTGCTGTTGTATCTTTGGGGAAGTCACGCCTGAACCGTTAGCTGCCACACGGGGCGTATTCTTCTTGTGGAAAGAGTTCTATTCGCCTCGACTTTAATCTTTCCGTTTTGTTTTTAAGCTTTAATTTATTTTTCAGTTCAATTGTAATTTTCTATTTTAGATTATATGTAAGAACTGAAAAATACATATCTTCGTAGGATTCCCGTGTAATTTACGCTTAGGATTTAACATGTTCAAAATCCAATCTCTTCTCAAGTAGAAAACTTTTTCGAGAAGGTAGGACAGGTGTGTCTTTCTGTCACTGTCTTACTTTCTTCTAGAGGAAAAATTGGATTGGGTTGTGTGTCTGAAAAGGATGGTCAAGGGCTGCACAGTTAGTTTTCATGTCTGGATTTTGCAACTGAATTTGAGGAAGCCTACCTGCTGGCAGTGAGGTGGAGTCTTGAGATGACAATGGAGTTTAATATAGGTAACTTCACTTTTCGTATTTCTGATCAGAGATTGGCTCATCAGCTGCAGGAAAAATATATGTTTTTCTCAAGGCTAAGTTCCATTATTAGAGACATTTTTTGTCTAGTTGATTCTGTTCTTCGTTGTACTTTTATTTGTGATCCGGGAACTTGCTGCTCTAGTTTAGTTTTAGCTAGGAATGCGGTTGAGGGGGAGTAAAAGTTTACTCCCTGTTGGATACTAGCCAGGGTGTGTTACCTATTGGGTAATATTTGTAACTTCTATTTGGTTGAAAGTTTATTATTTTCCGTTGACGTTGAAAAAAAAACATTCACCTAATTAATTGGCTTGTCTGGTGTATTATACTATCATTATTACCGAATGCGTGATATCACATCTCTTTAACTAAACTTGTGCTATCTGTTATAAACCGGGTATCAAAATTACACAGGAATCCTACGAACTGATATGTAATTTTCAGATCTTACAAATAATCTAAAAATATAGAAAATTACAATTGAACTGAAAAATAAATTACAACTGAAAAAATCAAAACAGAAAGAATTTATCCGAGGCGAGCAAAACTATTTCCGCAAGAAGAATACGCCCCGTGTGGCAGCTAACGGTAAGCGTAACTTCCCCAAAGATACAACGACAAACGTCTGTAAATCTGTAGCACACCAGATTTTTGAGCTCCGGCGAACTGAAACGGAGTCGAGAATTGAGCACTAAAAAATAGTAATAAAATTATCTATAAGGTAATTTTTCTTTTTTTCTTGAACTTTTTTTTTCTTTTTCTCTCTCCTTTTCCATTTATTCTTTCCTCTCTCTTTCTTTCCTTCTCTTTTCCTCTCTTCTACCGTGTTTCTTCCTCAGACATCTCCACCTTTTTATAGTGGATACAAACACATTACTTATACCACCATTAATATAGTAGTTGGAGATTGGGTGGATTGTAGAATAGTTAACAAAGGTGGTTTGGAGAATAAGCATCAAAGCATCAAGTGGTTGGGAAGGGAGTTGAACATTAATTGGCATCACACATCTTGAGCATTATTGGGGTGGGTGTTGGGTGTACAATAAATAAAACACCCAACCAACTCATTTAATACACTCAATTATAACAATCCTCCAAATGAGTGTAAATTAAATATATATACTATTGTGCTCAATCCTCACAAAACTCTATTGAATCAGAGAAGGTAGCTTTTGGCTTTGAACCTTTCTTAGTAAACATCATCGGATGCACTGGCGGATTAGTGAACATAATGCCTTGAACTATTCCTCCATAGTGTACACCTAGACAATGACATTTACTCAATAGAGTCTTAACTCCATTCCGTTCTAATGTTGTGTCCGTCTTGGCCATGGACAACACAATGGATTCATAAGTGTTTACATTTGAAGTGGCCCACACTTCACACTTATATAGGTAACCTCCCTATCAAGAGTATCCTTCCATACTCAACCTTTACAAGGTTAGGGATTTATTAAAAGTCCACATGACTTACCCTCACCACAATCAACAGGTCATCTTGCACTTGGAATGCTCTAAGGAATAGCTTTGGACATTCATATGTTCCAAGTGCTCAACTGAATTTTCATAGCTTAGTTTTTCCTTTTAACCAAGTTCGTGGGATCTCCACTCAGCATGGTAGGGTTAACACTATGATCGTTCTTTACATTGTGGATTTTTAAGCCCATTCCCTCTAGCAAAACTCCCAATTGATCTCTATTCAATCCTTTCGTAAAACGATCCACCAAATTTTTCTTAGACTTCACATAGTCAATGGAAATAATACCATTTGTGATCAATTGGCGTACGGTATTATGTCTACGACGAATATGTCTAGACTTACCGTTATACAAGTTGCTTTGTGCCCTTCCTATAGCAGCTTGGCTATCACAGTGAATCATCACAGACGGTAAAGTCTTATCCCAACATGGAATACCGGATAAAAAATTTCTAAGCCACTCGGCTTCTTCACCTGCTTTATCTAAAGCGATGAACTCCGATTTCATCGTTGACCGAGCTCTACACGTTTGTTTTGTGGATTTCCACGAAACTGCACTTCCTCCAATACATAAAACATATCCACTAGTGGAGCGAGAATCTCTCGAATTTGATATCCAGCTTGCATCACAGTAGTATCTCGAGTATTTTAGCCCGTATTCAAGGGTGTACCTCAAGTACTTAAGTACCCTTCTCAAAGCATTCCAGTGCTCATAACTGGGATTGCTCGTAAATCTGTTCAACTTACTCACTGGATAGGCCAAGTCTCGTCGTGTACAATTCGTCAAGTACATCAGACTCTCTATTATCCGTGAATATTCCAACTGAGCCACTGGTTGACCTTTACTGGCTACCAGATTTATACTAAGATCAAGGGGTGTCTTACACCTAGACTGTGCACCGTCATAGGCATCAAATTTCTTGAGCACTTTCTCTACATAATGAGACTGTGACAAGACAATTCCATAATGTGTTCTGATAATTCTTATTCCAAGAATAACATCAGTCAAACCCATATCTTTCATGTCGAAATTTATTTTCAACATTCTTTTCGTATCCATGATCACTTCATGGCTACTCCCCATGATCAACATATCGTCTACATATAGACATACAATCACAAATGTATTTGATGTACTCTTGACATAAACACATTTGTCACATTCATTGATTTTGAAACCATTTGACAACATCACAACATCAAATTTCAAATGCCATTGTTTCGGAGCTTGTTTCAGTCCGTACAAGGATTTGATCAATCTACACACCTTTCTCTCTTGTTCAGGTGCAACAAACCCTTCAGGTTGTTCCATGCATATTTCTACTTCCAATTCACCATTTAAAAATGCCGTCTTGACATCCATTAGGTGAATCTCAAGATTGTGCAAAGCAGCAATCGGGAGAAGTACTCTTATCGACGCTAAACGCGTAACTGGTGAATAGGTATCAAAGAAATCATACCCTTCTTTTTGTTTAAAGCCTTTGACCACCAATCGTGCTTTAAGCTTATCAATCGATCCATCAGCTTTATATTTCCTCTTTAGGATCCATTTGCATCCTAAAGGTTTACAACCATCAGGGAGATCAATCAACTCCCAAGTATGGTTCTGCATAATGGACTTGATTTCACTATTTACAGCTTCTTCCCGGAGTGGTCCATCTGGGCTGGACAGAGCTTCCTTAAGGGAACTCGGTTCATCGTCCAAGATGTACGTAATAAAACCAGGTCCAAACGTTTTAGCCGTTTATACCCTTTTACTACTTCTTGGTTCTTCATCAGTACCCTCTGGTACAGAACCACTAGCAGTTTCATACGTTCGTTTATTAGAACCAGATTCTGCTCTTTCTTTCAGAGGAAAAATATTCTCAAAGAATATAACATTCCTCGACTCAATCGTGGTACCCACAGATATCTCTGGATTTTCTGATTTATAGACCAGAAATCTATATGTCGTACTATTGTACGCATATCCAATAAATACACAATCGACCGTCTTTGGCCCGATTCTCATCTGTTTGGGTTCAGGTACTGAAACCTTAGCAAAACACCCCCACACTTTGTGGTATTTATAAGACGGTTTACGATTTTTTTACATTTCGTAAGGAGTCTCATCTTTCCCTTTAGGTGGTATTTTATTCCGGATATGATTTGCTATTAAAACAGCTTTCCCCCACATGTTTTGGGGTAATCCTGAATTTATCAACATGGCATTCATCATTTCTTTTAACGTACGATTCTTGCGTTCAGCAACACCGTTCGACTGTGGAGAATAAGAGGCTGTCGTTTGATGAATTATGCCATATCAGAACATATTTGTTCAAAAGGAACTACATACTCCCCACCCCTATCACTTCGAATTATTTTAATCCTTTTGCCGAGTTGATTTTCAACTTCGGTCTTATTGATCTTAAATGCTTCCACAGCCTCGTCTTTGTTTCTTAACAAATATAAGTAGCAAAACCTTGTGCAGTCATCGATAAAAGTAATAAAATACTTTTTACCTGTTCTTGTTTGCACACTTTTCATATCACATACATCAGTATGGATTAAGCCTAGTGGTACAATACTCCTTTCCACCGAGTGAAAAGGCAACTTAGCCATTTTTTGCTTCAATACAAATTTCACATTTCTTATGTGATTCAATTTTAGAATTAGGAATTAATTCTAAATTCATCAAGCGTTTAATTGCATTTAGATTTATATGTCCCAATCTAATATGCCATAAATCAGAGTACTCAACGGTATAAACAGAAATAGGCTTTTCATTATCAACGGTTACACAGCTCTTGGCCATTACATTCATTTTGAACATACCCTTGTCGAGATATCCACGACCAAGAAATGTTCCAAACTTGCTAAGAACAAACTTCTTAGCATCAAACACCAGCCTAAATCCATGCTCAACAAGAAGAGATCTGGAGACCAAATTCTTGCGGATGTCTGGGACATGCATAACATCATTAAGCTTAAACTCCTTTCCAGAAGTGAGCTTCAGCACCACAGTGCCCACTCCAACACAACCCTCTTATGCTTGAGGTAGTTCTTGAAGTCTTTCCAACTCGGCGGCAGCTTTTCAATCACAGCCGCAACTTGAAATGACTCGCTCAGAGACATTCCTTCAGCATGGATATCGTGCAAGATAAGTTGAAACTCTTGCACTTGGGACACAACGGTCTTCGAGTCGACCATCTTGAAGTCAAGAAACTTGCCGACGACGAATTTTTTCGCCCCGGCATCCTCAGTCTTGTACTTCTTTCCCAAAGCAGCCCAAAGCTCTTTGGCAGAACCAACAGAGCTGTACACATTGTACAACTCATTACTAAGTCCGTTCAGGACATAGTTACGCAGCCCCCAAGCCTCGTACGCAGTGCATAGTTCAGCATGGTTTCATTTTTAGCAATGACCGAGGGGTCGTCCTTCAGGTATTTCACCAAACCAAAAGTGGTCTGGTAAAAATGCATCTTTTGTTGCCACCTTTTAAAATCAAGCCCATTGAATTTTTCGGGCTTCTCAGCAGTAAGGATATGGACATCAAGTACATGATTGATCGGATGTTGAGTGTTGGAACAATTTCCGGTGGAAGCCATCAGTCCAGTAGGTTGAGATATTCTTCTTGCGATTGTTATAAATCGGGTATCAAAATTACACGGAAATCCTACGAACTGATATGTAATTTTCAGTTCTTACAAATAATCTAAAAAAAATAGAAAATTACAATTGAACTGAAAAATAAATTACAACTGAAAAAATCAAAACGTAAAAAATTTAGCCGAGACGAGTAAAACTCTTTCCGCAAGAAGAATACGCCACGTGTGGCAGCTAAAGGTTCAGGCGTAACTTCACCCAAGATACAACGGCAAACGTCTCTAAATCTGTAGCACACCAGATTTACGAGCTCCTGTGAACTGAAACGGAGTCGAAATTGAGCACTAAAAAATAGTAATAAAATTACCTATGAGATAATTTTTCTCTATTTTTTTCTTGAACTTATTTTTTTTTCTTTTTCTCTCTCCTTTTCCCTTTATTTATTCCTCTTTCTTTCCTTCTCTTTTCCTCTCTTCTACCGTGCTTCTTCCTCAGACATCTCCACCTCTTTATACTGGATACAAACACATTAATTATACCACCATTAATATAGTAGTTGGAGATTGGGTGGATTGTAGAATAATTAACAAAGGTGGTTTGGAGAATAAGCATCAAAGTATCAAGTAGAGGTGGCCATTCAACGGGTCCGGGCCCGGCCCGGCCCGGCCCGCCGGGTCGACGGTCTGCCTGGCCGAGGCCCGGAACCGAACCGGACCAAGGGGCGGTCCGGGACCGGTTCTGAGCCCAAACCCGCCGGTTCATCGACTCGGCGGGCCAAAAATAAAAAAAAAATAAAATATTACAACACAGTTGCCGGCGGTCGACCCGTGAACCGGCCCGGCCCGGACCGGAACCGCCGGTGCAAAAAAAAAAAGCAGTGACCCTGGACCGAACCGCGACCCTTACGGTTCGGTCCAACAGACCGGCCCGAATATGGCCGGTTACGGACCGGTCCGGGCCGGTTCGGTACAGTGTTGAGTGTTGAGTATTATTGGGGTGAGTGTTGAGTGTACAATTAATAAAACACCCAACCAACTTAGCATTATTGGGGTGAGTGTTGGGTATACAATTAATAAAACACCCAACCAACTCATTTAATACACTCAATTACAACACTATCACCCTTTGGTTTGCAAAGTCTTGAACGAATAGATGCATTACACCTGGTGGCTCGCTTCTTCAATCTCCTAGGCATATATAAATACCTCTTTATCATTTGACCGAACGAAAGTCATTATTTACTCAATTGATATATCGCAAATTCTTAATATTTTTAAGAGTGGTAGATATATGTGGTCAGTCTTTTCTTTGAAGTGCTAATATACATTAAGAAGAATACTGTTGTATTTGGAGATACATTAGTTTAGTGAGCAGCATGAATGAACAATTAATCGTAAAGGCATGGAGACCAACTCCAACCTCAATCTACCATTTTCAATTTTACTTTTTTCCTTATTTTGACTTTTTTTTTTTTTTTGGGGACTGCAA
>BKCP01009403.1:2338010-2365536 GCA_008636005.1 Striga asiatica | reverse complement strand
AAAAAACTGGCAATACAATTCAATCAAATGTTCTATGTAGTTAGTGCATCTAAATTAGGTGAATTCCTCGTTCAAATCATATCAAACACAACTGTATGAACTTACGGCGTGGATTTACTGCTTCCCTTTAATGCCTCACCAGCTTCAACAACAGTGCATGTTACTCGATGTGGAATCGATGCTGCTAGTGGTTTTTCATTATAAAGCTGGACTGTGATTTCCATATCATCTGTGAAGAATGGTTGTACTAGAAATAATTAATATTATTTTATTCTGTTATCATGTTATTTATAAACAAAAAGAAAAAACAAAAAAATAGATCTTTCATACTCAATTGTGATTAAACTCTTGGATTCAATGCATTGGGATTTGGGCATAATAATGACAATCCTTCCTTCAAATTTATCACCAAAACGTTACTTATACAAATTAAGAAAATGATTAACAACATCCAATCTATCATCATACTATTTATTTTCTTCACCTTTCAATTTTTTATATTATCAGTTGGAAAACAATATATAAAAATTACAATAGATCACGAAGATAATAAATAAATTGGACAATTATGCACACATATTTTATAACTCATTAGTTATTTATTAGTTCCACAATAATAACCAAATTATTTTACAATAATTGAACTTTAAATTTATCTCTATTATAATAATTTATGATTGTGATTCACATTTCTTTCAACAATATAAATAACATTCAATGTTAATTTTTTGGAGATATTGAATTTGATTTTCAGAATTTTTACAATTTGTTTAATTGAAAATGTATATTATTCAAACTAATAAAATAATATTTTACAAAAAAATATCAAAAATGTATATTTTAAGTTTTATCCATTATATATTTTTCTAATGCCACAATTTATTACGTATTATATGTATTAGGCTATGGAACTCAATATAAATAACTTAATTTAAATAAAGTTACATCAACATACAATTGTGAAAACCAAAGTAATAAATGAAACAATGCAATATAAATATTTTCTTAGTATGAAATAATATGGGTGTATAGTTATTTATATTTTTATGGAATATAATATCCCACTGGTAATTATTATTATTATTATTATTATTATTATTATTATTATTATTATTATTGTTATTATTATTATTAAATACTACATCTATTATCTAAAAATAAATTTTGTCAATTTTTCGAGTATGGTATATCATTAAAACAATGAGTATAGTTGCATGTTTAAGTAAATAATTATATTTGTGCATAATTATGCGTTAAGACATACACTCCAATATTCATGGCTTTGAAAATTATTTGTTAAACCATTTGTGGATAATTCAAACAACAAAAAAATAATTATTTTCACGAAGACTTAATTCAAAAAAATAACACATTTATCATTATAGATTAGTTTAAATATATTATCATTTCATAATAACACATATGGAGTGCAAATAATACATATAAACTATACTTTAAGGTGATTAATTATTTTAATATAAATAAAGTATCAATGGTTTACCACTTGAAAAAAATAGCAATACTTATTATTGTGATATTTCTCAAAAATGCAAATATCGATACAAGAGTTCATCAATATGATTAATAACAAATAGCAAACTTACACAACCAAATTTTATATTTTTTTTTTACTTTATAATTTATTTTAAAAATATATATAACAGAGAGAGAGAGAGAAAGATACAATATAAAGTTATATTTGTCATAAGCAATGTAATCTATTCAACTAAAAGGGAGGAATTTTTAAAAAATAAAATATAAAAGTATCATCTATGGGTATTGGGTACAACATGCATATCATATAAAATGTTTCTCAAAAATACTGAATAATTATTTAATTTTACAAAACATTTTATCTGAACTTAGGTTGCTTTTATTAATATCAACTAAGAATATGAAAAAAATTAAAAAAAAAATAAAAATAAAAAAACATAACAATTTAGAATCGAACATAACATTAAAATTTAATTGTATTTATGGGTAAAAAATATATAAATATTTCAGAACTAATATTAAAAATATATAAATGATAACAAACAAATTGAGAAAGTTACAGGATTTCAGAGAGGTGCAACTCATGTATTTAATTGTGAAATAAATAGAAAAATCATATTGGTTTTAGTTTGATTGAATACGTTGTTTCACCCAAAAATAAAAATAAAAAAAATGTTTTTTTTTTTATTTTTAGTTGGTATAATTTATTTTATAATTGGTATAATTTTATTTTGTCAAAATATTGACGAGGCCAAATTGACGTATGGTATTTTTATGAATAAACAATAATTATACAATTATAATTCTTGAAAAAAGGCATAACAAGTTAATTTATTATTAATTTTTTATTCGTATATTTATATTGTTTTTTATTCGTATAGTTTTTTATACTTGTATTTTTCTACTTTTAGATGGACATTTATTGTCACATTTTTTTATACAAAGTAAAATTTAGATGATTTAATGTTTGAACATGACTTCATAAATTGGTTTCATTTACGGGTAAGAAATAAGCTAATATTGCTGAATGATATTGTGAAAGAAACAAAATGATGACAGAAAGAGCGAGTACGTCTCAACTATAAAGAAGAGAAAGAGTGACGATATGATTTGGACTGTAAAAACAAAATATGACAATATATATTTATCATTCAATTATTTAATGCAATGTTTGTTATATATATACCGCGTTGTACAATGGTTCTGGTCCTAAATGATTGAATAGTCTGAGCCCAAAATAGACAGTTTGTTTAAATTATTTTATTTTTAGTTGATATCATTTGTTTCAGTTAGACTTAAATTTGAATTCATATAAAAGTTTGTGATTAAAGTGATTGCCTGCATTTTAATCTCTTGAAATTGATCCACAATTATGCAATTGTAATGTTTTATGAATAAAAATAGCATAATGTGTAACTATTGTGAATTTTTTATTATTATACACATGTTTTTCTTCTTAAGTGATGACATGAATATATTATCGCTACCGAATCTTTGCAAACTACTATAATTCATCAACTACTTTTTCTTATCATATATCATAAAACCTATTTTATATCAAAATAAAATTTTCTTTTTTATAATTTATACAATATAATTTAATTTTTTTTTTCTATCATTTTACAATATTCTATCAACGTAGTTCTAAAAATTATATTAAATTCATTCTGTGTGAATTACATGCAAAAAAATAAGTAATTTGTTATTCAAATGAACATTTGCTATTATTGTTCATATTTATAACTTTGCAATAGGTGATTCATCTTGCACGTAATTTTGATCACCATCGGACTTATTTTGCAAATAAATGAAATTTAAAATTAATATTCCCAATTAAAAAAAAATGAAAGGTATGTGCACCTAATTTAAAACTAAATGCATGCGATTCGAAATTGAGTCATTTTTTAATTTTTTTCTTAAGTATTTATTTTTCTATTTTTTAACCTAAATTAGCTCATATTTGTACATGTTTATTTAAGTTGTTCTATATTAGGTTATCTATATAACAGTAACAATGACTTTAGTTAAACACAAATGAAGAAAATTATGTTATTATCAAGACACTTTTAGGAAAAAGTTTCAAAGAGTGTGATTAATGTGAGAAATACTAATTTTCATTGAATATCACAAATGTTGTCAGAATCAATTATATGTTATTTTTTCTGTAGTCACGGATCCTGTTATATCTTATTTTTTCTGTAGTCACGGATCCATGTGTCTTAGGATTATTATTTATGATGATAATGGTAATAATGAATACATTTCATTCACTAATAATGTTATATTTAGATAAACATTTTAAAATATAATGAGTAAAATTTTCAGCATACTTTTTATGATCTCTACATATGTTTTATGATTATAATTTATTTATGTAAATTATAATTTAATAACATCATTTTTTAACATCAGGCCGCGCAACGTGCGGGTGACGTACTAGTGTTAGTAAAAATGACAGAATAAAAGATAAGAGGAAATGCCCGCAGTTCAAGGGGATGTTACCTTGAAGGTAGACATGAGAATCACCAAATAAGTGTCTAGGCACTTCCAGCTGGTTGTATGTGTCAGGCCTGAGAAATGATGATAGATGGGAACAAATCAACTAAGTCTCTTCCTTTTCACGAGTCACTAAAGTAAAATCGGAGTATGCTTGACTTAAGAACCAAAGCAAAGGGCAGCACTCACTCCATAAGCACAATATTTCCAGTTTCATCGTCAGTGTAAGAGTATGTCAGTGACTTCTCCTCAACATAAATCTCTGTAGCATCCAACTACCATTTTAGTGGACTTACTATGGAACACGTAATTTACTATTTACTGATGGAGTGGCGAGCAAAAAGATCAAATAGATAACTTATAGAGCAAAGAATACCCGAAACAGTCCTCAAGTCAATCTGCTTGTTACATATACCAATATTTCAGAAACGTACTTCTCTAACTCCCTGCACCGACTGCATATACTATCACTAGTATTTGATAATAGGCCTTAAGATCCACTAGCAGGCTGCTTTGGCCTTGGGGCATACTCTCAGAAATCGATCATTATTATTTACATAGGTAACTCCAGCAGTAGTATAAACATGGGGGTTTGAAAGAAGTGGAGAAAACAAAAACATAAGAAGAAATATACTAGCAAAACATTTTCAAATATTTAAACATGCGGAACCCAGATGACACCAATAAAAAATAAATTGTGTTTATCACAATGAAGAATTACGATTGATATTGGCTGTGTCTTCAATTTTTGGAAAGGGATGAATGAAATTCATTAAAATTTTGTAGAAAGGCATTATATTCACTGCAAGTGACCAAACAATCATTTACCTATTGATCATTTATTGGCACAACATATTGCCATAGACAAATAGGCAAACAAATTTTATATTTATTCAAATTATGATGACACAACATGCAAGTTATGATTGCACGTAACTTTATTTGACAGAAATTATACTGAACGAGAGGAATTTTTATGAATTAGAACTTAGAAATGATTAAGAAAAAAATACATTGTCAACTTTGTTTTGCCCTAGTTATACTGAGTTTAAGAATATTGTTAGTTGAAAGCTATAAAGAATCCATTAAATACTAAATACTTAGGGCTTGATTGTTTATGAAATAATTTGTTCAAAATTAGTTATTTTGGTTAACCATAGTTAATTTTAAAAAAGGTGGTATAGTTAGTTGTTAGTGGAATTTTAAGAATGAATTAAAATAATATTTAAAATAAAATGATTAAAATAGATTTGATGTAAAAGTAGGAGATAAATTATTGGAAATGATAGGTAGTTAAAATTATGTGAGTGGATGAATGGTGAAGTAAAGTTGATGTGATGTGTAAGAATGATTTGTTTGTATTATTTAATTATATAAATAATATTAAAGATAATGGGGTTTAGTTAAAGTTGAGTTAGATTTTGAGTATGAAATAAAGTTGAGTAAATTATTTCATAAACAATTTAGTGCTAGAAATCCTGTTCACATATTCCAAAACTTTATAGTGCCATTTAACACAAAACACTATACATATTACTAAAATAATTACAGCTCTGGTAGATTAATTATACTGATAGGAGACCTATTAAATCTTTATGTGTGTTTAGCATAAATAGATCTATCTATGTAATTCTTTTATAGCTAAAAAAAATCTTTCTCCAGTAATTGTCTCTCACCATATCAAGGTGTGACCTTCAAATAGTTATTTACTAGTACAATTAAATTATACAATAAGTAAAAATAAAATGATAATTGAAAATGTAAAAAGTATTATCTAGACTAAATCATACAATTAAAACAAAAAATTAGTAAAAATAAAATCAAATGTAAAAGATTTGTAAGAATAAAATGACGATGAAAACGTAAAATAAATATTCTCTAGACTTGTAAGATATATTCTAGTAATCTTCCCATGACGACGAAGAAGATTGGAAAACTAATGCTCAAACATCATAGATGGAATCATGTTTTAGTATACTTTTCCTATAACATTATGCCTGACAAATATCTACCCATGGAAATTCATTCAATTCAAAAATGATATAATTAAATGGTACTTATACTTCTAGACCTTTTTCTTTTTCCATTATGTCAAAAAAATACTTACTTTCTACTTTCTCATCAGTTCGCAGCCTTTCATTCACTTTGCTTCCACTATCGACATCCCGGAGCTCCACCTATCAGTAATTGGCAAGCAGAATAGAAGAATGGAATCCAATTTAATTCAAAAGTAATTCCAAGCTTTCCCAATAACAAATCTTCCTCTGAATATCTCCTCTAATATAAGAAAATATGCAAAATTGATTGCAATACCATTGTTTTACATGGTTCACCTCTCCACAAGGACAAATGGAGTGTGAAGAAAAAAGAGAAACCATGAAGATAACAAATAACGAGGATAAAAATCGGTAATAGAGTAAGATAGTTTAAACAGCATCAAATGATCACGTGTTATAGAAATACCTGTATTATAGCTCCTCCTCTTCCTTGGGTAGAGTGATCTGCTTTTACCACCTAAACAAATTCCATATACACATTGAGCGACAAAAATAATATCACGATTAATGCATATGGAAACAACAGTCAGTGTACAAATTTATGGCAAAAACAATTACCTCATAAAGCTTTCCTGTATTGCGTAAACAGCAACCCAGGAACAATGTCAGAGTAAGCTCTTAGCATATGATTAATTACTCTCACATTATCACAATACATGAAATATGAAAAACCTAACCTCTTCTTTCGATAACATTTCCTGGCCGTACCTGCATAAAGTTATATAAATGACAAATATCACAATGTTAAGTAACAAGTTGCCTAGAGGAACACCAAGGAATCCAATGGGTCAAGAAATTTTATTAGGTTGACAATCAACATGGGGAAAAAATCTCAGAATGTTTACAACTAGTCATGTTTTCTCAATAGGATGAGATCAACCCTAAGTAGACAATAATAATGGTCAAACAAATAGCTGCAGTCCCATTGATCTTCCATTTTGAAGATTCTGAATGGTATGAGCCATCATCATACTCCATGTATGAAAATGTACATACATACACATTTTTCATTGGAGCTAACTTCAGATCGATTAATAATATCTTTTCTATTTATTCTTTTTAAATATTTCCTATAGCCGTCTCCCATCTTACACATCTAAGGCACACACTATCCTATAACTGGTAGATTTTCATCACATGGTCCACTAATTCATTAGTTGAATAATACAGAACAATGAACAAGTTGAGCAGGACGCAGAGAAAGGAAAACTTTCAAAACTCGTAACTACACAGAATAATCAGAATTCAGTTTAAATAACCACAAGCATCTACTATTACACAGATATTTTCAACAAAAATTAGAACTTCACAAATAACAAGAGAGTAACCCAAAATTTTACCAAGTGAACACTATCACTCGAAAATTAGTGATTGCATCGCCTAGTAAATTGATACACATTTAACCATCACTAAAGGCGAAATAAAATCGTAAGTTTTCATAGCTGAAGTAGAGAGGCATACATCGGCGCCGGAGAATCTTGCGCCGCGGAGCTGGGTGGCGAACCATGGGGAATCTAGCAGGCCTCCTCCGGACGCGTAAGCTGGCGTCAGAAATTTGGGGAAGCGGCTAGCACAAGTACTTATGTTCTGACTGTGGCGGGGAACTGCAGCGGCGTATGAGTGGAGAGCGGCGGAAATCCGTTTAGTGACGAAGAGTCGCATTGTTAGGCTTTTCGTGATGACAACTCCAAAAATACTGCAGGTCTGCTTAAGACTAAAATTTATCTACAAACCAAACTATAACAAAAATTGCCAATTGGGTCACTGAAAAAGTGTCCCGTATTACGATCTATCGGGACACTTCTACCGATTGAGATATTTAGCAGAGGTGTCTCATATAGTGGTGTTGTGTCAAGCAGTGGTGTTGCATAAAGTGTCACATTATTTACCTTTACAAGACACATGTATGCGTCTCCAAACGTTTTCACAATACATTTAAGTGTCGCAAGATGGTTTTGTAAATACGATAGTAATATCTCTTGGGACACTCTAAGTGTCCTGATATTAACATTTTGGGATACTTAAAGTGTCTTTAGTAGTGATTTTCGGGACATTTCAAGTGTCTAGATACTAACATCTTGGGATAGTTTATAGTGTCTTAAGGAGTATTTTTATGGGACACTTTATGTGTTTTGATATTAATCTCTTGGGATATTTAAAGTGTCTAAGCATCATCTTTTGTGACATTTGTAAATGTCTCCAAGTGGTTGATATATTTAATGCATCTATTGTGACACTTCTTGAGACATAAAATATGTCCTCAAATAACTTAACAACACAACTAAATGTCTTAACAATTTCATGTATTTTCAGTATGACTTTTAAATGTCTCTAAAAAGGGATAAAAGGATGCATACAATTGTTTTAATACCTAATAAACAGACATTTTGGTTTCAGTATAATGTTCTCATGTCAATCACCAATGAGTCCCACTATATACTATAAATCTTAAACATATTAAGATCAGAACCACAAAGCCGTAAAGTCGTAGTAAAAACATTAAAAACTGCATAATATTCCGTCATGGTTATAATGTAACATAGTTTAGACCATTCTACGTTCAAGAAAGGGCACCAAAAAAAGTAATATTCCAGGAGTCGTAGCACATTACTAGCAAAATATTTCCAACATAGTTTTCGGCTCCCAGATCTAACTAGGCCAAAACTAAAAAAGATAAAAGGTCACATGTGTAGCAAAATTACAAACTAACAACTCAAAAGTTCTTCCCACATGTGCATCAACACTTAGAATCAAAAAGCTCCACCATTGTCGCATCAATCATCATAACCTAAACAAAGAAAGATAAATGTTTAAGAGCTATTTAGATGTATTATTAACGAAAAAATAATATGCCTACACATACCAAAGACAAAGGCCAGGCCACAGGAGCTCCAAGAGAGTCTCCTATTGTTTGTATATGATCATATGGTTTGATAAGATGGACATCATTTCTCATTCGATGTTGAACATTTATTTCGCACCACCCATTTCCCAAGTCTTCACCATTCATTCTTACAACATCCATAGAGATAACATAACCACTGGCAACTACTTCATTTATGTTCTCCAAACTTTTTAAAACAACTCTAAAATGCACCTGTAATACACAATATTTGTAACACCCCGCCTTGACTAGCTTTGACTTTTGAAAATCATAGTTAATTTTTCGCTTTTTATTTTTGAAATATCGTGCGAGTTTTTTTTTTTTCGAAAATACCTTCTTAATTGCGGGATGCTACGATAACTTTCTTGACTTTATCTTTCGGACATAAAATAAAAACATGGACCTATTCAAACAACTGTGGCGATAGGAATTATACATGCGGTCCGACTGTCTCGCACTAATAACTTAGCGGAAGCATAAAATATTAATACAATCATACAACTTAGTACATAAACTGGTTCATGAAAATGGGACATAAAATGGTGGTAACAATGTCCTCGACTCATGACCACAACTTGCCACACTTGCTCACCCGGCCCGCTCGACTCCGTCACCTGAAAAACACAATGGGAGCGTGAGCAAACCATTATGCTCCGCAAAGACCAGTATTGAATAAAACAGCATATATAATAACATATCATGAACATCAATATATAAGAGCTAAACTTAATATCTCGAACATACCTCAGTCATGGTACAAATGTTATAAATGATGTAAGATCCAGTACATGACCCCCACCTGGTAAACTGAAA
Source organism: Striga asiatica (assembly GCA_008636005.1). Taxonomy (NCBI): domain Eukaryota; kingdom Viridiplantae; phylum Streptophyta; class Magnoliopsida; order Lamiales; family Orobanchaceae; genus Striga; species Striga asiatica. Next base: position 2,355,792 of record BKCP01009403.1, on the reverse strand, counting down.
ATACCTGACGCAAGTGCTGGACTGTAGTAGCCGTCAGAGGCTCGACTCTCCTTAGGCTACATAAACATACAAGCAAAATAATGCTAAGTATTATGCTCAGTTTTATATGCTATATGCTCGATTCTATATGCTCATTTACCAGATGAAAAAGATGGTGCTATGGGTTCGCTTAAAAAAAATATACCAAGTTCGGATTTATAACTGGTATTCTTGAACTGACTGGTTTGGCGTGGAAAAATACTTTAAGTCTGAAAAGAAACTCGGATCGGAACTCACGAACCAAAATCTAGGCTCGAACCGCCGATCGAACCGGCCGGTTCGATGACTGGCCGGACCGCCNCAACACTAGTGTGTAAGAATGATCGAGTGATATTACTTAATTATATCAATAATATTGCCGATAGTGAGATTGAACTAGATTTGAGTTAAAAAAAAAAAGTGTTTGGTTAAAAATAATTGAATATTTGTAAAACAATTGTGTCCAAACATGCACTAATGATTTGACGTGAATTAAGAACATTGAGCTATTTTAATTACGAAAATAACTTATTTAAAAAAATGCTAACCTCATAACTTCATGAGTTACTGTTATCATTTTTTCATTAAGTATTTTTCTCTCTGTATTTTTCTATTTGTTATAAATTATATTAATAGAAGAAATTCAAATAGTTTTCTCATTAGTTATTTTTACTTTTTCAAGGAAAAATGTGCATAATTTCTCTGTAGCTACAAAGAGTCCTATTATATTAGCATTTTTAATAATTATGAAGTGTAATTTCCAAAGAGTCCTATTAGATTATATTAGGATACTTAATAGTTATAAAATTATCCTTAAGGACTTTTATTGTTAGGATATTTGATTAACTATACCTTTTTTCCATTAAAATTATATTAGACATAAGGACATTTTAGTCCGTGCAATTTTTTACAAAATCATTCCTCCTTTTACAATAATACTAGTAAGGTGCACGTGCTTCGCACATTAACCATATAATTAGTTTAATTGAATTTGCATGTCTTTAGGTTGATTTGACAAAAATATATTATTTATGATATACATTTTAAGTTAAATAATATATATATATATATATATATATATATATATATATTGATAGGTCGAAAAATGAGCACGTTTTATATATTAAATAGTTTATTTTTTATACACGTATTTTCTTCGCATGTTTATACTTTTGACTTATTTATTATTTGGATAGATTCATATACATTGATATTTTTATGTTTATTTACAGCATATTACGAAGCGGTGACGAAAGTCCAAGCATTTTTTGAGGTGCCCAAATACCAAATTGATTACGGCCCTTTAATTGTTTTGGCTGACAGCAAATAATAAGAAAAAGGGCAATTTGCATGGTTACCACACGATTTTAAAAATATTATAAAAGTACGAGGTGCTAGATTTTAATTGCATGGTTACCATTTTTAGTGCTTTTATTTGGCTCAAGCAAAAACTTCCGTTATGTTTTTTAATCACCTTCCTACAATCACGCAACCTTCCTACAATCATGCAAAAAATGGATTAAGAGATAAGGTAAGTGTATTTAACCCAATAATTAGGCATCTATTCATATCAAATGCTAAAAGAGATATAATTAGGAATCTGTTCACCCTCATTCGAAACTACGGCATCGCAGGTCTGCAGAAGTGTATATCTTACGTATATTTTATGTATATATGGGGTACTGAATGAGATCCGCAGTTTAGGGATCGAGTGTATATTTTAGGTATATTTTATGTATATGTGGGTTCTGAAATAGATTTTGAGAAACAATTGAAACTCCGGTGTATAATTAAAGTATATTTTATGTATATGTGTGTCCCGCTCTGTCGCTGGCTTAAATTACGAGAATCTCGAGTATATATTTCATGTATATTTTATGTATATGTGTGTTGTACACTCTGGTATATACTATATATACCCGCAACATATATCCGCAACATGTAAATTTTCATATCTGATGATAACATATATCCGCAATGTGTGTTGTACACTCTGGTATATACTATATATACCCGCAACATATATCCGCAACATGTAAATTTTCATATCTGATGATAACATATAAATCATGTACAAAATTTTCATACCCGAAACATATAAATTTTCATATCCAAAACAACAAAACAATAATCAATCGAAAAATGAAAAACAAATTTCTCATTTTTCGTGCGCGTCGGATTTGAACTTGAACATTGACCTATCAAATCTCCCCAAACTTAAACTGTTGCTTTCCCCAAACAACTTAGAACTAAAAGCACATAGATAGATATAAACAAGTACGTGGAATATTACTCAGGACCTCACAATTCACACATAAGCACATAGTTCAAACAACTCAAATCAATTAATCTGGACTCAAGATGAAATCATTCTAAGAATTCAAACAGTCAAGTGTCAATTCAAGTGACCATTGTAGTTCGCCAATCTCTCTAACGAATGTATTGATCAATGCAACTCATGAGACCCCTCTCTTTGCTAACTAGTATAATTTCTCTTTGTTTCGAGTCAATATCTGAATGTCTCGCTCTTTTATTTTTTTGTTTTTTTTTTGAAGTAGGGAACGACAGCTCCGTCACAACCCGTGGGTTTAAGCCTTTCGTGATTGTCTAAACTACAAGAATTAGTGAATTTATACATTAGGACCCCCACGGATTGACATCTGTTGCAGCCCATCACATTTTTTTTTTGCCAAAGGCTTTTCAACTCCACCAATTATTCCTCCATCCTCATTATTCTTTTTTTCTACTATGAGACATAGAAACCCCAACTTTCAACTTCAAGTCCCCAAACTTAATCAACATTGATTAAAGCAATCACAAGCACATGTCAACAACACAAATCGCCTCAAAACCAACTCACTACAAATAAATCACAAAAATATCAACCATCATGCCTTTGTCCCCAAAATAAAAACACCTTAAGAATTTAACCAAATAAAATCAACTCAAGCCATTTAAACTAGCACAATAAATCCATACCGACTCTCATGTCATCATCGCAAAATTCCACGTACATGCAATCTCATATTCACACACAAGCAAATATCAATCTAAGACTCAAACTCTAAGGGGAAAAATATAATGACATAAGAAAACATGAATGCTCACCAAGAAATACCTCCCCAAACTTAGAGTTCGCTTATATCATAGACACTCAAATAAACAAAAACGGAGGTAAAAGAAACGAGTTCACCTTAGTAAATGCAGAGGAAGGTCGCCAAACCATGCACACCATTGGGTTGCCTCCCAACAAGCGCCTCTTTTTATTGTCGTCGGCCCGACTTATTACTTTCTTTTCATCAAAAGATCCATGGCGGCTTCGGAGGTGGCCTCAAGGGAGGCATCAATCTCACCGCGCCATGTTTGGTGGCATCCCCTATACTCGGTGTTGGGTGCTTCACCGGATCTTTTCTCCATGACGCTAATTCCTCAAGGATGTGTAGCAACCCACGCTCGATCACAGTCACCGCCTCAACAAAATCCCATTCACACCTTGTGTTTTGCTCGATCGTCTCAAGAGAAGGTATATCAAGGCCCAAGACATGCTTCAGTCCAACCTTGCTCAGTACCCACTTCATATTAGAATACATAGGACACGGTTCAGCTTCTATCGGCACAAGAGCGGGAAGAACGGTACGGTTTTTGGCTACAGCAGGTCGAGTATGGGGTACCTCCGTATTCTGCTGCTCAGCCCCATATTCTGCAGCTTGGTTCTCTTTTTCGCTCTCATTCTTCTCGATATTCGTGATTTTCTGGTTCTCCGTCTCGTGTGTGTACTCTTCAAGTTCCTCGAGGTCCTCGTTGTATGAATGGATGACGCATGAACTCATTGGACTCGTGTCCAGCCGATACACTAGTCGGTCCATTTGTTCCACCAATTGGCCAATTTGGCCTTGTAAATTCTGTATGCGCAGTCCATGGTTCTCGATGCTCATCTCTTGGCTCTTGATGCTCGCCTCTTGGTTCTTGATGCTCGCCTCAACAGTTTGCTGAAAGTTAAGTGTGTGAGCCGTCAACTCCTTCATCATCTCCTCGAGAGACGGACCAGGATCTCTCTCAACTAATGGCTCGCAGTGTTCTTGCAGAAATCTCAACGTGTGAGCCTCTACTGCCTTCACCATATCCTCTAGCGATGGGCTGGGATCTCGCGCAATTGGTGGCTGGGAGTACCCATGGAAAGAGTTCGAGTGCTCTCTCAAGCCGTACTCGTTCTCCTCGGGATACATGTAGTCTTGCTCGTACCTTCGCCAGCCATTAGGTCCTCTTACGCCTCGATCTCCAATCCACGGGCCTCGTATCTCCCTTTCATATTGGTAAGGTGCACGGTGGGTATAAAAGTCATGATAATAGGCTGCCATCTCGAAAAGTTGCACTAAGCTCGATCAAAAACGCCAAAACTCAAGTTACTCCCAAGAGTATGGGGGCGAACTAATCTGTCAAGCAGAGTACGGGGTCTCCCAGTATTCTGCGCGAAAATAAAAGAAATAAAACAAGTAAAAGAGGAATAAAAGATGATAAAAATAAAATCCTAAAAAATTAAACTTCAATTAGTACTAAAAAAAAAACACAATTCAATAACGCCACTCCCCGACAACGGCGCCAAAATTTGACCGCGCGTCGCAACGCGGCAAAATTAATATTTATATTTTTCCTCAACTAACCCCTACTAACTAGTAGTAGTGGCGAGCAAGGGTCGATCCCACGAGGAGTGTGAATCAAATCGTGAATTTTCTCGTATTAATTGAAATTATAAAAAGCGATAAATGGGGGGGGTTTTGATTTAATAACTAAACTATCTAAAAATCTAATGAAATAAATAAAATCTAAACAAGAAAATAAAAATAAAAATAAATAAAATAAGAGAAAGCTTCTAGTTCACGGTTCTGTCTACACCCTCGACTGACTCGTCTAATCAATTCTGGTACCAAATCTCGCTATCTTATGAAATTACTAGCCCTAGGCAACGACACGGTCAATTACCCGAATTTTTCCTTATTTTTAATTTAACCGCGAGACGCTCGACGATTAAACCTGACTTCTTGTACAGTCCTTTTCAAGATTTAATACAATTAGCCGCTTTAAGAATTAGAAAATTAGGCTAGACTAATTAGTGAACTCAACCGCGTTCGTTCACTTAATTAGGCCGTGTTATCCCCGGTAGTTACCATCTTCCGGTTACCTCTGATGAATTAAACACAACAACAATTACGGATTGCAGGTCTAATTCAGATGTAGATATGAAAAGCCTAATCTAGGTGATCAATCTAAACAAGACGAACACATCATGGTGAATTATTCAAAATAACACAAGCAATTCCAAAAAGATATTGAAATTATCAACCACGTAAATTAATCAAACATCGTCAAGTCATAGGGTTCGACATCCCCGGAACTAGAAATAAAAACCTACTCTAACATAATAAATAATAAAAAGAAATAATAGATAAAAGAGAGAGATTAATTATCTCCCTCGTATACGGGTGCGGCCTCCCTCCGCAATTGCCAAATTCCTCGTCTCCAAGTGCGTGCGTCTGTTCTTTTTCTCTGATATGCGGCCGCTCTCTTTTTCTGTGTTCTCGCAAATAAAAACCCCTCTGATATGATATGCGTAAGTCTCCCAAATATATGTATGCTGCGTGGGTACTTGGAGTCTTTTTTTTTTCAAAAATAAATCCTCCTCAAGTAATTGTTCTCTCCAAAGACTCTTCAGCACTCCAATTGTATCGCCTTTTGATGGTAATTAAATCTTGGTCAAATTAATTTCCTCTTGCCTCCAATCTCTCCCTACAAGAATAACTTTTATTTTTTTATTTCAATTAAAAGCCATCAGCCATAATAAAACATGTCCCAACAACCAAAAATCCAAATTAGGCCACTTATATAATCCGACATTTATAAGTAAGACTTGGGCTGAAAATATGTCCCAACACGTCGAATATTAAACATAAAAATATCAAAACACATGAATTCATCCGAATAATAATTAAGTCAAAAAATATATAATTGCGATAAAATTAAGCATATAAAAATAAGCTAATAAATATATAAAATACACACTTTTCCGACCAATCAGCGAACTCCATAGTGGGTAACAATTCTTCCCACGAGCCACCGCGCTCGAGAACACAAGCTCGGAGCATGTCCTCAAGCGTCTGAATGGTTCGCTCCGACTGCCCGTCGGTCTGTGGATGATATGCGGAGCTGAACTTCAACTTCGTCCCCAAGGACTCGTTCAGACTCTCCCAAAAATGGCCGGTGAACCAGGGATCTCAATCTGAAACAATCTCGGCGGGAACGCCGTGGAGTCGAACGATCTCTCGAAGGTATGTCTCTGCTAACTGATCCATGGACATGTCCATCCTGACAGGCATAAAGTGGGCTAACTTCGTCAGCTGGTCCACCACAACCCATATCGCATCATGGCGTTTGGCCGACATCGGCAACCCCGTGACAAAATCCATGGTCAGTTTCTCCCACTTCCACTACAGGATCACTAATGGTTGCAAGAGTCCCGGTGGAACCTTAAGCTCGGCTTTCACCTGCTGGCAAATCAAGCCCTTCTCTACAAACTCGGCGACGTCTCGCTTCATCCCCTTACACCAAAACGACATTTTCAAGTCGTAATACATCTTGGTGCTACCGGGGTGCGCCAATTATGGAGCATTGTGCGCCTCGGTCAAGATCTCCTTCTTCAGGGCCTCGACGTTCGGCACAACTATCCTTTCCTTGTACTCCAAGGCACAGTCTGTGCCTCGGTAAATGACCTCTACTCCTCCAGTATGAGTCTTTGTCCCCATCGAGCGAACGAACTCGTCAAAGGCTTGATCCAGTCGGATCCTGTCTCGGAGCATGGGCCACATTCTCATCGCTCGAAGACCTCCCACAACTGGCAACTTGGGAGATGATTCGACGACCTCTAACTGCATTTCAGCGAACTCTCGAATAAGCTGACGTTGCTAAGTGATCATACAGGTCAGCTCGCCCTTCCTCTTACAGCTAAGGGCATCGGCAACTACGTTCGCCTTCCCCGGATGGTAGTTGATGGTGCAGTCATAATCTTTCACTAGCTCTAACCATCGCCGTTGGCGCATGTTGAGCTCCTTCTTCGTGAAGATATACTGCAGGCTCTTATGGTCTGTGAAAATCTCGCATCGGCCTCCATACAAATAATGTCTCCAGATTTTCAGGGCGTGAACCATGGCTGCCTACTCAAGGACGTAAGTTGGGTAGTTCAACTCGTGCGGCTTTAGCTGACGGGAAGCATAAGCCACAACTCTTCCATCTTGCATCAGAACGCAACCAAGACCCTGCTGCGAGGCATCACTATAAATAGTGAAACCTTGTGTGGGATCCGGTATAGTCAACACGGGTGCCGTCGTAACCCTCGCCTTGAGCTCCTGGAAGCTCGCCTCACAACGGTCGCTCCACTCAAACTTCACCGACTTCCTCGTCAATCGAGACAAGGATAGGGTAATCTTCGAAAACCTCTCGATGAAGCGTCTGTAATAGCCTGCTAGTCCGAGAAAACTCCGAACCTCGGTGGCATTCTTCGGTGTCGACCAGTTCCGAACTGCCTCAATCTTCCCTGGGTCTACCTCAATCCTCTGTATGTGACAATGTGGCCGAGGAAGGCCACTCTGTCAAGCCAAAACTCGCACTTTGAGAACTTGGCGTATAATTTCTCCCGTCGAAGCATCTCCAATACTGTCCTCAAGTGCTCCTCGTGCTGCTCTGGGTTGCGGGAATAGACCAAAATGTCATCAATAAAGACAATGACAAACTGGTCTAGGAACGGATAGAAGACACGATTCATGAGATCCATGAATACCGCAGGCGCATTGCTCAAGCCAAACGGCATCACTACGAACTCATAGTGACCGTATCTCGTACGGAACGCTGTTTTGGACACGTCGGCCTCTCTGATCTTCAACTGATGGTAACCAGAACGCAGATCTATCTTCGAAAACAAGCTGGCCCCCCTCAGCTGGTCAAACAAATCCTCTATTCTGGGGAGTGGATACTTGTTCTTTTCCGTCAACCGGTTCAACTCCCGGTAGTCGATGCACATTTGCATAGATCCATCCTTCTTCTTGACAAAGAGGACGGGTGCTCCCCATAGTGATACGCTTGGTCGGATAAAATCGAGACTCAACAGCTCTTAAATTTGAGCTTTCAACTCCTGAAGCCCCTTTGGCGCCATACGATACGGCGCTTTCGACACGGGTCCCGCTCCAGGGACTAAGTCGATGGTAAATTTCACCTGGCGGTCAGGTGGTCCTCCCGGAAGCTGATCCGGGAATACGTCCACGAAGTCGCGAACGATAGACACGTCTTTGGGCGTCGGCCCCTCTGAAGTCTCCCCGACAATGCTGACGAGGAAACCCTGACAATCTTCCCTCTGCAAAATCTTTGTCGCCTTCGCCATGGAGATAACCCGTGGCAGGGTTCGGGCCCTTCATCCCGAAAAACGTGATATGGTCTCTCTCGGATATGTGTAGAGTCACCTCCCTGTCGCGACATCGGATGTCGGCATGGTACTTCGTCAACCAGTCCATACCAAGAATCAAGTCAAAATAATTCATGTCAATCACATAAGCGTCTGCGACTAAAGTTCTGCCTCCGATGTTGATGCTAAGGTTCTGAGCCAAAGAACTCATAACTATCTTCCTCCCCGAAGCAAGACTGATCTCGTGAGGGTCGACAGTACTCACTCCCTGGACTCCTAAGGTGGTCAAACACTTGGCCGAGACGAACAAATGTGTCGCCCCGATGTCGAACAATGCGAAGACTGGAGTATGGAATAAAGATAGCATGCCCGACATAGTACCTGGCTGCTCGGCGGCCTGGTCCTGGTCAAGCGCGTAAATATGAGCGGGTGCTGCTGCTGTCCTGGGGGTCTCTGGGCTGGCTGTCTCTGAGCGGGCTGTCTCTGGGCTGGCTGCTGTCGGAGTCGCTCTCGGCAGTCGGCCATCTGGTGTCCAGGTCGGCGGCAATGATAGCAGACGTTCTAACCGGCCAGGCACTCCCCGCGGTGTGCACGTCCGCAGGTGGCACAAGCCGGCAGATCCGGTCGGGCTGGTTGGGCCGCCTGAGCTGGGCCCCTCTGTCTGTTGTTCCTCCTGTGGTCACGGTCATTCATCTTTCTCTTGTGGCGGTTCTGCGCCGGATGGGGTGGCGCTGGCTGGGCGGGCTGGATGGCGGCTGGCTGTCTGGCTGGTGGCAGTGCAATGGCATCTCGCTGGAGGTACGCCTAAATCTGTTGAGCTCGCTCAACAAGCCATGACTGGCCACCAACAGTCGAATGTTGCTCCTCAACCCATCAAGGAACTGAGTCGCCTTCTCCTCCTCCATGTCCACGAGGTGCGGAGCGAAGACACCCTTACGAGAGAATTCACGCTCGTACTCATCCACCGATCTGTCCCTCTGTTGTATGATGGAGAACTCTCGTGCCATCTTCTGACGAAAAGGGCGAGGGTAAAACTTATCCTCCAAGAGCGTCTTAAGATGCGCCCATCTCATGGCCTCATGCTCGTCCTCGGTGCGAAAATGCGAGAAATCCTCCCACCAATCTCCGGCGGTGCCCTCAATCTGCAACTCGGCGCACACGATCTTATGCGCCTCAGAAATACCCATTATGCGAAAAATCCGCTTCATCTTGCGGATCCATTCTCCCACGGCTAACGGGCCATCCTCCCCGGTGAAACGGGGCGGGTCATATGTGCGGAATCGGCTGACTACGACAGCCTGCTCTGACTCGACTGGTGCACGAAGTGCGGCACGTGGCAGCATTCTGAATTCTGAAAATGCTTGAAAAGATCAGCATAGCCAATTAATAAATAGCCATACTTTAGCTTAACTTCAATTAAAATAGGTAATAATATTTTTCCGAAACCACCTAGCTTGGCTAGAGTTCCAGTATGCTTAAACTTGCTAGATTCTGGCTCAAACTGGAGGTCTGACTTTGTCTAGGGTCCTTGGCTTAGCTGTTCTAGGGTTCTGTCTAGAGTTCTCTTCTCTATAGTTATCTTTCTTAAAGGAGGATCGCTATCTAGGCCCCTATACTTGAACTGAAATAAGCACTTGCGAAAACTTAAACTTGACTTAGGTGACTTACCTCGGAGTCGGCACGGAGTGAGCGTGGCGTGGTCATGCTTTTCTTAAAACTTTTAAGAATATCCAGAACAATAAATGCTCTGATACCAAGCTGTAACACCCCGCCTTGACTAGCTTTGACTTTTAAAAATCAGAGATAATTTTTCGCTTTTTATTTTCGAAATATCGTGCGAGTTTTTTTTTTCGAAAATACTTTCTTAATTGCGGAATGCTACGATAACTTTCTTGACTTTATCTGTCGGACATAAAATAAAAACATGTACCCATTCAAACCACTGAGGCGATAGGAATTGTACATGCGGTCTGAATGTCTCGCACTAATAACTTAGCGGAAGCATAAAATATTAATACAATCATACAACTTACTACATAAACTGGTTCATGAATAATGGGACATAAAATGGTGGTAACAAAGTCCTCGACTCATGACCACAACTTGCCACACTTGCTCACCCGGCCCGCTCGACTCCGTCACCTGAAAAACACAATGGGAGCGTGAGCAAACCATTATGCTCCGCAAACACCAGTACTGAATAAAACAGCATATATAATAACATATCATGAACATCAATATATAAGAGCTAAACTTAATATCTCGAACATACCTCAGTCATGTACAAATGTTATAAATGATGTAAGATCCAGTACATGACCCCCACCTGGTAAACTGAAAATATCTTACGCAAGTGCTGGACTGTAGTAGCGATTGGAGGCTCGACTCTCCTAGGCTACATAAACATACAAGCAAAATAATGCTAAGTATTATGCTCAGTTTTATATGCTATATGCTCGATTCTATATGCACATTTACCGGATGAAAAAGATGGTGTTATGGGTTCGCTTAAAAAAATATACTAAGTCCAAATTTATAACTGGTATTCTTGAACTGACTGGTTTGGCGCGAAAAAATACTTAAAGTCCGAAAAGAAACTCGGATCGGAACTCACGATCTAAAATCTAGGCTCGAACCGCTGGTAGAACCGGCCGGTTCGCTGACTGGCCAGACCGCCGGCTCGGCTGAACTGGGCGGTCGGGCGCTGGCTCGGGCTGACCGGGATCGGTCCCACACCGGGCCTGCTGGTTCCCGGGTGCGGCGTTGGGCACGCTAAGGTGCGACCAGGCGCGGCCCTAGGTGCTGCTGGGTGCGGTTAGCATGACCTTTTCACTGGTCGAGCCTCTCGGGTGCTGCTGGGCACGACCGAGGCTCACTGGGTGCACTGGGTGTGCGCTGGGCACGTCACTAGCACGGTCTGGTACGGGTCTGAGGCTACGCGGGCGCTGCCGGGCGCCCTAGAGGGTTCTGGGCATCGAGCGTGCTGCTGAGCACGTCCCAAGGCCGACTGGACTCGGCAGACACGGGATTGACGCGGGCAGGCGCGGTCTTGCGCGTTACCGGGCGTCCTTGGTGTCTCTGGCCACTCGAGCGTGCTCCTGGGCACGTCCCGAGGTCAGCTGGTGCGCGGGGCCGTAAGGCTGACACGATGCGGGTGCGGCCTGGACTCAACAGACCATGCTGAGGTCGTCCTGGCATGACACGAGGCTTTCACGCGAAGACCTCATGCACTGGGACTAGCACAACGCTGTCGGGCGTCGTGCATGCGGCTTAGGCCCGACTGGGACCGCTACCGCAAGCGTGGGCATAGACGCGCGCTGCCGTGCACGGTCGTGCATGCTGGGACTGCTGCGCGTCGCACCTACAGAGCAAGTGCACGAGCAAGGACGGGGCTTAACCTCTGAAGCGCGCGGGTGGCGCGGACATGCACGGGGTCGGCACTGCACGCGCGGTATGCGCGGCTAGTGATCGTGGACTGTATTGCAACTTTTCTAAGGACATGCAACTTATATGAACTTAATGTGATGAAATCAACATAAAAATGCAAAGAAGCCCTAGGAGACCTCGGGTAAAGATGCTTAGGGCTCGGTAGGGCCGATAGGGCACGTACGAGCACAGGGCCATCGAACCAACTTCTTAGTCTAGCATAAATGAGTATGGACGAGTTCTACACATGTAAAAACATGATTTTTAAGACCAATATGATAGGCTTTACATACATGGACATCAACATGGCTCGGGAGCGAAAAATAGCATAATTTCATGGGCTAGCTGACCGAACAAACGTACTCCAAAAATTCTCAAACTTATACATCTTAAATCATATGATTTTTAAGTGACATTACGCTATCAATTTCGGCTTTTCCATGCTTGTGGCTAAAAATTCGAAAATAAGGTATTTAAATCCTAAAAATCGAAACTCAAGAAAAATGACATGCTTGGCTTCATTTCTCTTCATGATAAATTATAATTTATCATAAAATGACTAATGGAAGAAGGTTTCTCAAACTTACCTTCACCAAAATGAAAAACGAATGTTAGGGCTCGAATTGGGCTTAGGTGCGGTTTTGAGGGGCAATGGCTCGACTTGAGTGAATTTGATGAGCTTAGATGGACTCAAAAGGCTTATAAAAACCAAAGAATAATTGAAAGTTGATAAGCCCTGAGAGAACACGGTTGGAACACAAAATGGTCGAACCCTTCCTTCACTCGGGCCTTCACGCGCGCGCAGTGAGCTATGAGGGTAGCTCTTGATTTTTTCTTTGTATTCTCTAAGTGTTGGTCGAATTTTCAAGTGTCAAATGAGTCTTCAAAGGCTGAGGAAAGATCCTTAAAAAGAGCTAGGGGTGTTGGGTTCCTAGGCTTGGTCAAAGAGACAAAGTGGGTGGACATTTGGTCTCACAAATGCACCTAGGGCTTAGGGGATGTCTTGCAAGACTATAGTAGGCTAGGCACGTTTTTTTTTAGCACAAATATTGAGGGAACATGTTTGGTCTTGGTGCATGGTAGTGGGGAACATTTTGTTCATCCTAGGAATAAAATATTCAATAATACAAGCACTAACTCAAGACTAGGATTGGTTGACTTTTACTAGGGTCAATGGGCCCCAAATTATCCCTTACTCAGCTGGTCACCCTTGCACGAAATTGAGCCTGAGGGAAGTGGGCTGGAACTCTTGGCATTGGGCTGGGAAGTGGGTTGGTGCATGGCAGGTGCGGGCCTGGGCGCTGGGCTCGCGCGCGGCTTTTGCTGCTGGGCGCTGGGAGGCCTGATGCGCGCGGGGTTCGTGGGCTGCTGGTCTTGGCCTGATGTCAAGGCTCAAATGCCACTATCAACTCGGGTGCGGTAGGACTCGGCACGGGTGCTTGCCACGAGTGCATGGTGCGGCTCGGTTTTGGGAGTTTGAATAAGACCTAAGGCTTGAATTGTACTATTTAACACTTAGAAAATTATTCTAAATATCATGTTACTATAGTTTGGTTATAACCAAGACTCGGGAACTAGGATTTGGCACGGACAACTACTTCGCATAAAATTCTCGAAACTTACTATGAACTTAATATATTTGAGCACTTAGCATATAACTTAAATAAATCTTGAATTTCTGAAAATTACGAATTTCACTTAAAAGTCGAGCAGTGAAAATCGTCTTAATATAATAATAATGATCGGGGCGTTACAATATTCTTATCATTTGAAAATATTAATGGATGTTCAAAAAATGTAAATTTGTAATAGACATTTTAGTACCCGTATATTTCTTGAGCGTGATGTTGATCCCGATAATTGGCGGCTATTTGAAGAAGCAAATTTAACATTGAGTGTATCAGACTCTTCAACACTTTTCTCTGACTCTCCAACACCTTGCTCTTCTCCATGAAGTTTTGTTAATAGAGCCTCATATTTCTTTTATACTCCAAAGAAGTATCGTATTTCATTTTGTACTACATTGCAAGTCTACATGTTCTCATAGATTTTTATCTTGGAGAGTAAACTCCAAGAATCAGTTGGATATTTGGCTTGTGGTCATGGATTGTCATTTGATTTCAGATTCATCATAAAGTTTTCATTATTGATGGATGTTATTTTTATTTATTAATTATCCATTGGTATTAATTCCATTATGATGAGCTAAATTCATTCACTGGGGTGAGGGGATGATTGTTCTTGTGCTTTTGTGATAATCGTGTTTGTGAATTGTTCGATCTCTGTGAGTCGATTGATTATTAGTGTTAGTCAATTGATCATCGTCTAGTTAAACAACTTTTAGAAACGATTATTTCCGACTCCCTAGCCTCTTTAACAACATCTAGAATCCGTCTGAAATTTGGAAATTGAGCATTCGCATTTCTTGGAATCTTTAGTAGTTTAAATAAAAACCCAAATCATATGAATCAGAATGTTTAAGATTTAACTTTAACTTTCTTGTGCCTGAATACACGTACAACTTAATCCGCCTGACCTTCTTTGAGACACGACTTGAGGATTAATTCTATCGAATTGACTCTGGTAAAAAAGAACTACAATAATACTGAGGGGCCTATTGAGCATAAACACGACGTCCGGACACTCCTAACATTCTCTAACATTTTATTTGGGATTTATACGATCAATCATTTCTTTCTCATGGCTATCTTTTAGTAAGGAGTGAGAGCCTACCTCCTGAGAGGTAGATGGCCGGTGATTGATCCCCTTGCGGGTGTTATTATGTCGGTGTTCATGTTTATCTAGGGATGAATTTGAGAGATTNATTCGAGAGAAAAAAAAAAAAAAAAATCCAACCCTTTTACAAAGTTGGGGTTCCCCAGAATCTAATTCATATTGAAGAACGAGGAGGGTAGGTTTTCTTGGTTATGTTAGCATTCCGAGTATCACTGCAATGGTTCGAGGTAGGCATTTTTATTATTTTAGGTACTTTAGCAACAAGTAGGTATATGTGAAGTAGTGGTTTAGGGTTCGACTGAACGACAGTAAGAACCTCGTTTGATTGGGGGTTATTATTGCTCGGCAAACCCTCCTTCTAGCACCAAATTGTTGATAGTCGAAATGAACCGAAGATTTGATTGATTTTTTTGAATCAAGAAAATGCAGTAATAAAGAATGAATTAAGAAGTATATGTAGTTGTATTTGAGAATCCAAAAACCAAAATTTAATATGAGTATGGAACTTGAAATATTCAATTGATTCTTCTCAATTTAATGCCAAAAAAAGGAAAGATTGAATACAAGTGTTAATGCACTAGCCATTATTTTTCCAGGGAAAAATAATTAACTTTCGATGCCTCTGTCAAGAGTTGAGATCTATTTTTATGGAGCGGAGAAGGTAATAAACAAATAATCTCTCCAGGACGCGCATCAGGCTCATATTGGTTTCCCCTAGCAATTTGCTCAACTTGGTGGACAACATGTGCTAGCGGATGAATTATTTTGGGTGGAGGGAATCGGTTCCGCGGGATGGCGTTTTCACATTAGATTCATCTAAGTTTGGTATTGAGGGTGAGATCAGTTCACATTTATTTCCGGATGTATTAAATCAGAGTTCTCATTGGGACTCTCCCATCCAGTGTCCGACAACGAAAAGCAGCTTGATTGTAAGATGCTTCACCTATGACCGAGAGGTCATGGGTTCGAGTCACCAAATAGACAAGTGTGAACACTATTGATCCTCTCTGATCTAGTGTCCGAGGTCTCTAGGATTATGCTGAAATAAATTGCCTCGAAATTGGTTAATTCGGATAGCTGAACTTTATGTCCAACAATATGTTTGAGCCAAAATGATAACTATTCTTTAGACAATAAAATGAACCAAATTAATCGTTTTTGAAAAATAAAAATATTTTCCATACCAAATGTATTTAAAATATAGGTTTAAGCTGAAAAAATAATTAATTTTTACAAAAACAATAACACGACCAAAATTAAACTACATGTGTTTGTAGTATTTTTGGGCATGTGGTAATCGAGCTACCCAACTCGGGTCGTTCTCAAACGAAGGCTGTTTGGAGCTTCGTTCACTACCTAGTCGTCAAAGTCACATAACGAAAAACAAGGTCCTACACATTCTACTCGATTGATTGGGGATGATTGCATGAAATTAAACTACTCTAAGAGCAAATGATGGAAAATGCAAGAATCGAAAGAAAGGTCAAAGCATTGGTTGCACGGAATCTCCATAACTCAAGAAAATAAAAGAAAACAAGAGAAAACATGCGAGCATAGTGATCCTAGGTAACCGAACACGAGCTTTCTACACTAAATCATCACGCTTTGAACAAAGTCGAGACCTTTATACTAGATAAGCATGTATTGATTCCTAACACACAAAAGCAAGCAATAAAAATAAAGCAAAACCCTAGAAACGAGCATAAACACAAAATTCGACAATCAAACTCGAAGTAGAAGGGCCTAAGCTAGGTACCTACTCTCCTATCGCATGCTTGAACAAAAATAGTGAATAAAGCTCGAAACTTGAATAAAAATAAACTCGCCGGAATTTCGCCGGAAAATTGAGTCATGGACCTCCCAACCAAAGCATAAAAAAGAAAAGAGAGAGAAGAGAGAAAATAGAGAGGATTTCCCAACTTAAAAGTTGAGAAATGAGGGGTGATGTCCAAAATTACAAAGTACAATGTCTATTTATAGCTACACCACAAACACACACTAGAAACACATTCATTTAATGAAATTCTGAAGTTCACAGAGCTCGAAACGGGATTGGCAGCGAGTTTGGGCTTGGAGTAGTGCAGAAACTGGCGTTCGCGAGTCGCCAAAGAAGTTTCGCAGCGAGTGTATGGCTTTGGGTGCATGTGATGCGCTTCGCGGGCCGCGAAAAGAAACTCTCAGTGAGTTTCGGTATTTGGAGCTGCTGGAGTTTGCGTTTGGCACGGCGCGAAAGCCTTTTCGCTGCGAGTGTGTGGGATGATTGGTGCATGGATGTGCTTCGCAGGTCGCCACTTCCTTTTCACAGCGAGTCTGGGCAAGGGCTCCATGTGTGGTTCGCAGCTTGCCAATGTGACCTCGCGGGTGAGTGCCTAGGCTTGGCCTCCTAGTGCCATTTGGCGGCCCACGAATCGGATTTTGCCGCGAACATGACCTTCAACTCGATTCCTTCACTCGGGTGACTCAATCGGTGATCTCTCTCTCAGAAACTCATATGGCTCGATCAAAATGGCTCAACTAACTCGTGTCGGAACGGCTCGACATCAAAATCATGGATAGTGGCTCGAACTATAACTTGGAAAATGGCTCGTTTCCCCAAACATGTATAATGGACCTACAAAACACACCAAAAGAGACGCGAAAATACGACAAAATACAAAAGCACATAACGAGAACGAAAACACATAAAACACGACAAAATGGACCGGTTGACACTAAAACGAACCTAAAAACACTAAACTAAAACACATAAATCACAAGAAAATAGGCACAAAAACATAATAAACAACTCCCCCACACCTAACTCTTTGCTTATCCTCAAGCAAACAAAACAACAAGTAGCTCAAAAAGAAAAATTGAGAAGTCCAAAATTAACGAGCATGCAAAATCAAACTCTCATCTTCATCTGGATGTCCATAAAATCAAACTCCAATCCGAAAACACGTTCCCCACATAGTGAATCCATACAAAACAAAAACCCGTCCCAATTCATCTTACACATGATTTACTCGATTCAAACTTCTTTTTTCTAAATACACGTGCAAAAAGCTATAAATGGTTACTACACATATAAGGATGATAAGCACGAAACCAATAAGCCAACTCCCATTCTTCTTTTTCTTCTTTTTTTTCTTCTTCTTTTTTGTTTTTTTTTTTTTT
>BKCP01009403.1:2323693-2337956 GCA_008636005.1 Striga asiatica | reverse complement strand
ATTCTTTTTTTTTTTTTTCGAAGGGAGTGGCACACAAGGATACATCACGAATACAATATCATAAACATCACAAATCAATCAAAACGTACCACAAGTGTATAGCATAACACGTTTACAATAATCGAACATAAGGCAAGTATGTCTCAAGATCATCAATCGAGAACAAACGAGGGACAAAACAATTCCGTGAATTCACATGCGGGTACCCATGTTAACGAATTATCATTCAATTTTAGGACACCGTCCAATTCATCAAGTACATAAAGCATAAACGTTAATAAATGAACCAATCAACAATCTCGACTCACCACTTAGTCACTTTGACTCTTGAACTAACATCGAGCATCATGCGGGAGAGACGACACAAACACACAAAAAATAACAACAAAAACCGGTCCAAGACACGATAAACACAAAAAATAAAACACCAAAAACGAAAGAAATATCGCCTAAACATGCATAATCACTAAATCCCTCCCCCACACTTAAAACAAAGCAATGTCCTCATTGCTTGACCAAAAAGCATAGGAGAAAGCACATAATCATGTAAGCTCATGCGATAAACAAAACGAAACACAATAAACGAACATACAAAAAGAAAGGAAACACGAAGACACACAAGAACAACTAAGAGAAAAGGAAAATAAGAAAAGAAAATGCGTACTCTACACGGTGATGCACCACCGTGTGTCTAATAGTGGTCGTCCGGTGGGAAAAGAGCAATAATCTGAAAGTCCTCGAGCTAAAAAAGAAACCATCCGAACCATTGTACATTGAAAAAATGAAACGATATAAGCCACCCGGGCACTACGACATATGAAAGCGTAAGAGAGCTCAAAATCGCGTCACTCGGCGTCTAGTACAGGCCACATGTATGCGTCTCGGAGGTATAACAACTGGAAATTCACCAACTCGACGAAGACACACGTATGCGTGAAAGCTCAAAAATCGGACCTTGAGGCCCTCACTGATACTCGCCATGGCATGACACGGCCAACTCCTCATGGGTTCAACGCCCGAACCAATTACCGACACTTGTCGTATGTAGCAACCTTCAAACTCAAAAATCCGGCAACAACAACACAATACTCGGCACGCCCGACAAGACGTGCCCAACACAAACAAAAAATCACCTCAATCGCTCAATTCGACTCACCAACACCTCTACTCCGGCAAGAGTAGGATTCCACAACATCCCAAACCACCAATGACACGAAAAATCGAACAATAAATGTGTACCTTGAAGCTCGCCGGAAAATATGGTGCCGGAATGTGGGAAAAGAGAGATAAGCATTGCAAGGAGCTCCGGTTGCCAGAAAATACACCTCCATTGAAGAATCCACGAAGGTTTGGTAAGAAAATGGCAAAAAACGGCAAACTGAGGGCTCGGTGAGTAAATTTTGGCCAGAAAATAGCTCGCTGGAAAAGTTCGCCGGATCCGGTGAAGGTGGCCGAAATATGGAGCGCCTTGGTGAGGGGATTCCGAAGGTGTCCTCGGATTTTCATAACTCCAAGTGAGTCACTGGGAATTTGAAGTTGAAGGTTGAAGGAGATTTGTAGATCTACGAGCTTTTGGCCGGAAATCGAAAGTCGGAATTTTTGCTTGAAACTCGGATATGTCGTCGGCGCCAATGAGAGCTTTGTGTTGATATAAGGTTTGTCATGATCGGAGGTGGTTGGCCGGAGAAGGTGGCTGTTCATGGTGGCGGGCGATGGTGCGCGATGGCGGGTGGTTGCCGGAATGCTTGGGGAAGAAGACAACTTGCCGGGAGCGAGTTGGGGTTGGCGGGCGAAATGGTTTTGGCAGGGCACGAGTGAGGTTTGGGCTCGCGAACACTTAGGGGCTGAAATTGGGAATTGGGCGAATTCGCTGGCGAAATGGGATCTGCGGGCTGCCAAGCCGGTTTCGCAGGGTGCGAAATTGAAGTCGCGGGCGAGTCGCAGTTGGCAGGGCGCGAAGTCGCGTTGGGCTCGCGAGTGATATGGAGCTGAAATCTAGGCACCTGAGCGTTCGCTTGCGAGACAGAATTCGCTGGCTGCAAACTCAAGGTCGCTGAGTGCCAGTCTTCTTTCGCGGGCTAGTCGGGATTGGCAGGGCACGAAAATGAACTCACCCCGCGAATGGACTGGAGCTGAATTTTGGGCACTTGGGCATAATTCTCTATACTTAGTCTCATTTTGAGTCATTTTCACCCCAAATTTTCAATTCAACTCTCGGAGTATAATTTTCGCTCGATTCTCGACCCTTTTCCACCTTTAAAAATATCGCGTGTCATGTGCTTTGCGGGGCTATTTATTCTCAATAGAAAACAAAAGAAAGAAAATGCAAAAACCATGGGTTGCCTCCCACGAAGCGCTCATTTTAACGTCTTGAGCTCGACGTACACATACCTAATCAACCGGGATCCAAAAAGAAATGACGATCGTGCCACGTCTTTGTATTCTCCAAAAGTAGATGAACCGGGAGAATAGAACAAAGGCGGGCCCAATAAAATCTAGTGCCTTCATTCTTGTGAAACCAAGCACGGATATCAACAACCACCAAGAAAAGAGATGATGCTTTACGAACCAAGGCCCCATACTCGACCTCCGAAAATATGAAAATATCCGTGGAGCACATCGAATCGATCCCCATCATCAAGTGTATCATCTCGGATGCGTACTCATCAATCTCAAGCATCGGGAGCAAGGGTGTGAACACGCTAGACTCCTCCAAATAGTCACGATCCTCGACAATACGAAATGACGACCCAACGGACATTGAAACCACATCATACTCAACATCACAAGTCAAATCATCAATCAACACACACCTCGGGTCCACGACATTACATAATGGCTCAAAATTCTCCACAAAAACATCCAGAACATCATCAACTACCTCGTCCTCCTCCTCAAACTTATCCTCCCGAGCACTATTAACACTGTTAAGCACAATCGAATCCTCAAAAGAATTCTCCCCCATACCATACACCATATCAACTCCCGAATCCATACACTCACTCTCAAAAATAGAAGGTGAACTCAAAGCACAATCACCGGAAGAGAAATTCGACGTACCTAATGTAGAATGCACGGTTGAATCGTCAAGAGAGGAAATTTCTTTAGCAACCAAATCGTCGATGTCCTCACTCGTGTCTAGAGATTGTGTTCCGTTATAAACGAGAGTGAGGCCCATCTCTTTCAAGAAGGCAAACCTATCCACAATAGCTCGAAACTCGCCCTCTAACCGAGTACTCTCCCGAATAATCCTCGCCGATAGAGAACAATACCTACCGAGCAGAATGTGAGAGGCGTCCAAATCAAGGAAAACAACCATGGTAGAGTCGAATTTCGTGAGTGTGACTTGAAGAATAGGTGGAATGGGAATAAGCCTCCAACTATGAAACTCCTCAATGATCGACATGAGGCTCGCAAGTGCCTCTTGAGTGCTCGTCAAAACATCTCGATGACGTTCAGTAGGCTCACCCATTGTTGGAATTGAAGCTTCGGAACCCAATGTACAAGGTTGGCCAACCGATAGGTGCTCATATGGTGGAGAGGATGGAGCAATGGACTCGGTTTCTTCTTTTTCGGATATGGGAGCCATTGAAGCACGAAGGGATTGATTGCACTCCTTTAAATGCTCCATAATATCGTCTAGATTGACTCGAGAAGCTTCCCGAGTCGGCCCGGGTGGAGGTGTCTCTTCATAATAAACGAGAGGCGGGGGATAGTAGTGAGGCGTCTCGTCGTGACCCTGAGAGTAATAATGAAAATCAACTTGAGATGGCGGGTAAAAATGGCTCGGATACGGATAGGGAGGCCCTCCATATGGGTACATCTCCTCATGGTAATTGTCGGGGTATCCACAAGACGAGCTACCGGCATAAGAATGACCGTACAGAACCATCGGAGCTCCTCAAGCAAAGTACCACGCACAAGAAAAGCAAAACAACCAAGGCACACGAGACCAAGAAAAGAAAAACACAAAAACAAAACTAAAACGAGACGATATGTACAAGAACACACATATCAAAAAGCAAGACAAATGAAAAATAAGCAAATAATCAAGAGAAACACGAAAAATCAATCAAAATCCACAAAAAGCAAGAGAAACACGTAAACAAACGACAACTAGATAGCAAACTTGGCGTCCTACTCGCCTTCCCCGGCAACGGCGTCATTTTGTTTGTAGTATTTTTGGGCATGTGGTAACCGAGCTACCCGACTCGGGTCGTTCTCAAAGGAAGGCTGTTCGGAGCTTCGCTCACTACCTAGTCATCAAAGTCACATAACGAAAAACAAGGTCCTATATATTCTACTCGATTGATTGGGGATGATTGCACGAAATTAAACTACTAATCTAAGAGCAAATGATGGAAAATGCAAGAATCGAAAGAAAGGTCAAAGCATTGGTTGCACGGAATCTCCATAACTCAAGAAAATAAAAGAAAACAAGAGAAAACATGCGAGCACAGTGATCCTAGGTAACCGAACACGAGCTTTCTACACTAAATCATCACGCTTTGAACAAAGTCGAGACCTTTATACTAGATAAACATGTATTGATTCCTAACACACAAAAGCAAGCAATAAAAATAAAGCAAAACCCTAGAAACGAGCATAAACACAAAATTCGACAATCAAACTCGAAGTAGAAGGGCCTAAGCTAGGTACATACTCTCCTATCACATGCTTGAACGAAAATAGTGAATAAAGCTCGAAACTTGAATAAAAATAAACTCGCCGGAATTTCGCCAGAAAATTGAGTCATGGACCTCCCAACCAAAGCATAAAAAAAAGAAAAGAGAGAGAAGGGAGAAATAGAGAGGATTTCCCAATTTAAAAGTTGAGAAATGAGGGGTGATGTCCAAAATTACAAAGCACAATATCTATTTATAGCTACACCACAAACACACACTAGAAACACACACATTTAATGAAATTCTGAAGTTCGCAGGGCTCGAAACGGGATTGGCAGCGAGTTTGGGCTTGGAGTAGTGCAAAAACTGGCGTTCACGGGTCGCCAAAGAAGTTTCGCAGCGAGTGTATGGCTTTGGGTGCATGTGATGCGCTTCGCGGGCCGCGAAAAGAAACTCGCAGCGAGTTCGGGCATTTGGAGCTGCTGGAGTTTGCGTTTGGCACGGCGCGAAAGCCTTTTCGCTGTGAGTGTATGGGATGATTGGTGCATGGATGTGCTTCGCAGGTCGCCACTTCCTTTTCGCAGCGAGGCTGGGCAAGGGCTCCATGTGTGGTTCGCAGCCCGCCAATGTGACCTCGCAGGCGAGTGCCCTAGGCTTGGCCTCCTAGTGCCATTTGGCGGCCCGTGAATCGGATTTCGCCGCGAACATGACCTTCAACTCGATTCCTTCACTCGGGTGACTCAATCGGTGATCTCTCTCTCGGAAACTCATATGGCTCGATCAAAATTACTCGACTAACTCGTGTCGGAACGGCTCGACCTCAAAATCATGGATAGTGGCGCAAACAATAACTTGGAAAATGGCTCGTTTCCCCAAACATGTATAATGGACCTACAAAACACACCAAAAGAGACGCGAAAATACGACAAAATACAAAAACACGTAACGAGAACGAAAACACATAAAACACGACAAAATGGACCGGTTGACACTAAAACGAACCTAAAAACACTAAACTAAAATACATAAATCACATGAAAATAGGCACAAAAACACAATAAACAATATGCTAACTATGAAAATGCATATTCTTAAATAGTTTATTCAATTTTTAAACCTTTAAATGAAAATCCTTAATTGCTATGATAATTTTACCATTTAAATTATAACTGACATAAAAACTTTTTAATCTCTTCATTTTTTTTATAAAATAATTCAGCCTTCTATAAGCATGATTGGTATGAAGGAATGACATGGGAATTGAATGATCATTCCCTTACTCATTCCTTATCCCATGATTGGTATTTTTTTTGGAAAGAAATGGTCATTCCAATGAGAATGGCAAAACTCATCTCAATGGGATTAGCCATTCCATAGTTAATGGAAGGTTTATTCATTCACATGTATGTAGAAATCAATTTTTTAAAAAATAAAATTAACAAATAATAATAAAAAATAAATATATAACATAAATTATAAATCATGATTAAAATATATTAAATAAAATTATTTTAAAAAATACAAAATAAAAAAATTGAAAATTTACTTTTATTTGTTGTTTAATTAGATGTATTAAATACTTATATAAAAATAAAAATAAAAAAAAGTATTTATATATAATTTAAAATTACATTATTTTATTTTTATACATCATATTTATTATATATTTATTCATAAGTTAAATTATAACATAATTTATAAGTTAGTATATGTATGAATACACAATTCAATAATTTATTATACAGTATATATGAGCGGAACAATACAAAAATTTATTTATTAAAATATGGTATATATTTTTAAGATCTAAAATAATTTTATTATTATCTTAAATAAAAAATACATTAATATAAATATTATTTTTTTTCTATAAAATAGTATAAATGATCTATATCTATCTATCTATCTATCTATCTATACTATTATAAAAGGACGAGTGATTTTGTAAAAATAATGATCTGCCTAAAAAACCCTTACTTTGACATATTTTTAATGGCAAATTAGTAATACAATAATACCCATCTTATTTTATATTTTAATTAATAAATGAACTACCTAAAAAAACTCTTACTTTGACTTATTTTTAATGGCAAATTAATAATACACTAATACTCTTCAAAATCTTATATTTTTAGTTAATCACTAATATTTAATTAAAAAAAATAGAGTTAACGAATCTTCATGTGACCATTAGGTGATTAAAATCAAGTTGCGTAATTTTTTAATTATTAACACTTAAAATATATGAATTTTTCATTCAATTATTAATAAAAAAAATGTTCATGACACTTTAATTATTATTATTATTATTTCATTTGATCAATTGATTTTCAAGTTGAGCGATCTATAAACGATTATAATTCAAAATTTTATATATATAATATTTTATTTATTGATATTATTCAAGATTCTTAAATATTTTTATGATTTTCAAAATAAAATTTAAGGGTTTATTTAACCGTAAGTATCCTATCAAGTAAGATAACTGTTTTAACAATATTTATTTAATTTTACAAGTTTATTAATAACCATAAGTAAAATATTTACAATCGATGTTGTTTGTCCTCATAACGACCACAAACTATAAAAATATTTTTTTTCAAAATAACGTATAAAAAAAAGAATAAATTGTGTAATAATATGAGAGATAAATTTTTGAATAATTATTTTGCAACCTAAACTTCTAATCTACTCAATTTCTTTATGTAAAATAAGATTAGAATAATTTTATGAAATTATATAAAAGTAAAACCCGATCCAACTTTTTTTCATGTCGAATGGGATATTAGTATAAAAAAGAATAAATTGTGTATAATATGAGAGGTAAATTTTTGAATAATTATTTTGCAACCTAAACTTCTAATCTACTCAATTTCTTTACGTAAAATAAGATTAGAATAATTTTATGAAATTATATAATACTAAAACCCGATCCAATTTTTTTCATGTCGAATGGGATATTAGTTGAGCAGCATGATTTTATTTTGATCATACAATTATCTACGAATTAATTAAGATATCTAAAGAATCATGATATGCCTGAAAATTAATTATTTTTTACCAATAATTATATCATGTCACCATTAGTCATTTATTACTAATAACTATAAGTTAAAAAATTGAAACCCATTATGTTGTCCTCATAAAGACCATAAAGTATAAAAACATTTTTTTTCTTTCAAAATAACCTAAAAAAAGTAATAATTTTTGTAATAGTATGAGGATTAATAATTTTTGTAATAGTATGAGAGATTAATTGTTGAATGATTGTTTTGCAATCTAAACTTCTAATCAACCCAATTTCTTTGCTTAAAATAAGGTTAGAATAATTGTATGAAAATGTATAATACTAAAACCCCAGTCTATTTATTTTCATGTAAAGAATGAGAAAACTGTAATTATATATAATAAAATAGAACTACGTATAATTAATTGATATATAATAAGACATATGACCCAAAAGGTTCTATATTTAATTTTATGCACTTTTTTAACAAATATAAAAGTTATATATATATACACACACACACATATATATAAACATATAAATAACAATATAAAGGAAAAAAGTATTAAATTTGATAAATAGTATTAAAAATCCGTTTAAGTTGTAACACTTATTAATAAATATTAAAAAGTAACAATCAAATGTTTTAGTTAATAAATATCGATGTAAACGAGTTGAGTCACTACTAGAGGAATTAAGAGAGCTAATATGGGCTTTTTGGTGGATTCAATTTCTTAACGCAATTCAGGTGTTATTAAACGCTTGTTAATTTTTTCCTCTTATTAATTCTAAGTGTAAGTTTTATATGATAGACAATAGTTATTTGTACTTTTATCCATCATTAATTAAAAATATATAGAGAATTATGATATGCCTTTATACGTTGAAATTAATTAATTTTTACCAAGAATTTATATCGATATAGTACCATTACTCACCTATCAATTAATATGTATTATTACAATAAAGCAACTTTATTAAATAAAAATGTACAAAATATCTTTTGTTTAATATTTGATAATAATATAAATGAGAAAATTGTAATTATACATAATATAATATAAAGATGTACAACTATAATGGATATAATAAGACATATGACCAAAAAAAGTTATATACTTAATTTTATGCATTTTTTTTAACAAATTTGAAAGTTATATATATATATATGAAATAGCAATATAAAGTAAGAAAATATTAAATGTGATACATAATATTAAAAATATAATTAAGTTGTAATACTTACTAATACATATGCAAAAAGTAATAAATAAAAATATTATAATTAATAAATATAAATATAAAACTTTTAAAACTTGCACATATCGATTTAAATGAGCTTAATTGTTAAACGATTGTTAATTTTTTGTGTTTATTAGTTATAGGTGTAAGTTTTAGGTTATTGATAATAGTTATTTGTACTTTAATACATGTAGGTTATAGCTTATAATATTTTTAAAAAAATAAATTGATTATTGTAATTTTAAATAATTTTTTATTTGTTATTAGGTTTTTTAATATAATATATAAATATCATATTGCATATATAAAATAATAATTATTTCCATTAATATGTAGGGAAAGTAATTCAATTGAAAAATTAATAGGTAATCTACGCATAAAATAATGAGTGACTTGTAAGAAAATTATATGGACTAAAAAGTAGATGTTTTAATATATTTTTAAAAGAAAAATTATAAACACAATTAATAAATAAAAAAATTACTACACAAAAATTTTAATGATTATGAAAGAAGTCAAAAATTTCATATTATAATGAAAAATCCAACAGTAAGGTATTCCGCAGAAAATACCAACATATATTTCATTGGTATAGCTTTTATTGAAAAGATTCACGGGCTATTCCAAGGGGGATTAAATTAAATTACATTGAAATTTTTGTGGATTAAAATTGTCACTGAAATTGGGAAAAACAATGAAAGTTCCATTAAAAAAATAGCTGCAATGGCGAATCCAAAATAATTTCATGTTAAGAACACTATTTAATTAATACAAAAAGTATAGCATCAAAATAACATAATGTCTTTACAATTAAGAAAGTATAATTTTCATAATTTATCAACTTTCTCATATGTATTATTTTTTTTAACACGTCAATACAATCACAATAACTTCAATAATATTTAAAAAAAGCATATTTTTTCTCAATTCGACATAAAAAAATCACCAAAAAATAATACATTTTTCAAAAAAAATTTATGAACAAAAATTTTATGTTGTAGTATAGTTGACTCGACAATAATAGATGAATGTATAAATTATGAATATATAACTAGAATTCTACATACACTTAAAAGACATAAAATATATTTTTTAAAATTAGATAAAAATTATGTCGCAAAAGAGAGATAATGAGATATCATCAAGAATAAAAAGAAAAGAGCTTAAAATTGTAAACTTTGATAAATATCATATTTTCTTTAGTTGGAATACCGCTTTGATGTTATAACTTTAATAACGCTATGAGCTGAAATTAATTATAATTGGTTGAGCTGTAAATTAATTCATTATTTGTCTTTATTCTTTTAATTTTATTTTCTAAATAGAGGACATGACTAAAATTATGAAAATTCTTCCCATAATGTTTGTTAGATATCTTATGCTACTTGTTTTGGGATGAGGCCTGTTTCGGGACTATTGGACAAACATGGATCTGCACATGATTGCAACAAAATATTTTTGTTACAATTTTCATTGAAAAATTTAAACGAGAATAGTAACGTTGAAATATTCGTTTGAACTGTTATTGAAATTCCGCTGTAATATGTTTTCATTGGAATTTCATCATTTTCTTGTAGTAAAAGTATGACTCTAAATCAAACAAAAAAATTTTTTTGCACTATATATAATATTGTGTTCAGTTAATTGTTTTGAAAATTGTTGATAGTGATACAAAATATAACATATTTAATTTATGATAATTAGTAATTTAAAAAAAAAAAGATACATCTAAGTTGAAAAGTCATTAAATATTTTATTAGTATTATAATAATTAAAGAAGAGGTCAGAATGATGTTCTACTGAAAAGGTAATATTAATACTAAACAAGATGTAAGAATGATGTTCTACGTAATAAAAAGGTAAAACTACACAACAAGAAAGCTTATAACTCACATTCCACCAAAAAGTAAAAAAATGATAAAATTAATAAATGTCCTATATCAATTGGAGCTAGCGAAGGATAAATGTAAAATATATTTGACATGCACATTTATAAAAAATATATTTATTTTTTTGTCTTAGAAATCGGTATGTTAGTCATAATTTTTTAGTTAAAAAATTAGTTAATCTTTACCATTATTTTTAAATTTGAAATACTTAATTTTTTTTTTGTTACCCTTTTATATGTAATATATCACATCATTTCTTTCCCATGATATTTGATTTTACCAATGTTTTGGAAATAAAATAAAAATAATATAATTATTTCTATCGATATAAAATAACGTACATATATATTTATCAATAGCAATTTAAAATAATAAATAGACCTAAAAGAATGTTGTAAAATAATTATAGATTCCTGTTAAATCAATATTATTAATTATAAAATGACACTAGATCAACTTGTGGTATATTTTTCTGACATAGATTTGAAAAATTTATACTAAAAAAAGTGCAACTAGATGTAAATGTACAAAAATTACCAATATTAAATATGTGAATTAAGAGAAAAAAATAAATGGGTTGTATGTTAAACTGTTATTCAATTATTGCTTGAAAGGGGACACCATAATGGTTGTAAAATGTATTTTTTGTAAATATAAACATGAATTAGTTACTTAATATTTTATTAGAACATGGAAAAAAATTTCAAAACTTTTTAATCTTATAAACAAGATAAAACTACATTTTTATCAAGTATATTATTAATATCAAACACGTAAAAAAAATGCGTTGCATATAAATGTTCTCTAATTATTTCGACAAATAAAATATTATTTGTGAATAAAATAAAAAAACAAGTAAAATAATAGTAATGCAATGAGGAAAAGAAAAATTCTGAATTTTTTTAGAAAATTATGAACACTAATATCAAGAAACAAAAATCTATTTTTTTTTATAAAAATATGAATACTAATATCAAGAAACAAAAATCTTTTAAAATTACTATTTTTTTGCTGCTATCATTTAAGTATATGTTCTCTATAAGAAATTGGTTCTCATAAATAATGATTCGATATTATAACAAGATAGACCACAAACTTTAATAATGACTTCATAATAACAAAGTTAACAGATGGATAAGAGTATCATAATATAGTATAATTCAAATTCTTCACATCTGAAATATTTTGACAAATAATATGCTTCTCAATATTGTCTCATTGTTTTGTTTTGTTTTGTTATTATTGAAGAATCAATAACGGATCTTTATCTTGATCTTTTTAAGCAATAGTTATGGTACAAAAAGTTGGACAATAAATGCATTAAATGTTATTAGACACATAAATATTGCGAATCCGAAAGAATATGGAAGGTATTTCTCTTCCAAATAAATAACACTGAAAAGAGAATGTTTGATTCTAATCAAAATATTTTTGAATGTTGAATAAGTTGTCACTCTTTGATAGGAATATTTACAATCATAACTGTGTATTGTGCTCGATCATACGCGCAATTATTTAGAATTTTCATATAATGTGTGATGAGTTATAAAAAATAATTTAATACATCTTCAGATAAGTACATGAATTGGAAAATCAAATTTTAGTTAGAGATGAAATTCATTCCTATCTCATGGGGTAAGTACCAATTTGCCTATGTGGAGAGAGAGAGAGAGAGAGAGAGAGAGGGGGAGAGAAATGTAGTAGTTTATACAGTGATTAAAAGAAATATCAAGAATTTTAATGACACAAATATCAAGAAATTTAATGCTACAATTGTTTATTTCACAAAGATACTTATGAACTGTTAGTAGAAATACCTTATAATGATCATACAATCATGAAGTTTGACTATATGTTTGACTAACGTATTTCTAAGTGTTGAATAAAACAGACGTTTTGTCAAATTAATTAAGA
The DNA here is from genome assembly GCA_008636005.1 of Striga asiatica. Lineage (NCBI taxonomy): Eukaryota > Viridiplantae > Streptophyta > Magnoliopsida > Lamiales > Orobanchaceae > Striga > Striga asiatica. Next base: position 2,325,279 of record BKCP01009403.1, on the reverse strand, counting down.
AGAATTTTGCAATACTATTGATGTATTAGAATTCAACGAGTATGAATGTTTCTTATGAGAACATCAAAATCAAAATGAAAGAAAATGACTCTTGAATCTAACATAAATAAATAAAAGAACTCATGCATCTACAGTATACATTATGTCTTTATTTAGTCATTTGTTGTTTTTTATTAGGAACTCATTTTTCATATATTTTTGTTAAAGTTGTAGTATGATATTTAAATCTTTTTATGTTACGGCATCATATTGTTATTTAAAAAAATGCATTAAAAGTTTATTTATTTTACATTTTATTTTGTTCCTGCAATCATATGTGTAATAAATTAATTAATTTATCTTACTAAATTTAATAGGTAAAAAACATTCGTCATCACGTGCATCGCACGTGCACTTTACTAGTAATAAAAAATGATAATGTCATTCCATTCAGGTCTTATTACTTTTGTATATCAAACACATCAATGACAAAATTTGTTTCATTCATTTCACATAGTCATTCCATTCTTCAATTCATTTCATTTCTACGAAATTCTATTTCATTATACCATGTAAGATAGATTATTGCGGGAAAAGTTTCCCGTTGCGAAGAACCACCGAACCACACAAGAGAGGTTAAATTAAAGTGAAAGCTTCATATATTAGGGACACATGGGGTGGTTGGAATTGTATTCTGATACATTATTAAGTAGATATTATGCGTTAGTGAGCTTCAAAACAAATAAATAAATAAAGGCAAGTAAATAAATAAAGCCAAGTGCAGGTGGGCTGTCTTTTGGAGCAAAAGTTAACCTTTATTTTACTATTCAACTTTCTGGAATATTTTCCATGTGCTGGCCACATAGCATTGTCTTGGTGTAACATGGATTCTTTGTCGTGAAGAATATGGGTTTCATATTGTAAGCAATGTACTAAAAATGGGACTAGGCGTTGTTGCTTAGGTGTTAGACGATGTCGGGTAGTCTTTGATTTATACAAATCGACTGAAAAAATTGGCCAGACAATTACGCGGCGCTTAAGCGTGCCTAGGCGGCTGGTTCGGCAAATGGGGGACGTCTACACTAATTACATTATTTTGTTATCATATTTTCTTTATAATATATTAATAGCATTATTTAGACTTAGGTGTGTTGATTTATTATAAGTTGAGATAATTTTATATTGTAAGTTGTTAAAATAAATACAAAAATAAAGTATCTAATATTGATTTCTAAGTCTCGCCTAGGCGCTCTAGATGCTAGACGCTGGTCGAGCACCTAACGACTTTTAAAATATTAATTATACGTGTATCAAAGAATATTAAAGTAATTTGCGGAATAAGGAAGAAGGTTCCACTAAGCATTAATCACATATACCTTTTTAGAGTATACTAGTTAAAAATAGTTAAAAATATATGATAATTCATAAATTAGCTGAAGAAATAAATGATCTTGAGCTATTAATTTATACTAGATAGTAGCTTATAACTCAAATAGTAAGCATATTTGATAAAATTAGTTGATATGTCAGTTGAAATAAAATTTTAAACGTAATGTTATCAAAAGTTACTTAGAGAAGTTTATGTAAGAAGCTCCAATATGTTTTTT
>BKCP01009403.1:2280904-2319293 GCA_008636005.1 Striga asiatica | reverse complement strand
TTGATGTTTACACTTGTGTAGGTACAATTGCATGTACACACATTTTTTTTTTCCTTTTTTCTTCTTATAAAGTTCACGAACACTATGCACTGAATGAATGAAAAATTACAGTAAAATCAAGACAATAAATAAACTCGTATTAGAAATACACAAACAAATATAATGCAAAAATAAAAATCCCCTGGCTAACTCAGCATAAAATCCATAACATTACAAACAAGAAGACGAGAAATTCACAAGACGATACGAAGAGAATGATGAAGCAACCCCAAAAGCAAGACAGACACTACTGCTGTGGCAATTATAAGTAAGCACAAGAAACAAAGCAAATTAATAATGATAATAAAAAGGAACCCAAAAAAAGAAGCTATTAAAAAAAAGATTATATAGTGGCAGTTGGAGCAGAGGTATTTATTTAGAAAAAGTGTGCAAAAGCGATGGCTGCAAAGGAGGCGAAGAAAGTGGGAAGAAATACGGTGGCATCAGATGCCGGAGCAGGAGCCGGAGCATCGGCGGCAGACACGCCGTTGATGGCCGTCAACACCACAATAATCAATGCAAAAACTAACATCTTCATGTTCTTCGCCTCCATTTATTGGATTTTTATTTTATCTTCTCAGAAAACACTCACACACAAACACAATGGACTGGCTGTTTTTTGTTTGTTGATTTGTGTTTTTTTTTTTTTTTTTTTTTTTTTTTTTTTTTNNTTTTGTGCGTGTAGAGAGAGAGAGAGTCGTGGATAGATATATATTTTGTGAAAGAATGGTATGGAAATGAGGCAGTGTATGGGGTTTATATACAACGGAACATAGCAGAGATGGGCAGCAGCCCGAGGAGATGGATGTTATATATGCATTTTTAGTCTGGCTGGTTTTACCGTTAAAACAATTTTAGTCCAAAAATTCTAATATTTCGTTTTTCTGGTCTTGTGATTTAATATTTTACGGCAATCGACGGAAATTACAGTAACTTCCCAAATTCCCAGATTTTCGATTATCAAATTTAAGTACTGTAATTTAAGATTTTATTGCGATTTCAGTCATTTGGGAGCTGAAATTGCAATAAATTATTAAATCACAGAACAAAAAGATAAAAAGTTGAAATTTTGAGACTAAAAGTGTTACGACATTAAATTAATAAGACTAAAAATATATCTTTATGGAAATGAAATAACATATCTCACAAAATTTATGATATCCTTCCATTCCATGTCACAATCCTACAATAAAATTCATACAACACAATAGTTTATATATGCTGCCCGAAAGAAGTGCCCAACAAGTGATAAAGAGTGTTTGAAACACAAGACACAGCTGTTTCAAACCGAAATGTGGGTCACCACTCTCCACCACTCCACTTTGAAATNTTCTCACTATTTTAATAAAACTCAAACTGATTGTGAAGTTCACACAAATAGGTCAAGCGAAAGACATTTTAGAGGAAATAATTAATGCTTTTATTAGGGCATTCACACACCGCCTTGGATATGTAATCGATTTAGTTAAAATGAAATTGGAATATGGAATTTGGAACCCCCACGCCAAGTTCGGTTTGGTTGTGCAATTTATCAGCTCATGTCTGTTTCCTGTCTCAGTTTGAACTAATTAGATTAGATGGATAAACTCGCCTTTTTGTCAAGGTAGGTATGGAAAAAAAAGTTAAGAAACTATAATAATAATAATAACTTGTGGGGTTGTAACTTGTAACGCTGATTTAATTTTAAGATGATTAGTCTTTTCCTGATAACAACTTGTGGGGTTTCGAGATTTTATGGCCTTGTACTTCATTTCAAATTTGAATAGGGAATGAATGACAAGGGCATGTGCTTTGCCGGAAAATTGGGAAAAACGGATATTAGTCCACTAAACATGAAGCGCACCATGAATGGGGAAAACCTATATGAAGTCTAAGTAGGGTTTCATTCCAAAATCAATTGGTGGAAAGAGGAGTAGCCCATTATACTTATAAAGTGGTCTATTTTCCATGTATGAACGATGTGAGACAACTAAAGTGGGTCTATTTTCCATGTATGAACGATGTGAGACAACTCACAAGTGATATTCTAACATGCTTAAAATAACCAAATTTTTAGGCACTTCAATTTGTGAAAATTTTGAGAAAAAAAAAGTGTAAAACAGAGAGACCATCCGCAGCCCTGAGGATGTGTATTTTTGCGCTGAAACAACGCAGAAGAGGTCTTCAACGGTGCGTCACATATCTGCGCTAGATGGGAGAGATGAATAGTGTTGCACTGCGCAATACTGTAGCGCCTGAGCTACATTTTTTTTTAAATGTATTTTCATGTGATATTAATGATAAATTTTTGTATAATGTGTATTATTAAATGTATTTTTATGCTAAATAACATTGTGCAATATACTTTGTATGCTAAATAATTTTGTGCTTTTTATTTATTGATGTATTATAATTTTATTTTATAATTTTTTAATATTAAAATAATACCATATAAATAAAAATTTAACACATCCAAAAAAAAATTGATTTCATTCAAATTAATTTATATTTTTGTTGTTTAAATTAATGAAACAGTCTTGTGTTGTTAGAACGCCCTTGTTGACGATCCTTTACTCCGACAGCATACATAAATATATTTTTATTGTTGGGATAATAAACATTTTATATAAATTTAAATATACATATATATACCAATTCATTTAAAATAAAAATAAATAAAATAATTTTTTATTATTTGGGTAATAAACATGTATATAAGATTAAATATACATATATATACTAATTTATTTGAAATAAAAATGAATAAAAAATAATATATTTCATGTAGAGTAAAATGTAGAGATAAGAGCTGAAGATGAAACTTGATTTTTGTTTCTAGAGTAGAGTGAAGTCCGCGCTAGAGTAGAGATAAGGGCTGAAGATGGCCTAAGGCAGTAACTGCTCTTCTTAAAGTTACCCAAGTTTCCCTTGGCCTTTTTTTTTTTTAAACGATAGAAAAGATCTCATATCAAATAAAAATAAGAAGTACACATCGGAGAGCTCACTAGCCCTTACAACAAACAACAACAAGGGAGAATTACCCCAATGGTGGCCTAGACACAAACCAACAAAGCACTAAAGGCATAAGCTAAGTTACGACTCTTTTAGCACTAGAAATGACACAAACAAAACCTGCAACCACCTAACAACAACTCCACAAACATAACAAAACAAGTACAAACTGAATCTGACATAAGAACCTAGCCTCGATCCAAACCTTATTCAAACCATACCCAACTATCTAGCTGAATATAAATAGAACTCCTCTTATTCTCTTTGCGCCAACTGAACAATGATGTCCTCTGGCATCCAAACTTTTTGAAAAATCCACAAGTTTCGAGACTTCCACAGCCACCAGAGGATATACATCGAAAGCTAAATGCGGGCTTCAGAAGTTGGAGAGTGATCCATCTCAGCTATTCTCCACCACCACCTACGAAAATCTTTATCTACATTTTCTTCAAAGTCCCATGAAACAGGAGCAACCTTCCATACATGCTGAGCTCTCCTGCAATAAAAAAATACATGACCCACAGTTTCTGGCTTCTCACCACAGCAAGGACAGATAAATTCCTCTTCAATCCCTCTCTTGCTCAAGTTCTCACACACAGGTAAGTTGTCAGTAAAACACTTTCATACAAAGTGCTTTAGTTGTTTTTTACATGCAAATTCCAGCATCGCATTCCGGCTTTTTTAGCCATGGATTGATTATGGATGCTTCCAGGGCAATCCAGGTTCATCACTTTCTGATCAATGACTGATGAATAGGCAGAGGCCACTGAAATTTTGCCTTAGGCATCAGTGACCCACACCCATCTATCTCTTTCTGCAGGGTTGATGTTCCTCATAGCTAGAATAGCTTGTGTAACACCCCGCTTATCAAAGTAAATTTTTCGCAACTTTTACTTCGAAAATGCTTATAATTTTTTCGAAATATTTTGCACTTAACTCGAGATGATACTAAAACTTATCTTTTCTGGAAATTCGTTTTTCTTTAAAAATTGTCTAACTACTGATTTAGACATAAAGAAAATAAATTTAATCAAACATGCATGTAACTGGACCATGTTCATAATGTTGAACTGGTCGAAATCTATAAGTATGAAAATACTTAACATGCAACTTGGAATCTTGAAATGCGTAGCGAAAAAATCTGAAAAGCGTGACATAATATTATACAGACTGTATAAATAAGTGTCCACATAATATAGCAACTGTTTGCATCCACGACCACCACCACCACTTGTAGATCTCACACCTCTGCCCCAACCCTGTGACCTGAAAAACACAATGGGGTGAGTACTGGTCCTTTTGTACCCCGAAATCACCCATATTAAAGTAAACAGCAAATATAATACAAATCATGATCATCGGTATATATCTGGACTGGAAATCTGTTCCAGTAACTGAAACTGAATCTGTAATTTGGTCGATATCTGATTGGTATGTGTGCACACTCTGATGAATATTTCTAAGACAACTGAAGGCCTCCATCAGAACTTAGGATGTACTGTTAAGGCAACTGAGGGCCTTCATCCTAAGCGTATATAAACTGTATACATACCTCAAACATGATATCATATTATAGCCAATGTAATACCCAGGCTGGGTCCCCACCTTTCTTCTTTTGAAAACTTTTGAAAACTATAAGTGTTGTTCTGGGTAGCTGTATCTGCAAGCTACATAAAAATATAAACAAATATACTAAGTAATATGCTCGTAATATACTCAATAAGATGCTAAGATGCTCGGTTCTATCAGATAACTTATCCGGAATAAGAAGGAATATTCTAAGGTTCCACTACAATTATACTAAATCCGGAATTAAACTGATATACTTCAACTGGACCGATTTAGCTTTTCCGAATAAAATATGACTAAACTCGGAAATTAAAATTTATCAATCTATCTTAATCTGGCTTGAACCAACTGGTTCCAACTAAATCAACCTAGAACTTAACCAAATACAAATTCATCACTTAAATCAATTAATTTGAATTATTCAAACTACTAAACTTCATGATTTTTCAAAATCACACATAATTCTAAAAATTATGAAACTTGGAAATTAAATCGTACACATACTCAAGTACTTGTTGTTTAAATTTCAGCTTAATAGCACATCAATAGCTCATACAACTCAAGTGCTATATCATAATACTAAATTATGCTATTTACATGCGCGACTTCAAACAATTTTATAAAATCGCATACTCAACATATTTAACTGAAACTTGGTAAAATTGTTCATCACTCATGTGAATATTTTACATAAAAGTTTCACGTTAAAAACTCAAACGTGAACTGAGTACTCTTGCATATAAAATTATCTTGACATGCATGCGGTCTAAATATTTTAACTCATTCATTTCTCAACCTAAAATCATGAAATTTAGCAGTCATGCTCTCAACACATATGTAGACATGTCATAAGAATTTCATAATTTTATCATGCATATATCTCGACTTATTAAAGTTTAAAGTTGTCGCTAGAAACAAGTACATAAAATTCAGCTTGCATGATAAACTTTAAAAATCCATATCTCGAGTTATACTAAACCAAATGACTTGATTCTTGATCTTATGTGCTCCTATTTTATACAAGAAATAACCATAGGAAGCATACATTTCAAGATGTTTCATAGATAGGTAAGAATCTCATAATAACAGAACACATATGACATACATGCGAGCTGGGAATAACTTAGGGCATGCTTGTTTATCATTTATTTCACTCACTTTTAATTCATACTCAAAATCTAACTCAACTTTAACTCAACCCCACTATCTTTAATATTATTCATATAATTAATAAGTACAACCCAATCATTCTTACACATCACATCAACTTTAATTCACTATTCATCCACTCACATAATTTTAACTATCTATCATTCTCAATCATTTTCAATCATTTAACTTAAAATTTTACATCAAATCAATTTTAATCATTTTATTTTAAATATTATTTTAATACATTTTTAAAATCCCACTAACAACTAACCATACCACCTTTTTCAAAATTAACTCTAGTTAACCAAAATAACTCATTTTGGACGAATTATTTTGTAAACAAGCGAGCCCTTATCTTCTAGCATGCTTATAATCATTTGAAAGCTGAATATCTAAGTCATATAAAAACAACATTAAATACTTAATATCATCTACTAAACATGCTAAAAAGGTAGCACCTTACCTCCTTCAGGAAATACTAAAATGAAAGTTGCTCCTTGACTTCTTCGAAAATTGAAGCTCTACTATTTTTATTTTTATTTCTCTCTCTCTCTCTCTCTCTATCTTTTTTATGAAACTATGATGATTTGAGAAGATACTTGATGAGAAAATCTAATTGAAATACCTCTATTTATAGCCATGAATGAGCTTTTGGTAGATAAAACTTAGTTCACCAAAGTTTAATAAAATTCTCAACAATTGTTGAAAAAATGTTAACTTAAAGACTTAGTAAAACTTTGTTGTGATTTTCTCATCTAATTCTCACCAATTGATGACTAAAATTTCATGCTTAATCTGATGGAAATGATTCCATATATTATTGAAAAAATGTCCCCATTCATCATATAAAAATCCTTAGAAAAAAAATAATAAAATAATAAAAATCATCCTTTTTATTACTTGTGTATTTTCTTTCAAAATGGCTGACTTTTAAAACTCTTTCTATGAAAAAATAATGCTCATATGTGGTCTTGAAACATGCTAATAAACCGAGAATAATAAAATTCACGAAACCGAATTTGGACTTAAAATGAATGGTTACCGTAAAACTGAAAATTCTAAAATTTAAATCCTTCACTCACGGTTTTTCCTTCAATTTGTTGAACATATTGCTTCTTAGGAGCTACTATAATGATCTTGGAATATTCTAAAATTTACGGAATCACATTCGAACTTAAACCTAAAATTCTAAAAATTTCAGTTTCTCTTTATATAATTTAAATAGACTAAAATGTCTAAATAAATTTTCTCACTTCTTTGAACATTTATAACTTAAATGTTCACGGATATTTAACTGTACTCGATACCTAACTTGTCTCAACTTATGCTAAGGCTCAATACTATGATCTTATTACTTAGAAAAATTCTAGGTATTTAGTACTAAGGCTCGGCTATTACTTGAACATTCTCAACTCGTGACCGAACTTGCTTGGTTCGAGTCTCGACTCAACTTAAACGATTTATTGAAATATACTCGATTTCAATTACTCATCATCTTATTATAATTAATCTCTTCTTATTAATCTATTTATAAAAATAAATGGGCCGAAATTAATTAATTTCTGAACTGGCTCGATTTCTAAATGGAATTTAACCGAGAATAATTTCTACTTCTAGTCGAACTTTGAACTGAATAACTTAATAATTAGGCTCGGATCTAGGAGTGAGCATTATTAATAAAAGTAATTAGTTCAAACTCAGAATTGAAATAATTGCTTTTATTAATTACTGAATGGGATATTACAGCTTGACAGGAAGGAGGAGTGAACAAATTATGAAAAAGATCCATATCCCAGGCTTTGCCATTTTCTGATAACAACTCCCTCACCCAAGTAAACTGTAAATCTCCAACTCCTGGCTTCAATGAAGGTATTTCTATATGTGACCCCACCACCCAAGGATCAGTCAATATCTTGGTTGTCAATCCATCCTTAATCTCCTTTCTGAACCCCTTTTTATATAGATTCATCACTTTCACCCAAGAGTTCCAAAGCCAAGATGCAGAAGCACTTCTTTGAGCATTCAAAACACAACCAGTAGAGAACTATTTCTCCCTCATAATTTTAGTCATCAAGGAATTTGAACAGCCTCCATATCTGTTTCAAAATTAATGAATCATTAAAAGCCCTTATATATTTGAACCCCAAACCACCCTCACTCTTAGGCACAGTGATCTTATTCCAAGCCACCCAATAGAGCGCTTTCTTCTGCTCTGCTCCAGTTGCCCACCAGAAGTTAGCACTGATCTGAGAAATCTCCTTGCACACTCCAACTGGTAAACAGAAGCATGACATCACAAAGATAGGCAATGCACTAACTACTGCCTTCAATGTTGTAGATGGGTAATAAGTTTCACCACTCCAATGTTGTAAATTTTCACACTCAAAAGATGTCTCTTCTGGTTAACCTAACAAGCCCATATTAGACTCACCTTGGTAGAAATTTGGAGTCAAGAATGATAAAAAGCAGTAACCTGACCTCGAATGTCCACCATGTACAAAATAAATAGGGTGTTGTTATTCATCGCCCCCTATTACTACGTACTTCCCCCTGGACCATTTTACTATTGTCATTTTTTCAAAAATCGCAGAAAATTGTAAATCCTCTCTACCCGGCGAAAATATGTCTTCCGACGGAGGCGAGTTTTTCAGCTGGCTATTGCGGTCGGGCTCAGTCCGGCCGGCCGACACATGGCCTAAATTTCCAGCTGGCCGGACCGAGCCCGGCCGCAATCGCCGGTAGGTCGGAAGCAGTACGGCCGGTTTTGCCGGCCGGCTGCCGGCCACAATTTGTTATTTTTTTTCTAAATAGTTAATTTTATTTACGAAAAAAATATATTAGTAGAAATTATTATGTTATAAATTATAATTGATTATCTTATAAATTAGAATTTATTACTATTATGTTAGGAGTTAGAAATTATTATGTTGTAGATTAGAATTGATTATCTTATAAATTAGAATTTATTACTATTATGTTATAGATTAGAATTGGTTATATTAGAAACTAGAATTTATTACTATTAGGTTAGGAATTAGAAATTATTATGTTATAGATTAGAATTGATTATCTTATAAATTAGAATTTATTACTATTATGTTATGAGTTAGAAATTATTATGTTATACATTAGAATTGCTTATCTTATAAATTAAAATTTATTATTTATATTAGAATACAAAAATTATTATGTTATAAGTTATAATTGATTATCTTGTAAAATGGGTTTAATGTACCAAATCTCCCTATATTATACTAAATTTGCGCGTTTCCCCCTTGTACTTTAAAAATTGCATCAGACCCCCTTCTATTAAGGTTTTGCATGCGCGATACACTCTAAACCGTCTAAGATGATGGAAGTGGCGTGCACGCACGTGCTGTGCGGCTTTTTCTTCATTTTTTCACTCCAAAGTGGCGGAAATTACTGTTTTACCCTTGAATTATGTGCAAAACCTAAATGGTATGAAATGTGGGCACCAAAATTTGAACCTAGGTTAGAAAGGAATAGAATGGACGCTCAACCACTAGGCCATATGGATGGATGTGTAATCTATTGAACATAAATATATTTATACATCATACTGAAATGAATTAAATAGTTTAAAAATAAGTAAATAAAAAAAATAAAAGGATAATGTCAATTTACTATAAATTAAATAATTAATAATGATATTAATAACTTTCAATAAATTAAATTAACTTAAAATAATGATAAAAATAAAATTAAAATAAAGTAAGATAAAATTTAATGTATTAGCGTGAACTAAAATTAAATAAAGTTATAATTAAATAAATTTTAAATGAGAAAAATAAATACAAAAATGAAATTAATAAATAAATAAAATTAAAATAAACTAATTAAAGAAAAATAAAAATAATAATTATATAAGATAATAAAGTATAAAAATTATAAAGTAAAATAAATAATAAATCAAATATCTTATTATGAAATAATAAATTAAATAAATAAGGAACTGAAATAAATATAATATAATATAATAAAAAATATTATTTATCAAATAATTTAAATATGATTTACTCTTAATAAATATATTACTATTTAATATATAAAAATAAAATGATAATTTCATTTTAATAAATTAATAATATAAATGTAAAATAAATTGTAGTTTAAAATTTAATTGTACGTTTTAATGAATTGACGTAATATAATCTGTATAAATTATATTAAATATAATTTATAATAAAATTAAATGAGAAATTAAATTGAATTAAATTTGTATAAAAATAAATGATACTTATATATAATATATTATTAAAGTATAATTTGAAAAATAAAATATTTTTTATTAAATAGCTATATATGATTTTTTTTTTTTTTTACCGGAACGATAGAGAGATCTATTAACTGAAAAAACCAAAGTTCAATGTACAACAAACGACTAAAACATAACAACATGGGAGGCGCATCTACAAGATGGCCTAGAACCTCAACAAAGTCACCAAACATGAAAAGAAAAGGAAAAAAAGAACAGAAATTGAGCCACTGCCTCAAAGCCTAGCTAATCCCTGTTCTAAAAATTACAAACAACAACTACACACAAAAACAACACAAAAACTAAAAAGGAGCTCGAGCTGCGGCCATGAAGTCCCTCCAATCTGACATTGCTGCTTTGATGACAATGTGTGGAGGAGGAATGGAATGCTGGAAGATCCAATGGTTCCTGGTCTTCCAGAGCCACCAAAGAAGGTAAGTTGAGAGCTGTATCCTCTCCTCAGCAAACTCTGAATGACCTATGCTGCATATAGCTTGCCACCAAACTCTGAATGAAAACCTGAGGTGCTGCAGATCAGGCCAGGAAACTGGGGCCAGATTCCAAGTTAAGTAGACTCTAGGGCATTGAAGAAGTGCATGCTCAATTGTTTCAGGGGCTTCTCCACAGCACTTGCAGATCACATCTAGCTCCATCCCCTTTTTCTTCAGATTGACAAGCACAGGCAGGGTACCTGTGAGGCTTCTCCATATAAAGATCTTGACTTTCATCATCACCTTCAAAGCCCAAGTTCTTTTCAAGGTAAGTGGCCAAGGATTGGGGATCAGACTGCTGCCAGGATGAGCCAAATTCTTAACTTTTTGAGAAACCAGATAGTCATAAGTACTAGCCACAGAGAAGTTTCCTTTCTTGTCAAAGGCCCAGAAAACCCTGTCAGGGAAACCTGACTTAAGGGTATTAATTTTCAAAATAGCAGAGCTATCAGCAGGACTGAATACTTGCTTAACCAACCACTCATTCCAGTTAGAGCCATCAGCCAAAAACAGATCCTTGACAAAGATAAGATGGTCCCTAGCAATCTCAATAATATCAGGGGCAGGTTTAAGTAAGGATGGCACCCAATTAAAATCAGAAATTCGAGTTGCAGCTCCATCTCTGATCTCAGTTTTCAGACCTTTAACAAATGTAGGCAAGGCATCCATCCAACAATTCCATAACCAAGAACTATTTTGAGTTTTAGTAGCTTGAAATAAGGAAGAGTTAGGGTAATACCTGTCCTTAAGCACCTTACTCACCAGAAGATCAGGCTGAGTAGTTATCCTCCAAAGTTGCTTACAAATCAAAGCTTCATTGAAGAGTTTAATGTCTAAGAGACCCAAACCACCATCCTGCATAGGTATAGTAAGCTTTGACCAACTCTTCCAGTGAATACCCTTTGGCTCCTCCTCATTGGTTTTCCACCAAAATTTAGCACAGATGCTTGAGATAGCAGAACAAGTGTGAGCTGGCAATTTAAAACAAGACATGGTGAATATTGGCAGGGCTTGCAGCACAGATTTGAGAAGAACTAGCTTGCCTGCAGAGGATAAAAGTTTAGCCTTCCAACTCTGAAGTTTACTCTGAAAAGATTCAAGAATATAGTTGAAGACTTCCTTTTTTGATCTCCCAATGCCCAGAGGGAGACCAAGGTATCTGGTAGACCTGTGAGTTTGAATCCCATGTAGAGCTGAACAGATGTTAGACTGAAGAGGCAAAAGAGAGTTTTTACTGAAGAAGATTGCAGATTTCTGAAGATTCACAGACTGGCCAGTGAAAAGCTTGTACTTATTCAAAATATCCATGAGAATATGGGCCTGATCCACCCCAGCTTTACAGAAAAATATGGAATCATCAGCAAACAGTAAGTGAGAAATGATTGGACCATTTTGAGACAGTTTTAACCCCTTGAGATTACCAGAAGAGCAATCATCCAATATCAAAGTAGATAAGAGTTCAGAGATGATTAAGAACAGATAAGGTGAGATTGGGTCACCTTGCCTCACTCCTCTTGAGGGACACACAAAGCCACTGACTTCACCATTAATTATTTGTATTTATTTATTTTAATTATTTTTATACCATTTAATATTTTTTAAAATCTTTTATAAATATATAGATTTACTTAATTATTATATTATTTATTATTTAACTACAATTTTTTATATTTATTTATATTTTATTTTAATTTTTTTGGTTTAACATAATAAGTTATTTAAATTATTTTTTTCGTTTAATTTTATATAATTTAGTTTATTATATTTGAATTATCATAACTTTAATTTAATTTATATATTCTAAATTTAATTTCACTTATCCATAACAATGTCCATATATATCAAACATTCCTAGTTCTAACACTCAACCTTGAGTGGTGTAGTGGTTGCATTGCTTGTCTTGCTCCCATGAGGTATTAGGTTCGAATCCTAAGGGTTGTAATTTTTTTTAATTCAATTTCTCGCGATATATTCAATATATCGTAAATATATGTATAATATTCAGAGGGTATAACGGGACTTTTGAAAAAAAACTAACGCCGTTAACGGAGAAATAGAGATAAAGGAGTGTGTGCACCTGAAACCTTAAAAGAAGGAGGTCTGACGCAATTTTTAAAATACAGGGGGAAAACGCGTAGATTTAATATAATATAGGGGGGTTTGGTGCATTAAACCCCTTGTAAAATGATTAACATACATCGTAATATATTGCATGGGTCATTCGAAGATTTTGGAAGAGACAGTCTTCATTACAGTACTGCTTTCACTACAGATAACCTATTTGTTAATGATGTCGATGCTATTGACTGGGCAAAAAGAATCACAATTTTTTTATTATTTCTCATTGGTCATTTCGAAACATAAAAAAGACGGAAAGTTGAAGATTTTGAAGTATTCACGAGGGAAACGTTACATAGGCTGTTTAAATGATTTAGATAAGGCTGTTGCCAGACGTTCGAAAACTAAAGCGAGCAAATGCCCTTTTGAGATAGCAGCCATACAGGTGGCAGGATTTACATATTAGATGATCTGTGTAAGTCTTGACGGCAAGAAGGGAAGCCATAATCATGCAATGGTTGTGTATACTGAGGGTCATCGTCTGATGAGCGGACTTTGCGCTTCATTTAAAGAGATTGTCCGTGATATGACTACAGCTCAGGCAAAATCGGCGGTAATTTTGGCTGCGATTCAGGATAAACACCCAGCAGACAACGTTACTCGGCGACATGTGTATAACTATAGAGTTAAATTGTAGAGAGATAGTTCGAGCGTAGAGATGTGAACAGATTCTGCATTTGGCTACGGATAGCAAGTATATAGTTTATATAGATGTTGATCCGGACACACGGGCGTTGACACGTCTGTTCATGTTGCATCTTACAACAACCAATCTATTCCGGACATATTGCTGGTACATCGGTATAGATTTGACGTACAAAACCAACAGGTATGTTACTGTTGACGACCGAAATCGGTCAAAGGTTGATAATAGATTTAAGAGTGATGAAGTGAATAAGAAACCAAAGTTTATGAAATAAACGGGATTTTATTACTTAATTACAAGTTCAGCCTGTGATACTGAGGTCGACTCTTTTGTTGTGCTTGGTGATAATTATGGGAATTTATTACAATGCAAAGGGAGTAAATGTAGAGAGAGAATTAGTTGCTGAAGGAATCAACAACCCTTAATAAATGAGGGTGAAATTTTATTTATAGTAGCCCTAATCTGGCACTGTTGTAGCACAAATTATTATTTTTACCGAGTACCGAATCAAAGGATTCGTTCCCCGGGTCAGTCTCACAAGGAAGGCGGTTCGGAATTTAGCTTCGGTATTGATTTCACACAAAAAGAAAATAAAATCCTAAACACTCTAATCAAATAGGGTTTTTGAATAGTCATTAACTAAGAAAGAAAAAACATTAATCTACCTAAAAATGTGAACGGAGCAAAGATGGAGAAGCTAGGGAATCGGGGATAATTTATTCAAGTTTTCAACGAAAAGCCAGGCAATTGATTGTTCGGTTCGGAACTGACACTCTCGCCTACACGTCTAGCGGTTCGCTCCCAATAACTCTTCGTAACAAGGGATTGAAGATAGACGAGCAAGTTCGAACATACAATACCGACCAATTATCCAATCCCAATAACTTTTCGTAACAAGGGACGAGACACCGACAAGCATGTATTTCAACCCAAAACCCATAGATTATTCAGTTACGAAATCATCTATCTCATGCGAGCCTAGGTCTACGACTTCTCGCCTTTCGGTTCTAAAAGTCGCTAATTCAATTAGAAGAGAATTAATCAACTAACCATTTAGAATCAACAAAACCCTAACTCGACTAATCAACATTCAACCGTTTCCAATTGCAAGATCGAAGTGTCACTCTCCGGTTATATCAATCAATCAAACAAGATTTCATCGATTCCTAAGCTAATTAACTCGCACAAGAACAAACGAATCAAGCCCGACAAATACACGTTAAACAAGAACAATCATCCCCTATCCCTAGCAATAAGAATTAGCTACGTAAAATAAATTCAACACCAATAATCATCTCTCTCAAATCAATCATTGTTCATGAATTATATCAAAGAGAAAAGAAACTTACAATTTATTTTAGTTCAAGTGTTGAATCCCAAAGTACAAAGCTTAATTCTTGATAACTAAGAAGAAGAAGAAGAAGAAAAATGAAAAAGAAAAGTGAAAAGAACGAAGAAAGCGAGGAAGAAGAAGGAAAGGAGAAGAAAGGAGTGTTGGGTGTTTTTCCCGATCCTAGGGTTTTCACCCAGGAGGGTCGAATTCGTTTCTGATCAAGTCCCGCACATATTTATACAAGTCACGGATCACGACGTGGGAGAAACTCGGCGCAGCGTGGAGAGGGTGGGCGCCGCTCCGCGGCGCACTGGCACGGCGCGGAGGGTGCTGGTGCCGCAGCGCAGGAGTCGATCGCGGCGTGAGGAGGGTCTGGAGCCTCAGTTGCTGTCGTGGTGTGTGGCGCGGCGTGGCGCGGCGGGGGCGCGGGGCCTGGGCAGCTCACACTACATCACATTTTGGAGTCGTTCGGGCTCGTCTGGTATCGAAATTCGATTCTGCTTTTTCCTGTGTGTCGCCAACGAAACGCTCTACAAATTAAGCTCGCTCAAAATATTTTTATCCTTCAATTTACAATAGACGAGGCACCTAACCTGCACACCACAAACGAACACAAAAGCGGAGAAAACCGAGAAACGACCAAAAAATAAAGAAAGACTCCAAATAGAGGAAAACACGTAATAACCTGTAAAACGAACTAAAAACTAACGAAAAGACCTTATATGGGAGAAAAAGAAAAGAAAAATAACAAGGAAAAACGCAACAAAAATGGGACAAACAACTCCCCCACACTTAAACCTTTGTTCGTCCCGAACAAAAAGAAAAGAGCACAAGACACGAGCATTGATACAATTTCAAATAAGAAGAGCCTCAAAATGTCCAATTCAATTGAGTTGAATTCTAACGACCATACGATCATATGCCTCAAATATCAACTTGGCCGTGAAATGACAAACTCTCAAACGCATAGATTATAATATAGGCCTCACTCATTTTCTTACATGAATATGTGATAGGTACGCTCAAAATTGGTCAATATTCAAGTTTCAACATATGCTTGTCAATCGTTTAAATTACTTGAAAACATTAAAGCTCAAAAGATGCGAATCAAGAGGACTTCACGGGCTGTAATGTGGGTTTAGGGTAAAGGTAAGAATATATATAGACAAGAAGCTGAGATAAACATTTAAAGTTCTCGAGTAATAGACTACTCGAATGTCCGCTACTCACAGAAATAAACAATATAGCACATTTACCATCCACCAAACAACACCACAAACAACACCTAACTGCTCTAATCGAATTGCAACATTACTTGACCAATTTTTTTATTCTTTTTTTTTTTACTTTATTTTTCTTTGGAGAGTAACTTCTTCCGGACAAGATCGAATCAAAAGGACAACATTCTGCAGATGTGAACATTGGAGGTCATCCAAGTGTCCTACAGTAGTTTCCAAATGCTCATTACCCGTCAATGTGAATCGACTAGTAAGAGGAGCAGAATCCATTCGAATTGCCTTGTGAGCTCTTGTTTTTTTTCTTTTTTTTTTTTATATTGGTCAAGCAAATAACAATGCAACTCAATGTCCACCATATTCAGAAATGCCACCAATCCCCCAATCATCACACAAATTAGTCAACAGGTTGACAAGAAAAGGTTTTAAGCTCAAACGGGCTACTAGTGGAATAAATTTAGGACCAAAGAATAAGGCAAAAGTGAGTTAATCAAACAAAACGCCTCAATCATATTCGAAATTTTAAACTCTAATCGATTCCTTTCAAACAAAATCAAGGCAAGTTCTAATCATTCAAGAATATGACCAATGTCTCACAAGAAAGAAGAGTAAGGATCAAGACCTCACAAGGTAAATAAACGTCACTCAGAACGACCAAGCATATATCGAGGCAATGACCACACGTCCGTCATCACAACTTCCCAATTTCATCATACATTCATCAACAAATCACATAATCCACCAATACCACATGCTCAACGACACAAAAACCTAAAACTAGTCCGGCCCACCATATAAGCATGCAAAAATCCGAATAACTCCCCCACACTTAAAATGAAGCAGTGTCCTCATTTCTTCAACACCAAACAGGAAGTCAAACAAAGGACCTAGCAATTTCATATCATAAACCAATACTAGCAGCTAACACAAGAATAAAAGACTCAAAAGAAAAGACAAGAGAAAGAACAACTCAAAAAGGATAGAAAGAAAAGGGAAAAAGGGTGTGCAAACCGAAGTGTATCGAGGAGAGTAAGCATTAACGTGTAAGCCATTTGCCTATGCTCAACCCAGAACCTCGAAATTCCTCATTCAACGCAATCCTCATGCTCGATCTCACGAACACATACCTGCCAAGAAAAACACAGAACTCCAAAACTTCTATTATTCAAAGATAAAATAAAAGAGCAAAAAGAAAAATATCTAATAAAGCGATAAATCACTTGGGTTGCCTCCCAAGAAGTGCTTGTTTAACGTCATTAGCTTGACGAAACCTGAGTACGACTCGACCAGGGTCCAGAAAGAAATGACGATCATGCCACGCCTTCGTATTTTCGAGAAGTGGTAGTCCAGGCAGTTTGGCAAGAAGGCGGGCATGGTGGATCCGGGTGGCTGTGTTCTGGAGGAACCTGACGTGGGCACGAGCAATCCCCAGTAGTTGACATAGAGCCTTTCCCACCCGAGCTCTATCATCAACCTTAGGGATAACAAGCACATCCGTGGAACAAGTCGAGCTAAATTTGGCCCACTTGGTAGCACAGTGTGATGGCTCTGAATGTGAATGCTCCATCTTGGTAGCAGGAGGAGGGACTCGAGAAATAGTGACATGATCAAGTCCATGAATCTCCTCCTCCGAAACATCGTCGTCCCACTGGAGAGCATCATCTTTCTCTGCGGTCTCACACATGTGCATCGGAAAACACGTTTGGGCACCAACCATAAGATGGGAGTTGTCAACTTTTGACTCGATAGAGTCGAGACGTGCTGTTAGATCTTTCATTTGAGCGCTCAATCGAGCACACCCGAGCTCAATCTCCCCTTCCCGGTTTGCTTGGGCCATCATGCGATCGAGAATGAGATCAAGTTTGGCGTTGAATCCCGAAGAGTCGTCCTCGAGCTCATCGAAAGGTACGGGCTGTGGACGTGGGTCCACAACCATGGACTCTATAGAGTCGATGCGCCTTGCTAGACTCTCCAACTGCTCGCTCAACCGGGCACATTTGAGCTCAACCTTCTCTCTTCGAGTTGCTTGGGCCATTACTCGATCCAGGATTAGATCGAGTTTTTCGTTGAATGCAGCCTCTTCTTCTCGAGCTGACTGAGATGTTATAAAATCGAGAATCCGATCGAGCTTCTCATTATGCTCGTGGGACTCATAAGTTTGCTCGACTGTGTAGGGATCCCAGCACCGCTCGGAAGAGTACGGATACGACTGGTAGTAGCTCCCGTCGTGATAGCTCGGCTCGTGACCCCAAGACTGGGTGTGTGGTGAGGGGAACAGATGGTTGAAATTCATCATACCTGCACACCAAAACAGAACAACCACACGTAGCCACGAAACGAGAGGAAAAATGTGACAAAAACAAAGAAGACAAAAAGAAAAACAAATATGCACAAAAGAAAGAACAAAAATCCCAAAAACACAAAACAAAGGGAAAAACACGGAAAATAGAATCAATACCAAAACCAAATATCCTACTTGCCTTCCCCGGCAACGGCGCCAAATTTGTTGTAAATATTTTTCCGAAGTAGAATCGAAAGATTCGAACACTGGGTCGTGTCTCACGAGGAAGGTCAGCCGGAATATTCTGTACGTTTATTCAAGCACTAATAAAAGAAATAACATTCCTCAACATTCTAATTCAAATGATTGGTTTTGGTTTATATTATCGACTACTAAAGTAATTAAAGGTATGCAAAAGAAATAGCAAGCAACAAAGAAGAACACTCAGGATTTGAGAAGCTAGGGAATCGGGGAGATCCGCTTTGGTTCGAACTGCAATTAATTTCAGCTAAGTGATTTGAATAATCGACACGTTCAAGTATTCATTGTCAATAACTTTTCGTAACAAGAGAACAAACTAGAACGGCAAATTAACAACTCATTTAACTCCTAGGCAATACAGTTACGAACAAGCCTAGTTCATACGAGCCAATTTCGACCGACTCCTCCCCTTTCGGTTCTAAGAGTCGATTAAAGTAGACTAGAGGGTGGTTAATCGACTAGTCCGTTAAGAGTTATAAACATCGAGCACGAATTTATCAAATTCAATCCAAACAATTGCAAGTTGAAGTGTCACCCTTCAATTATATCAATCAATCAAACAGGATTTCATCGATTCCTAATCTAATTAACTCGCACAAGAACAAACGAATTAAGCCCGACAAATATACGTTAAACAAGAACAATCATCCCCTATCCCTAGCAATAAGAATTAGCTACGTAAAATAAATTCAACACCAATAATCATCTCTCTCAAATCAATCATTGTTCATGAATTATATCAAAGAGAAAAGAAACTTACAATTTATTTTAGTCCAAGTGTTGAATCCCAAAGTACAAAGCTTAATTCTTGATAACTAAGAAGAAGAAGAAGAAAAATGGAAAAGAAAAGTGAAAAGAACGA
The DNA here is from genome assembly GCA_008636005.1 of Striga asiatica. NCBI lineage: Eukaryota > Viridiplantae > Streptophyta > Magnoliopsida > Lamiales > Orobanchaceae > Striga > Striga asiatica. The sequence continues at coordinate 2,300,039 of BKCP01009403.1, read as the reverse complement.
AGAAAGCGAGGAAAAAGAAAGAAATGAGAAGAAAAGGAGTGTTGGGTGTTTTTCCCGATCCTAGGGTTTTCACCCAGGAGGGTCGAATTCGTTTCTGATCAAGTCCCGCACATATTTATACAAGTCACGGATCACGGCGTGGGAGAAACTCGGCGCGGCGTGGAGAGGGTGGGAGCCGCGGCGCGGTGCACTGGCATGGCGCGGAGGGTGCTGGTGCCGCGGCGCGAGAGTCGATCGCGGCGTGAGGAGGGTGGTCTGCTGGGCTCTGTCTGCGCGTGGAGGGCATCACGGATGGCTTCACGGCGCGACTTGCGTAGGTACCACGGCGCGGCATTGCTCCGCGGCGCGATGGGCGGAAAGCTGGAGCCTCAGTTGCTGTCGTGGTGCATGGCGCAGCGCGGCGGGCGCGCGAGGCCTAGGCAGCTCACACTACATCACATTTTGGAGTCGTTCGGGCTCGTCTGGTATCGAAATTCGATTTCGCTTTTTCCTGTGTGTCGCCAACAAAACGCTATACAAATTAAGCTCGCTCAAAATATTTTTATCCTTAAATTTACAATAGATGAGGCACCTGACCTGCACACCACAAACGAACACAAAAGCGGAGAAAACCGAGAAACGACCGAAAAATAAAGAAAGACTCCAAATAGAGGAAAACACGCAATAACCTACAAAACGAACTAAAAACTAACGAAAAGACCTTATATGGGAGAAAAAGAAAAGAAAAATAACAAGGAAAAACGCAACAAAAATGGGACAAACAGGCACAATTCGGATACTGTTCATTTTGTCTCGTTACACAGTAATTCGGAGTGACAGGTTGGCGCCGCTCTTACAAGCATTAAAAAAGGTCTGAGGTTTTTCTAATGATTACCTGTCAGGCATTAAATGCACACATGTGGGGTATTTAATGCTGACGAGCCGCCCTACCGGTCTAGATGCTCTAGGGTGGCTACCTAGGATATCATGTCCCATCAACAATCATTACTTGACAAGTGGCATTATTTTATTATTTCTAGGTCCCGCGTTCACACAGGAGCCGGCCAATCGAATCTTCAGATCGGACCTTCATCGACACTTCTTCCTTTGGTCTCTAGGATCCCTATTTCCTAATCAACGTTCATGGAGGTCGACATCGTCCCTTGGTCGCTCAGAGTGTCGTTGTCAAGAATTGTACTATTTACCATTCTCGTCAACTTTGTTCCTCTGTCAGCTCGGCCACTCGAGATAACTCAAACGTCGACCCAGATTTTAGGGTCGTCTTCGCCCGGTTCCTTGTCCTCGAACTGTGAGTTCTTTGGCCACCCAACTCAGATATCAACATACATTCCCCTGAGCTCGGATGAGAGGTCTCCGGCGTCTCTTCAGAGGTAGTCTATTCGTGATCGGATCCGAGTTGGTCGATTAACCCGTCTCCCGCGAGGCGCGTGGCTCTGACTCGCGTTGACCAGCTCGTGCATCGATCACGTGAACCGAAAAGACGGACATTTAATGCGACGTGCCTTTAACATTTTACTATCGGTTCTGAAAAGGTGTGTCGTTTTGGCAGCTGCCCACGTGGCAGACACGTGGCCACCCCTTGGCCACACGATCCAAACGTCGTAACCGTTCGATTCGAAGAGTTACACCCATTTGAATTTTTAATTTCAAAAGGCTTTACACGTTTCGCGTTTTCACAGGTCGGGGTTGCTTATATATAGGGCCCTTAAGATTTTCTAAAGTCCTTCTTACCTTTTGCAATTTTGAGCGAGTTTCTTCTCCAGAGCAAAGAGTTTCAGAGCAAACCTCATAGTTTCTTTTTTGGCATCTTCTCCTCAGTAATTTCATTTTTCGAAATTTATTTTCTTTGTTTCATTTATCGATTATGTCGACTTCCCCGAAATCCCTGGTTCTTGTTTCTTCCGGCGGCGACACTGATTCTTTTGGCGGTACGACGGTGGATGAAACGGGAAATTTAATGGTTTACTCTTCTAGGACAGCGGTAACCGCGTTGCTTCAGGTGACGCCGATATCGGTGGTCTGGTTGGCCGCGTTAGCAACGGAGACGGCTTCTGGTGACGGCGAAGGGGAAGAAGTTCATAAATCTCCCCTCTGAGAGTCCGACAATCTTAATCTTAACCAGTCGGCTGAGAACATCGATTTGGGCTTTCTTAGTGACTCGGAGGTTGACCTGGATCTCGTCGATGAGGCCCTTCAGGGTGACACCCATGGTCGGGAGCGAGTCCCGATGAAACGTGGAGATAAGGAGACCGACGCCGAAATAGAGGCTGCTACCGTTGCCCCTCCTAGCTGCTGGCTCTGTTGGGAAAAATACGCTGAATTTTCCATGAAGTCGGATCTATAAAAGTGAAATAAAAATAAAAATTGGACACACCAAATTGATAACGGAGTTCGGCCAATAATGCCTACGTCTCTGGACTACTGCAGATATTTTATTGGGAAAAAGAAATACACTCGTGTTTACAAAACACTCTCAAACTCACTCACAACTCACAACTCAAATACACACATAAGCTAAATTTTTATTAGCTCGCTCTCTCTTTCTCTTCTCTTATGTTTTTCTTTTGTGTTTGGTATTTTATTGTGTTGTATTTCTCTGCACCTTAGTTCCTCTATTTATAGCTGAGGAATGAACATAAATTGCTCACGTTCAGCAGCCTAAATTAAAGGCTTTCACACCTTTACCAACCATAATTAAATGCCTTCACATGCATTTGGTTGCTATCTTCAACAAAAGGCTGCTGCAGGCTTTTTTTTTTTTTTTCAATGATGGTGGCGCAGCCTGCCACCAATTTTTGACTCAACAATCTCCCACTTGAGGACTGATTTCAATCTGTCCTCACACCTCAGTTTCTGCAGTAGTCTTCTCCGGTCTGTTATTCTAGCAAACCAACTGAAGTTGAGCACAACTTCAGTTTGTCAATGGTCACCACCTTCGTTAGCATATCTGCAGGGTTCTTGCTTCCTACAATCTTGTTCAAAGTCAACACTTCATCCTCGAGAAGAGATCTGATGAAATGATATCGTATGTCAATGTGCTTAGTTCTGGAGTGAAACATTGAGTTATTTGCCAGATGTATTGCACTTTGACTGTCACTGTGCAAGACACTCTCTTTTTGAGTGAAACCCAACTCTGCTAACAATCCTTGAAGCCATATCAATTCTTTACTGGCTTCTGTCACTGCTACATACTCAGCCTCTGTAGTGGATAGAGCAACAATCTTTTGTATCTGCGACATCCAACTAACAGCTGTAGCTCCAACAGTGAAAACATAACCGGTGGTGCTTCTTCGGTGATCAACTTCACCTCCAAAGTCTGCATCTACGTAGCCCTGTAACTTTAGATCTCCTTTTCTAAAGTACAGACATTTTTCTGTTGTGCCCCGTAGATATCTCAAAATCCATTTGACTGCTTCCCAATGAACTTTTCCTGGATTTGACATAAACCTGCTAACAACTCCCACTGCATGGCCAATGTCTGGCCTCGTTCAGACCATCGCGTACATCAAACTTCTAATGGCCGAAGCATAAGGAATCTTAGTCATGAACTCTTCTTCTTCCTTTGTTTGAGGAGACTGATCCTTGGATAGACGAAAATAGCTGGCCAAAGGTGTACTGACTGGTTTGGCCTTGTCCATATTAAATCTCTGCAAGACACGGTTGATGTACTCTGCTTGAGATAACTGCAAAACTCCCTTTTGCTTATCTCTCGTGATTTGCATTCCAAGGATCTTCTTTTCTGGGCCTAAGTCCTTCATGTCAAATTCTTTTGACAACTGCATCTTCAATTTTCTGATGTCTTTCATATCTGATCCTGCTACTAACATGTCATCGACATAAAGTAGCAAAATGATATAGCTAGACTCATACTTCTTAAAGAAACAACAGTGATCAGCATTGCACTTCTGGAAACCTTCCTTGTGCATGAAGCTTTCAAACTTCCTATACCACTGTCTTGGAGCTTGTTTCAGGCCGTACAAGCTCTTCTTCAATTTGCACACCATATCCTTCTTTCCTTCTGAAAAACCTTCAGGCTGGTGCATATAGATCTCCTCATCTAGGTCTCTGTGAAGAAATGCAGTCTTCACGTCTAATTGCTCTAGGTAGAGCTCTTCACTAGCCACAATACTTAACACAGTCCTGATAGTATTAAGCTTTACAACTGGAGCAAAGATTTCAGTATAGTCAATTCCTTCTTTTTGCTGAAATCCTTTGACAACCAGTCGGGCTTTGTATCTCCTGGAACCATCATGGTCTTCCTTCACTCGATACACCCATTTGTTATGAAGTGCTTTCTTTCCCATAGGTAACTTGACTAGTTCCCATGTCTGATTCGATATCAAGGACTTCATCTCGTCCTTCATGGCAAGCTCCCACTTGCTAGCATCCGTGGTTTGACAAGCTTCCATGTAACTTTCAGGCTCCCCTCCATCAGTTAGCAGCATGTAGTCTATGTATCTCCTGTTAGGTACATGGGGCCGAGAGGACCTTCTCAATACAGGAGCCGGAGTAGGAGGTTCTGATTGCACATCACTTTCTTCATTTGATTCCTCTGACTCAGGACTCCTCATTATAGGACTGTCTGGGATATCTTCCACCTCAGCATAAACTGGCTCACTCGCTTCTGAGTTGCTGGCACCTGTATTATGCCGGTCCTTGTACATCACTCTTTCATTAAAGATGTCATCTCTGCTGCGGATCATCTTTTTATTTTCATCATCCCATATGCGGTAGCCAAACTCATCTTCACCATAACCAAGGAAAGTACATTTCTTTGATTTTGGATCAAGTTTGTTTCTACCTTGATCACTGATGTGCACATATGCTACACACCCGAAAACTCTAAGATGTGAGAGTTTTACTTCTTTTCCGCTCCATACCTCTTCTGGTAACTTGTGATCCAGTGGTACCGATGGACTTCGGTTGATCAAGTAAGTTGCTGTGGTGACTGCTTCTGCCCAGAAATGCTTTGGTAGGCCTGACTCTGCACACGCAAGCTTCTGGCTCTTTCAGTCAACGTTCGATTCATACGCTCAGCTACACCATTGTGTTGTGGCGTACCAGGCACGGTTCTCTCCATTCTGATCCCGTGCTCATAGCAAAACTTCTTGAATCTGGTGGTTACATATTCACCACCATTGTCGGATCTGAGCTTCTTGATCGTCAAGCCTGTCTCATTTTCCACCATAGCTTTCCAAATCTTGAAAGCTTCAAATACTTCTGACTTGTGTTTCAGAAAGTAAACCCATACCTTTCTGGAGTGATCATCGATAAAAGTCACGAAGTATTGCTTCCCACCAACGGATAGGACAGTGGTTGGACCCCAAACATCAGAGTGGACGAGCTCAAGTTTCTCCTTCTTTGGAGTTCTTCTACTTGTTTGAAAGCTGACTCTTTTCTGCTTTCCAAGTATACAACCTTCACACATGTCAATTTCTATTGACTGGAGGCCTGGTAATTTTCCTTTTGAGTGAATGATCTTCATCCCTTTTTCACTCATATGCCCAAGTCTTTGGTGCCATAGATTGGGAATTTCATTTGCTGCAACTGCAATCAGATGACATGCTCCTGTTGTCTTGTAAAGAGTACCACTCTTTTTGCCTCGAGCAATTGTCATCGCACCCTTTGAAATCTTCCAATCATCATCATGGAAGATTGTCGTGTAGCCTTCACTGGCTAGCTGGCCCACGGAGATTAAATTCTTCGTCAGGTCGGGAATATGTCTAACATTTTTCAATTCTCATACAGACCCGCTCAGCTTGATTTTTATTGCACCTTTCCCTACAACCTCACATGATTGCTCATTACCAAGGTAAACTTTACCAAGGTTACCAGGAACATAATTCTCGAATAGTTCCTTCTGTGAGGTAGCATGAAAGGATGCTCCAGAGTCTAACACCCAAGACTCATCCTTGTTCTCTAAAGAACATATCAGCGAATCTCCTCCAGAGGCTGAAGCAATATTTGCCTCTTCTTTTGCCTCCTGACCCTTCGGTGCACTCTTAGTGCCCGGTCTTCCCACAATTCCAACACTCGATCAACTTCGAGGTTTGGGAACTACGATGATTTCTGGACTTGGATCTTCTTCCTTTTGATTTGTTGTGTCTGCTTTCTTTGGTTGAACTTCTTCCTCTTGATTCTGTATGCAATACAGAAGAGGTCGATGGTTCACCCGACTCTCTCCGCCGGATCTCTTCACTGAGAACCAAATTTTGGACATCATCAAATCTCAACTTATTGTTTCCCGATGAGCTACTCACAGCCGTGACCGTAGCGTTCCAACTTTCTGGTAGGGAAGACAAAAGTATTAAAGCCTGTACTTCATCATCGAACTCGATCTCAACTGAACTCAACTGTGTTGTAACGGTGTTGAGCTCATTGAGATGATGTGCTACCGAAGCACCTTCGGTCATCCGCAGGTTGAACAATCGCCTCATCAAATGAACTTTATTTGAGGCTGATGGTTTCTCGTACATGTTGGAAAGAGCCTTCATGAGGCCTGCTGTCGTCTTTTATTTTGCAATGTTAAAAGCAACATTACGGGATAACGTCAGCCGGATGGCTCCAAGAGCTTGTCTGTTAAGGAGACTCCATTCATCCTCCTTCATGTCCTCTGGCTTCTTTCCTGTGAGTGGTTGATACATATTCTTTTGGTACAGATAATCCTCGATCTGCATCTTCCAAAAGCCAAAGTCCGCACCATCGAACTTTTCAATTTTCATTTTTCCTTCGTCTGCAGCCATCACTTCGACTCTGATCTGACTTCTCTGCCGGATCGTTTCTGTAATTTTTGTGAACTACCGTGTTTCAGAACACGTCGGTAGATAAATTTGTAGCGCCGACAAATTTGACACTATTCACGTTTTTCACTATTCACGGAATAGTAACCCACACAAAAAAAATTACAGAATTAACAATCTGGCTCTGATACCAGTTGTTGGGAAAAATACGTTGAATTTTCCATGAAGTCGGATCTATAAAAGTGAAATAAAAATAAAAATTGGACACACCAAATTGATAACGGAGTTCGGCCAATAATGTCTACGTCTCCGGACTACTGCAGATATTTTATTGGGAAAAAGAAATACACTCGTGTTTACAAAACACTCTCAAACTCACTCACAACTCGCAACTCAAATACACACATAAGCTAAATTTTTATTAGCTCGCTCTCTCTTTCTCTTCTCTTATGTTTTTCTTTGGTGTTTGGTATTTTGTTGTGTTGTATTTCTCTGCACCTTAGTTCCTCTATTTATAGCTGAGGAATGAACATAAATTGCTCACGTTCAGCAGCTTAAATTAAAGGCTTTCACACCTTCACCAACCATAATTAAATGCCTTCACATGCATTTGGTTGCTATCTTCAACAAAAGGCTGCTGTAGGCTTCTTCTTTTTTTTTTCAATTATGGTGGCGCAGCCTGCCACCAATTTTTGACTCAACATGCTCGACCTCCACGAGTCTGGCCGACTCACGCTAACCAGAGGGCTTTCATCACCCCGTCGGTTCTGAAGGATGTCGACCTTTCCTAGTTGAGGGGCAAGGCCAGCTTTGTGCCCTGAGTTAGGATTTTCGCTTCCTACCCCGGGGGCATTCACTGGCCACCAGCAGGTTGTGTGGGGGATTACTGCCAGAGCATACTTATGGGTCTCCGGCTTCCCCTACCCGACGCTTTGAACGACATACTTTGTGAGGTCGGCATCGACATTAGTCAACTGGTGCCGACAATCTTTGTGAGATTGATCGCGCTAATCGTCCTTTTCCAGAAGCAAGGCTGGTCGGATCCCACCGGGGACGAAGTAAGGGCTTTATTTGCCTTCAAAAATTTTTGGTGATTTACACAACTTTCATATGGTATATCTTAGGTATTTCTACACATATTATATAAAGGTTCTTTTAATATTTCTAGACATGGTTTTAAGTAATTTGCACAAGTTAAATTTCATGTTGCATTATCCATAATTTAATGCAAGTAAATTATTACATTTTGACTATATATTTTAATTTATAAATATTATTGACCAACACAAGATTCATACTAGTGCACTCAAACATGGATTAATAAACATAAGTACAGAGAAAATGACAGTCCTGTTTCTTTTCATCTTCTTAAGAAACTAGACTAATTCACTTACATGGGCCAAACATTCTAAGAAAAAAATGTTGACACTGACCAAATCTAACAGAAAACAAAGCAAGAGGGTATACATTGAAAGACAAGGGGTGATCATCATACTAATATTAGAAGACACTGCCTTAAAAGCAAACAATTTTCCATGTTTTTCCATTTTGCCAACTTCTCATGGGCATTTAGAGTTTCTCCCAGGACCTCCGTAGTAAAAATAGCTTCCCCAATCATCATTACTCTCTGTTTTGACACTGTAGCAGTTGGATTGCTCGGTGTAAGTCCCGAGACCTTTGGGAGATTTAAGGTTGTTTGAGCTGTCGACCACTTTAATGTTCCTGAAATAGCTCGACTTTCCGAACCCTTCTTCTGGGAAGCGGCCACTTCCCATTTGAGTCGTAGTGTGCTGGCCGTTGGGCTGCGAATTTACTATTTCGCCCCCCCATTCTATCATCGATGCACTGTCTCCCAAATAGGAGAACAAGAAAGAAGGCCAATAACCCATCACATTATTATTGCCATATTGCATCCACCAGTGTCCCTCTTTTGGGTCCTAAAATAAATAAATAAAAAATGGAAGAATCTCTGGATCAGGAAAAACAATGATGGCATATTGACTGCTTCTATTATTCAATCATGTTGTCATTTACTCTTCATTCTTTCAGCAAGATAAGATATCTACTTATTTATCCACAGTTTGAGTAGAATAAGGATAGTGAATGAATGAAGGAATGATTTTTTTTTTTACCTTCCAAATAAGAATGCTAATATCATACTGCGAGTTTCGATAGGAAGAAACAGGAGAAATGCTGGCACCCATTGCTATTTGACTGTTGACTTGAATGAAGCCAGAGCAAAGAAGGTTGTAGCAACCTGTGGCTTGATATGCATCACTCTGCCAATATTCACATTCATAAAATGAAATCTTTTAGCAGTAGGATAAGGTAAACTAAACACCAGATTAATATTAGAGCTTACTGTCCAATAAGTGAAGAGTCTTGTGTTGTTGTCTCCATAGAGATCCGGGCTGACCTGAAATCATGTGCTTCCATAAATTATACTCCATCTATGCCATAAATATAACTCTGCATATATTCATCTTGTTTAATGTGTGCACACAAAATTACAACATTTTAGCCCAACATTTTACATCCTAAGGGGTAAAAACTCTTCCACTCTCGTCTCCTTTATTCAGAATTGTTTGCACCCAACTTACAGTTTTTACTATTAGGGAAAAATACCGAATTAAGCTACTTTGTTTTAAAATTCACCATCGGCCATCACCTCATGACGCCATCTGGCACCCAGGTAATTGTGTTGCTTTTCGTCTTCTGTTTCTGTAATATTTAGTTACTATTCATTTTATTTTTTTAATTGTTTTAGTTATTATCTTTATTTTAATTTTATTTTCCCTATTTTCTTTTTCTTTAAGTTTATTTTATCTTCTATTTCTAATGTTATTTTCTGTGTTCCAATGTTATTTTTCAGGTGCTTATTTTCAAGTATTTGACTATTTCTTTGATCGAACTTTGTGTTTCTTTATATTTTCCTTGGTCGTGTATTTGCTAAAGGCGTGTTATATAGGTGTGACTTGTGCTCTTACCTTCTTGGGATATTTGAAATTGAGGTTTGACATTTTCATTTAAACTTAAATATGTATTACAGCATGTCAAAACGAATATCAAAGGGAGGTACTTTCTAATTAACACTTAATGTCATACTAACAATTGTACTTGCAACATCTTTCCTAAATTGAGGTGACCAATAATATGGTAGAATAATATACCTGCCAGCCAGCTTCAATGCTATTAAGGTCCTGACCGAATGATCCACCCAAGACCCAAATTTGAGATAAACTGAATTCATTAGGCTGCTGTATTTTGGGTTCCCAAACGTTGATTGTTGCTTTTGCTCCATAATACTTGTCCCCTTCCACATATGCTATAGCATGCTGTTTTCGAAATAAACTACTTAAGCAAATTACAACTTCACACCATGCAAAAGTTACACAAAAGCTTGTGGAAGACCGCCTCTCAGTTACAAGCCAATACTAACACTTCAAGTATGATTAAGAGTACCGTTTTCTAGTCAAAAAGGATATATATCATTGTGCAGTCTTAAATTGATATTCAAAATATTGTTTTGGAACAGAAAAGTTTATCTTTCTCACATCCATCTTATCATGCAACTCAAAAGTCAAAAAGAAAAATGATATGGAGAATCCAAAAAATGCTTATCTTGATAAAAATAAAGTTCTCTATGGACTTTGTTGTCACATTGACTGATTTATGCATAAAAATTCCCCTTTTTACAGCTTTATCTCTATAATTACCTGATGACCACTTTGATTGATCATGTCTGGCTGTGCCGACTTGGGTTTGGCTATGGATTTTTGCTTCTTTTTTCCATAATTTCTGACAGAGCTTGCTCTCAGCACATCTTCTTTCTTTGTTCTCCTAATTGGAATAGTGCCATCAGAGCACATCCCATTCATATGCCAAAGCTGTGTTATCGGTTTTTCTCCTTCTTTAGGCACTGTTGACATTTTCTCTTCATCAAATAGTTCTTCAGGATGATAACTAGGCCTNCAGATTAATATCCTATACTGAGAGAGAGAGGGGTAAAAATAATATATACATAGACATAAACAAATTATTTAAAAATAAGTATTATAAATGGACCTGGATTTTATGGTCTTTGAGAAAAGGGTGATCAAAAGCTGGCTGATGAGAGATGTGGACACAGTCAATAAGGTCCCCATCTGGACTCTGTATGAAACAACCAAATGGTCAAACAGATGCCAAATAACAGGTAAATAACATGACTTTCAAGCACAACAATAACATTATTGAGAGAGAGAAAAATACATGATATCAAAAAATCAGTAGCTGAAACCTATTGAATGATTGAAGTGAAAAATTCAGTTTTGATACCTTAAGTTTCAATGCCGTTTGTTTTAGGCACCCCAAGTTTCAACTTAATCATCTTTTGTACACTAAAGTTCAACTTAACTTTCCAATCGTCGATTGTAATTATGGATCCATGACAATAGGCCGATCGAGTATCTACATATAAAGTATAAACTACTACTGCTTGAAAATTAAGGTACCAAAATGAAAAATAGAGTATCAAAATCGAAAAAGCCCACACACATACACACTAGCCACAAACTTTGCAAACAAAACTCGGTATTTAACAGCTGCCTGCAGAAATTAACCATGGAATGTAACATAAACGGAAATTTCAACACCAACACCACCACAAAAAGGATTAATTGAACCACAAAATAAAATCTTATAATGTTCATAATTATAAATGTATGGCAAGGTTAAAAACAAGTGCACACAGGTAAAAAAAACTATTTATTTACTAAAAATTGGAAAGAGAAATGGTGGTAGATGCAAGTGGACCTGAACGGTTTTAATGGGAAGCTTATTCAGTCTGTTCAAGTGCTTTTCAACTTTAAGTTTCTGCCTCGAAACAGGTGGCCTCCCGGCGGAGGACAGCGAGAAGCACAGAGCCCACAAGCATGCAAAGAACAATGCCACCGTCACTTTCTTCCCCCGGCGGCCATTACTAAAATGCGCGGCGCCCATATGAATTGCCCGACCACCAGCTCCAGATANAACTAAAAGGGAGGCCAAGAAAGATAAAGTTTCGACCTTTTGGCAAACCCGAGGCGTAGGTTAAAGTGGGAGCCCCAAGATTCACAAGACCACCATTGAAACCACAAAGAGAAAAGGAAAAAAATAAGAAAAATCTCGCCAGAGATGCTTAACCTACGCACCCTTAATTTTCTCTTCTCCTCTCTGTTTGGAGTGTCTTGTAGAGCTACTCGACTGAGAGTGAGAGAGACCCCCTTATTAGACTTTATTTTTCCTCAGTTGGGCAGATTCGAAAAAATCCAAGAGGTGCAGCAAAGACTGCTTCTTTACCTTTTCATTATTCGGAATTTATTTATGTATGCTGACTTTATAGAGTGTAGTGTGGTGTGAGAATATTTTAATCAAGAAATTGAAAGAGGGGTAAAATGGGGAATCGGAAGTGAGTGGGAAAGAAAGTTGAGAACTTTGACGGCCTCTCTCATCTCATCTGCCGACTGCAGCTCTCAGTCGTATCGCTGGGGCCCAAACCCCTGCACCATACACACTTTTCGGTTCGGCCTTTCGCGCTCAAATTCCAAGCTTACTTTACTAATTTGCCCCTAGTTGTAGTTGATAATGCCAATGGTCTAAGACTATAAAGTAATCATCATTCATCCCACCTTTATATTTTTTTCATCGTTTTTTTGTTTTTTTTTTTTGGGGAATAATATATTTATGTTAAATAAACTTTTGAATAATAAAGATTTAAGGTCATGATTTAATTGACCAAATAGAGATTGGTAGGTGATTATGGGAATATTCATGTTACTTGAAGTTGAATAACATGTATTGAGTGGAACGCTAAGCAGGGGCGGATCTAGCTCATAATATGAGCAGAGGCCTATTTGCTTATAGAAAACAAATATAATACATCATGATGAAGTATAAATACAAAATAGACATTTATAGAAATTCTTATGAGTTTTCATAGCTTGGTATGAGTCTACAATAAGGTATTTACAGTTTCTTTCAGCCTATCGATATTATAATTCACCTCAAGTATATTTGGAATAAAAGTAGCTAATTTTAAAATATTTTCACATGCATTTTTTTGTCAAGACTATTTGTAAGAGTATTTCTCCATAATTGGATATAAAAAATAAATTATAATGTATAAAATATTTTATCTTAAATATCAAACTTTTAAGAGTACTACAAGTTATCAGTCACACACAAATTTAAATATGTTAATAGTCTTTTAAGAAACAATATTCAATTAATTACAAGTTTAAATTTTTAATTTTTATATCAAATCTAATAAAAGAAATGACTACATTTACATTCACTAAAATAAACAAGAACAGTGATTTTTTTTTCTCATTATCTTTTTTTTTTTCCATTTTTGTGTCTCCATTGTTTTTCTATTTTATTTCATTTTATTAATTGAGCATTAAATTATTTTTTGAGTAGGGTATATGAGATAGTATTTTATTTTCCAGTGTGGGCCTAGGCCCACACTGGGCCCTATAAGGTTCCGCCGCTGACGCTAAGTGGCGATTGGTGAGAATTTGAAACTGATCAAAATCATTTTTGATTGAATCAGTTTTTTTAATTATTCTAACTCAAAATTTAACTAAACTCCATTATTTTCAATATTATCATTTTTCAAGCTATTAAATAATATAAATTACTAGTACGACACCTGTGTACTACACGGGTCCATGAAAAAATAATTTAAAAAAAAAAGTAAAAGAGTTTAGTTATTGTTTGTATATTAAAAATAAATAAATAGAAGTTTTATAAAACAAAAACTATTGTAGATTGGTATTTTGTTTCAATTTCTAAAAAACTTATCTGTACACAACATTATTAGTTCTACTTACAATTTTTTCATCATTGTCGCAGCACAACTTTGTAATAAATGTGGCATCCGTAAATCAAGAAGTTAATATTAATAAGATAAGGGACGTGTTTAGTTAAGATTTCATTAATTCTATTATCAATGTAATTATAATATATAACTTTAGTTCATTAATACGCAAACAAAGACACATGCTCGAAAAGGGATAAAATTTATCAACTTGAAAAAATAAAAAATAAAAATATAATGAATGGGCTAAAATTTATCAACTTGAAAAAGTAAGATAATGAATGATGATTAAGATAAGGGCGAAAATTTATGATAATTAAGATAAGGGACGTGTTTAGTTATGATTTTATTAATTATATTATCAAGATAATTATAATATATAATTTTAGTTCATCATTATTCATTACTCAAACAAAGAAACAAACTAAAAAATGGGCTAAAATTTACCAACTTGAAAACATAAAAAAATATGATTGAATGGGATAAACCATTAATAAAATGAAATAAGGAAAGAAAGATTTGTGTGATCTTTAAATTCACAACAAATTTAGTAATGAAAGATGGAAGGCAATAATGTATGGTGGAAAAATTATTTATGGTGCTTTTCCAAACCAATATTGTTTCCAAATTTTTTATCAGAACCTAAATCAAAACATGATATTGTGATATGTAGGATTCCAAAGCATGCGAGCATGCTACTTAGTCTTAGCACATCTATACTTATATAAAAAAAAATTACTATTTACTAAATATAGCAAGCAAAACAAATTTCAAAATTTCTAAATAAGGAAGGGATAGAAGTTTAAATAAAATATGGTTGCTTTAACAAACTTATAGGGAAAACAGAAAAAAAAAATAAAAAAAAATCTTTAATTCAAATTCAATTGTTAACAATTTTCTAATAATTTTCATGCAAATCTTTAATTCAAATTCAAATGTTAACAATTTCCTAATAACTTTCCTACAAAATTGCCCGCATAAATAATGATAGACATGAAATTTAGCAGTATTCAAAAGTTAAGGAGTAATTCAAATTGTGGGGAATTTAAAATGGTACGAGTTTGTATCATTCATTTTAGTAAAAAAAAAAAACAAAAAAACTTAAATGAATTTTATTAAAAAATTAACTTCATTTAATTAACTTGCACTAATTATACCGTCCATGCAAAGAAAAAAAAAACACAATTATATTTATGCAATTAAAAAAAAGTGTATGCTACAACATTGGATATTAATCCATACATAATAGGTACTCACTTAATAAATCTTCACCACATCATTTGTTGGAATAAAAAACTTAATAACGAAAAAAAAATAAAAAAAATTGGGACTATGTTTTACTTGAAAGACTATCAACATGTGTACAGATTTTTAAATTCATTTTCAAATTGAAACTTTAAATTCGTACTCAAATTGAATTGAATAATATAATTTAATTAGAACTGTAGGAGTTTCTTTGAAAAAAACTATCAAGCAATTTGCATTGATTTTCAAAAACAGATAAATACTGATTTCTAAAATTATGGGGATTGTTTACTTGATATAGATTATGACCACGTGTACAGTTTTTAAAATCATTATGAAATTCAAATTGGAATAATATGATTTAATTAGAATTGTAGAAGTTTGTTAAGAACAAAAACTCTCTGTGAGTTTGCATTGATTTTCAAAAACAAATAAATACGGATTTCTTTTATAAAGAAATCATTTATTCGTATTTCATCATAAATCTCAAATATGTGTGTTGTTGATACGTGTTTGAATAAAAATCTTAATAACAACGAGATTTTAAAATCATTACATAAAATTGATAAATGAAGTATATGCAGCGTAGAATTGTTAAGTCTCCGTTTATTTTATACATTTGAAGACAAATTTTGATAATGAGATTTTAAAATTATTATATAAAATTGATAAATGAAGCATATGCATAAATCATGGAGTTATTAAGCCTCCGTTTATTTTATACTCAAATTGATGACGAAATAATTTTCAGTACCATCTCAATATTTATTTTATATATAATATGTAAATCTTCTCTCAATTTTAATATTTTAGCCATAAATTTTTTATATTCTTTATATACGATAATTTTATATTGTTACAATAGACTATATAAAGTAAATTTTATCACATGTAACCCCACATCTTTAAGTTATAATTATAGTTAATATTGCTTATCCTGATATTTAATTTATAATTATTATTAGTATTATTTTTTTTTTTTTTGGTATAATGAAAGAGGCCATAAGCCTATATTAGGACTCAACGAGGATACGACACTTCAATAATATCATGCTCCAACCAAACTCCCAGAACAGAAGGCGGGGAACCTACTCGCTGAAGGTTGGGATTATTAGTATTATTTATCCGTGCAAAGCACGGGCTACACACTAGTTTGAATTAATATATAAGAGGAATTCCTCTCCTACACCACATCAACTTTAATTCACTATTCATCTACTCACATATTTTAACTACCTATCACTTTTATCATCTCTCTCTTACATTTACATCACATCAACTTTAATCATAAAATTTTAAATATTATTGAATTACAATCTCTCTCATCTCACTCAATCAAATTTTTATTCAAAATAACTTACTTTAGCTCATGATCAATTTTGATCGATTATAATTGGTTTTGACTGCTTAGCAATCGTCTTCTAATATATGTGATTTAATTCGTTAAGAGATTATAAGCTAATTTTATAATAATCTTATATAAGGTAGATGAAAAAGTTTGATTGTAATATTTATGTCAGAACCTGATTATTAATTTAAATTATAGTTTTAGAATTTTTACTTTTTATTGTTTTTCTTGCGTAATAATGTATAGTGGATTTTTTGTGATTTATTTACTTATGTTTATTTCTATTAACGTATTATATTTATTTCGTCGCACATTTGACATCTAAATAAAACCGACACTATTATAATCTAGTACTTGATGCTCTAATTATTTAGTCTATGAAAATACGGTCTTGTGTATCACTTAATATGCGTACACTTACTTTTAAGCTTTAAAAATTCAGTAAAAAACACAGGTGATGTGGAACTCCTCATTGGATCGGAAATATAAAGATCCAGAACCGATTGGGCTCCTGAAAATGACCTTCACGAACCTGCAAAACACGTCGGGTGTGTTTCTGGCAGTAAACTTCTGACGCTCAAGTCAATAAAGGATATCAAGAAAATGTATCAAAAGTATACTGCCCATAGTAATCTCATACCTTAGTATCTAATGAAGGATGTTGGACTCAAAGTCTCGTATAACTAAGAAACATGATCCAACGAGATCTCTTCCCCAATCACAAGGAGACTTGGCGCACACACACATCCATATATACATACATATATATATATATATATATATATATATGAGATCTATCGCACTTACCTAGAATTTGTCATATTAGTTTTACATGTTTCACTAGGATTCTTACCTACTTTACCAGGATTTTCCTACCCCATTTAAGGTCGACATTGATCCCTCCTCTATAAGTTGCAAACCTGAGTTCATAAGTTTTTCCACGAGCCACCTACTTGACCCTAATCATAAGGTCATCTAGTCGTTAGGTTGTTTGTCCTCGTGATAAGCTACTCCAGGAGGTTAATAACCTTATTAATGTTGGGTACGGCGAAGAACTTTGGTTATTGTTGCAATAATCGAATATCTAAAGATATTAATCCTAAGCCAACGAAAACTAAAGTTTAGGATCAAGATCTCACGGTTTCACAAAGACAATTCTGTACAGACTTACATGGGCTACGGGCTGAAACGAACAGTTCTGAGATGTTGTTCAACCTTTCTTCGTCCGCCTCGTATGTGTCACTTCTGTTCGTCGAGTAGTCGCCATGGCCAATCACTGTCCGCGTGCGACACGCGTGTGTCTTCAGGAGCTGCAAGGTGCTATGTCACTGGGAGCTGCGAGGATTGCGTGCGTCGCGGCTGGGATTGCGTGCATCGCGGTATGGATCGGCTGCATCCCGGTGAACGTCGCAACTAGGGCCTGGGCGCTGCAGCGCTTGTTGTGTTCTAATAGGAAAGTCGTAGATATGCACATCCGATTATAAAAAATTAAATCCTAACGCAACAGAATCTATATTTAGATTAGGACTTACGATTTAAAATTTTTGCCAACTTTAAGACGTTTCTGATTTTTGTTGTCGGAGATCTAAACCTCAGAGTCCATTGTGCTGTCTGACTAGCTTCGAGATTGTCAAGTCGGGTGCTATCTGCGTACGGGTCACTGCTGTGTATTGCGCTGTCGGGTCCCGCGAGCGTCGCGGGTCGTTGGGCGCTGCGGTGTTGCGGGCGTCGCGCGGTCGCTATGGGTCTGGCATGTTGCACGGTCGGGCGCTGGGAGCGGGCATCACGCATTGGATGCTGGGAGCGGGTCCATTGGGCACTGCATGGGATTCGCCGGGAGCAGCTGTAGAGCATCGCCGAGGGAAGCATTCGGCTGATTCTCGGTGATAAATAAATTCACTAGGATGCAAATAATAAACCACACGATCTTCTGATAACCTTTACACCTATTACGAATAGTCTTGGTGAAGCGACTAAACAAAACTCTCGAACCTCACATTATATTGCTCTCGATTTTTCTCACTTTGGGAGACTAAAATTCGAACCAACATGAATGAGGAGGAGGTGTGGGACCTAGGTCCTGTTATATTTATAGGCTACAACATGGACCCTAAGGAGGTGCTAAATATGAGCTTACCAAACAGGAATAGGAAACATTGTGTCTACACCTTGTGTACACACTTTATGTTCACACATACTCCCATTTCAGTAATAGAACATTCCACTAAAGTAATATTGTTGCACTCCCCATTTAGCTCTAACTTACAAATAAATCATTCCCGGAAATTAATTAATCAAATTACCTCCCAATATTTAAGATATAACATCTGCTGATTAATATAACTACTGACAATATAATAAATCACTATCTCAATCTGAAATTAGTACCTCTCATTTCTTAATTATTATGTCGGAGATTAATCCACATGCAGGCTTAATATAATAAACCGTTTTGAGCTCATTTCAGGTACTTCATCTACCCGACGGACCGAGACACAATGACCATGAACAATTTCAATGACACGTCATGTAAACAACATCACTTACTAAAATACCGATTATGTCAATCTAACAGAATAGGTATCACATTTGGTAAATCAAATAAACAAGTACTGAATAAATATGCCCGTTTATTGTCTTATGGGTTAAGAGAACGCATCAATTACTAAGGTTTAGATTATTCAGTATAAAATAAACGTATCCTTTGTAAGTTCGTTCAATACACCCAAGATGTACTAGTGTAGTTTTTTAGCCGAAGGCCGACTGACTCAAAATCACACTACAAAGATCATACAATCATGAAATTTGACTATATGTTTGGCCAGAATATGTATAAGTGTTTGGATAAAGACATTTTTTTCAAATGAATTAAGAAGAATTTTGCAATACTATTGATGTACTGAGCTCCAATGAGTATAAATGTTTCTTATGAAAACGTCAAAACCAAAATGGAAAAAAAAAAAA
>BKCP01009403.1:2251603-2280054 GCA_008636005.1 Striga asiatica | reverse complement strand
TGGGGATCTCTAATTTGCAACGCCTCATTTAGTACCAACAAATTCTTGATATTTCCAATGATCTAAATTGTAGTGCTTATATTACCTTCCACTAGATAATAAAAATGATCAAACTAGAAATATAACAAAAATGAATAAATAAATAAAAATCAGCAACTATCAAGCTAGCACTGAAAAACGATGTATTTAAAGATTTCAATTAATGTACCAAGTACTAATGATCAAATGTCAAAATTAAACAGCGACCAGAAAGATCTTATAGCGGACTTTAAGAACGTGGCCAAAATCTTACCTTAAAAAAACAGGGCTCTTTAAGACGAAGGGCCCTGCATGGTTTCAACATTAAAGCTAGGAAGGGCTTATAAAAATGCACTTTTGATAATGCACGCGTGTGGCTTTTCGTACGCGACTACAAGTGAAATGTTGCAATAAAATATTTTATTATGAACTTTAAAATTATAAAAATGTGTGAGGCTTGAGTAATTTCTTGTTTCCTTTGGATGTATTATACATATGTCAATGTTGTCACGTGCTCCTAGCGTTTGGTGTGAAACTTTTATCATCAAGTGTTCAGTTTTCTTTATGATTGAGTTGGAGTTCACAATGAGAAAATTGTTGACTTTATGAGTTTATTCCTACTTTTTTCATGAATGTGCACTTTAGTCTTTTTGAAAATCAAGTCCAATTTATGTCTACTAATTAATTAGCGAATTAGTGCCGTGATTGATGCATTACCAGATTTTTCCATCTTTCATCAGTATAATATCCTATTATTATGTGCACCCACACACTGAAGTTTCAGGATGCAATACAAAATTGAATGGAGGATTTTTTATGTATATTAATTTTTCACAACCAAAGAAAACATAACGAATTTAATTGAAATTAACTTATATATATTGGTATGTGGTAAATATTTTGTTCATATATGTATGTAGAGTGCACACGGTTTTATGCAATATCATTTGATTTTCAACTTTCTTATCAGTTATCCCTACCTAGAGCTTTACATCACTAGTGTACATGTGTGTGTATATATAGATGTATAATTGTAAAGTTTCTCGGATTATCTCAAACATCCTGCACCACCAAATTTTAAAATCATCTCCAACAATATCACTCTAAATTTTGCATTAAAGTAAATATTCTTCAAATATTTTTTGTTAGTTATATATAGGGGTGAGCATGGGTCGGTACGATTCGGAGATTGATAAATCTCCAGAACCGTACCGAAGTTCGGAGATCACTAAAATTCGATCTCCATAACCGTACCAAAAATCGGTTCGGTCCGGTTCGGAGATTTTTATTTTTCGGTTCGGTTCGGTTCGGTTTTCGGGACTATCGGAACGGTTAGGTTCAGTCTGATTCGGTTCGGATATTTGGAGATTTTTTATCATTTTTAAATTTTTTTTGAATGACCACCTAGTTATATTTTAGTTCTTATATGTTTTTTTTAATCCAACATTCATCAATATTTCATCATACTAAAGATTTTATTTTTAAATAAACCTTAGAAGTAATCCTAAATTTTAGTTAACACTAAATTTAACTAATATTGAAAATTTAAAATTCAAACAAAATATAATACAGTTTTATATCAAAGTAATATTTATTTAAGCTTCCATACCATATTAGTTATAAGATAAACTAAGGCTAAGTATCGACAACTTTAAGTAAAACTTAATTTTTTTTGTAAAAATGTTTAACCTCTCATTCCATTTTATTGTTTTTTAAACATGAGAAATTCAATTGTAAATCAAGTATTACTAAACAGGAAATGTAAGTGAATCTTTATTGTTATTACCATATATATATATATATATATATATATATATATTTTTTGCATTTTAAAAATTCTCAAATTATATAGGATCAAAGTTGACATAAAATATATTAATAACACGCATCTATTTTTATAATTCGGTTCTTAATTTTGGTTCTTCGGTTCGGTACGGTACGGTACGGTTCGGTTCGGTTCTCTGTACGGATATTTATGAAATCTCCAGAACCGTACCAATTATTTTTTCGGTCCGGTTCGGTTCGGAGAAAGTCAAACGGTCAACGGATATTTTTCGGTTCGGAATGATTTCGATTCAGTTTTCGGAACGGTTCGGAATTCTCCAAGTCTCATGCTCAGCCCTAGTTATTTTTTTTTTTTTGGCCAGAACGATAGAGATGATATATATGGAACCAAATAGAGTACAGTACAATACAGACAACAAATACCAACTAATGAAATGAAAACCTGAGAGATGCTACACAAAGCATCTAGAACCTCAACAAAAGACTAAAAAACAAAACTAGCAAACGCAAATGGAAGTCATGAATCTCTCCACTGCCAAAGCCTAGCTAGATAACATGACCACCTAGAACAGAAAAGAAACCACGAAAAGCAAATACGCAAAATAATCTAAAAAACTAACAAACTATCTAATCCGAACCAGAAGCAAATATCAGAAAAATAGCTAAGAAGCATCCCTCCAATCCTTTTGAGCTGCTGCAATAACAATCTGGTCCGGCATAAGAGAGTGTCTAAATATCCAGAGATTCCTGGATTTCCAAAGCCACCAAAGTAAATAAGTGGACAATTGGATTCTGTCTTGGACAACATCCTTTGGCTTGATTGCACTCAACTGCTGCCACCAAAGTTTGAATGAAAAGGTGAAGGGACTGAGACCATCCCATTGCATTGGAGCATGTTCCCAAATCCTTCTGGCTCGTGGACATGTGAATAATATGTGTTCAGTTGTCTCAGGCACTGTATCACAAATTGAGCATAGTGTGCTGATGTCCACTCCCCTCTTTCTCAGATTTACAGCTGTTGGTAATGTGTCAGTTATACACTTCCAAATGAAGTGCTTAATTTTCCCAAGGGTTTTCAACTTCCAACATCTTTGGAAAGTCTGATGAGGAGGAAAGGTGCTTGAGCTGGATTCTGGTATGTCCAGTCTAATGAGTTTCTGAGCTGCCAGATAATTGTAGGTGCAAGAGACAGAAAATTTGCCTTTTGGGTCAAGTCCCCAGTGCAATCTGTCAGACCTGTCAGGGTTTAAGGAAGAGATGTTGAGAATTGCTTCACTGTCCACTTGGTCAAATAATTGCTTCACCAACCATGTATTCCATTCTAAGCCATTGCTCTGAAGCAGGTCCTTAACCCATATGATGTGTCCCCTGGCAATTTCTAGCAGTGTAGGAGATGGCTTCTTCAGGTTAGGAACCCAGTTCCAGTCTTCAATTTTTGTGTCTAGGCCATTCCTGATTTCAATGTTCACACACTTGGCAAAGGTAGGCAAAATAGTGAGCCAGCTATTCCATAGCCAAGAGCCCTTAGCAGTTCTTTTAGCTCTGAGAAGAGTGTCAGATGGAAAATATCTATCTTTAAGGATTTTGGTTACTAGCAGCTCAGGCTTTGTGGCAATTCTCCAAAGCTGTTTGCATATCAGTGCCTCATTGAATAGGCCAATGTCATGAAAACCCAGACCTCCTTTGAGTTTTGGCAAAGTGACTTTATCCCATTTTTTCCAGTGGATTCCGGTTTCAGAATTTTCACCAGACTTCCACCAGAAAGCAGCACACATTTTGGAGATTTCCTTACAGATTGAAACTGGCAGCTTGAAGCAACTCATAGAAAAGATGGGCAGTGCTTGAATAACTGATTTGATTAGGACTTCCTTGCCAGCAGTAGAAAGGAACTTGGTTTGCCACATCTGCAGCTTCTTCTTCACTGAGGCAATAATGTAGTCAAACACCTCCTTCTTTGATCTGCCAATACCCAATGGAAGCCCTAAGTACCTTGTTGATCTATGAGGTACAATGCCTTGCATAACCTGGCAGATGTTATCTTTGAGCCTTTGTGGTGTGTTCCTACTGAAGAAAATTCCAGACTTCTGAAGGTTGACCCTCTGGCCGGAGAATAGCCTATATTTTTCAAGGATAGTCATTAGATGCAAGGCTTGATCAACTCCTGCTTTGCAAAATAGCAGTGAGTCATCTGCAAAAAGGAGATGGGAGATTGCAGGGCCATTTCTAGAGAGCTTGAGTCCTTGAATACTGCCTTGGCTTTGAGAGTTGAGAATTAATGCTGAAAGCAGTTCAGCCACTATGATGAATAGATAGGGGGACAGTGGGTCCCCCTGCCTAATGCCCCTTGTAGGTAAGATGTAGCCACTGACTTTCCCATTGACCTTGAAAGAGATTGATGTAGTGGAAACACAAACCATGATGAGTTTAATGAAGCTAGAGTGGAAACCCATTTGGTTCATAATTCTCTGGATGCAAGGCCACTCCACCCTATCAAAGGCCTTCATTAGGTCCAATTTGAGAGCCATGAAATAGTTTTGCCCTGAAGAGTGCCTATTTAGAAAATGGAAGGCTTCCTGTGCTATGATGATGTTGTCCATAAGCTGTCTTCCTTTCACAAATGCAGATTGATGTGGACTGATACAATCATTCAAGCAATGCATAAGTCTCTGAGCTAGTACCTTGGAAAGGATCTTATATATCACACAACATAAGCTAATGGGCCTGAACTGAGACAAAGTTTCTGGTTGTGCAACTTTAGGAATCAGAGAAAGGATGGTATGGTTCCAATACTTTAACATCATTCCAGATTGGAAAAAACTGAGGATGGCCTCTAAAACATCTGCTTTAACCAGTGACCAAAAGTGCTGAAAAAATAAGGCATTCATGCCATCCTCACCTGGTGCTTTGTCAGGTGGTAAGGTGAATAGTGCAGCCTTAACTTCCTCTTCAGTGACAGGCTTCATGAGACTCTCATTCATATCATCTGTGATTGTTTTTGGAATGTGTGGGAGTATGGAGTCCCCATCCCAACTACCCTCTGAAGTGAATAGGTCAGAGTAAAATTCTGATATATGGTTCTCAATGTCCTCCTGAGATGTGATAGTTGAACCCTGGGATGTTAGAAGTCTCGAGATTGCATTCAGCTTCCTTTTCTGAGATGTATAGGCATGAAAAAATTTTGTGTTATTGTCTCCCTCTTTGAGCCATTTCAGCTTAGCCCTCTGCTGCCAGTGAATCTCTTCATGCTTATGAGCATTATTCAGTTCAGTCCTGATGTTGCACCATTGTTCCCAGTAATCTTCTGCCTTTTCCTCCCTTAGAACTTCCAGCTTTTTGGTTAGGACTTCTATGGTTTGCTGGTTTTTGGATTTGTGTTTAGAACTCCAGATTAGCAAGGCAATTCTTGTGTTCTTCACTTTCTCCTTCAATCTGAAGAAAGGAGTTCCCGAGGTTTGTTTAAGCCAAGCTTGCTCTACAATATCTGACATGCCTTCCATTCCAATCCATCTTTTGTCAAAGTGGAACCTTGCTGCAACTTTAGGCTGGGATTGACCTGTGCATAGGAGCAGTAATGAGTGATCTGAAGCACTTTTCACCTGATTGTGAACAAAAGCATTTGGAAATTCTTGACCCCATTCTGTTGAAATAAATGCTCTATCAAGCTTTTCTTCAACCATTCCTTCTTCTTGTCTTAAGTTACACCAAGTGAATTTGTAGCCTTGCATTGGTAGTTCCTCCATCTCCATGTTATTGATAAAGGTGTTGAAGCCTTCCAAGCTTTTGCTACTTCTCTGAGTTCCACCAGACTTGTCCTCTGAGTCACATAAGTCATTCCAGTCTCCTATAGCAAACCACTTGGACCCCCAATTTGCTTTGTCTCTCCCAAGTTCTGTCCATTGGATATGTCGAGTTTGCTTGCAAGTACTTAAGTACACAAAAATACCCCACTGAGATGAGAAAGGAGCTAATTCAAATTCAACAGCAATATAAAAAGAAGTTTTAATAATTTGGATAATATGTACATTAGAAGCCCAAAACAAAACTAATCCCCCACTTAACCCAACAGGGTCTACAAAAGAAAGCCTATCTTCATAACCCAGCTTCCTAATTACAGATTTAACAAAACCACTATTGTTCTTAGTCTCAGAAAGAAAAAATAAAGAGGGGTGGTGAGCCTTAATGGTCTCTCTGATTTGGGAAATTGTAGAGGGCCCACCCAGCCCTCTACAATTCCACACCGCAGCTAACATGGAGGATTTGGGTGCCAATTTAGGCTGGCATCCCCTACCTGAGATTTAGTCCCTTTGAGTTTTTTCACAGTTGCAAGGTTAGTTGTCTGTAGTTGCAAGGTTAGTTGTCTTTAGTTGCAAGGTTAGTTGTCTTTGGTTGCAAGGTTAGTTGTCTTTAGTTGCAAGGTTAATTGTCTTTGGTTGCAAGGTTAGTTATTTGTAGTTGCAAGGTTAGTTTTGTCTAGTTGCAATGTTAGTTTTCTATAGTTGCAAGGTTAGTTGTCTGTAGTTGCAAAGTTATTTCTATCTTGTTGCAGGGTTAGTTGTTTTATTTGCAATGTTTAGTTGTATTCAGTTTGCAAGGTTAGTTATCTTTAGTTGCAAGGTTAGTTGTCTTTAGTTGCAAGGTTAGTTGTCTTCGGTTGCAAGGTTAGTTCTGTCTAGTTGCAATATTAATTTTCTCTAGTTGCAAAGTTAGTTTTCTTTAGTTGCAAGGTTAGTTGTCTGTAGTTGCAAGGAGATGTCCTCATTTTAAGAGCTGCCCTCATTTGATCCGCCCTCTATATATATATATATATATATAGGGAATGGTTTCAATGCATCCATTTATTTAAAGTGAGGACGTAAGACTCATTTTTAGCCACAAGATTTGGTACATATCATGTGTGGCCAAGATTTACTCTTTTTTTTTTTATTATTTTAATTATTTAAATATTATTTTGACCCGTTGACTCCGGCGTTGACCGTTGACTTCTGGCGAAATCCGTTGACTTCCGGCGTTGACCGTTGACTTTCGGCGTTGACCGTTGACAACTAACCTTCCAACTAGGTTAGTTCTCTGTAGTTGCTAGGTTAGTTCTCTCTAGTTGGTAGGTTAGTTCTCTGTAGTTGCTAGGTTAGTAGTTGCTAGGTTAGTTCTCTCTAGTTGCTAGGTTAGTAGTTGCTAGGTTAGTTCTCTCTAGTTGCTAGGTTAGTTCTCTGTAGTTGTTAGGTTAGTAGTTGCTAGGTTAGTTCTTTGTAGTTGCTAGATTATTTTTCTAATGTTGCTAGGTTAGTTGTCTGTAGTTGCTAGGTTAGTTTTCTTTTGTTGCTAGGTTATTTCTTTCTTGCTGCTAAGTTAGCTGTCTTTTGTTGCTAGGTTAGTTATCTTTAGCAGCTAGGTTAGTTGTGTTTTGTTGCTAGGTTAGTTGTCTGTTGTTGCTAGGTTAGTTATTTGTACCTGCTAGGTTAGTTGAGTTTTGAAAACTGGGGCCCAAAATATCAACATACTATAATGAACAAAGTCTCACAAACAAAACAAAAACAACAAAAGAAAACCAAAAAAGAAAGAAAAATACAAAGTCTGTCCTCGGGATAACAGGTGCCCAGAAGCAAAGGTCTAATCTAAAGAAAGCAATAAGCCTAATCTACTGAAAGCGGAAAGATGGATATCCAAGCTGGTCCATCCGTACGAGCGTGCAAAGTCGGAGTGGAGCAGTGTCGGTCTGAAACGTATGGGAGTCTGGTGTGGTGGCGCCAAGGCTGGCAAGGTAGTCTGCAGGTCTGTTCCCCTCACGAAAAATGTGCATGATCCTGTGGTGGACAGACCGGAGTAGAGCTCTAATACGCATAAGCGGGTGCTGAATCTGCCACGAGCCCTGGTGGCCCGAAGTCAGGAGGGTGGCGACAGCCGCAGCGTCTAGCTCGATCCAAATGTAGCTAGAGAGGTGGACAACAATCTGAAGGCCGATTTGTAATGCCTGAATCTCTGCATCGTAGCTCGAGGAGGCCTGAAGGGGCGCATGGAAGGCGGTGATGAGGGTCAACGCCGGAGTTAACTAATAATTATTTTATTATTTAATTAATGTATATTTTAATTGATTTTGATTTAGACAAAATGAGTGGTTAAGATTGAGTCTCACGTACTCATTTTAAGGAGTGGTCTCATTGGATCCGTCCCCTATATATACATATATATAGAAAGTTGCCGTTGTCCAAAAAATTATACTTTAATTTGAACCTCATCACATTCCACACATTAAGTTGTCAAATTAATTAAAAGAGGTACATTCATATGACATGGCTAGATAAGTTTTTACATGTCTTTTATCTTTTTCTTTCTTTTTTCAATCCAGCTGGATATGAAGTGACACAAATTTAAGAAAAGAAAATTAGAGAAAAATCAACATAGAGTGTCAGAACATGTTTGTTTATGGAAATTTTTAGTTTGTTAGGATTTTTGGTTTTGGTTTGGTTAATTTTTTTAAAAAACTGTATGGTTAGTTGTTAGTGGGTATAATAAAATAATATTTAAAATAAAATAATTAAAATTGATTTGATGTAAAAGTAGGAGAGAGATGGTTGAAATGATGGTTAGTTAAAATAATGTGAGTGGATGAATAGTGAATTAAGGTTGATGTGGTGTGTATGAATGATTGATTGATACTATTTAATTATATTAATAATATTGATGATAGTGGGGTTAAATTAAAGTTCAGTTAAAAAAAGTGGTCAAGTTAAAATGTGAAATTTTTTTGAAAAATTTCCATAAACAAACATGCCATTGTACTCCTGTCAACTAGTAGATGATAGTCTCGACGTATTAGCTCAAGCAATGTCCATTTATCATTTACCTAGTCAATTATTGTAAAAAATCTCCTGCGCAACAAATCATCACAAAGTTGATGTCCGGTGACTTTAGTCACCTATTATTGGACTCGTCTCGTCAAGTAGGTTTTACCTTCAAAATATCAGTTAAAACAAAGTCTATTTACATGCTCAATTGATTGCATAAATTTTCAACAAATCTTCACTAAATCACTAGTTACTCTCTTTTCGGCGATGTATCTGAATCATCCGACGTTTATTTTGATCGAATGACCTATCATTGAATTCTTCTTGTCAGTTAGATTTTACCCTAGAAATATTAACTCGAAACAAGTTCATTTACCTATTCAATTATTTGTAAAACGTCTCATGCACAACAAATCTTCTTAACATTATTGCTCTCTTTTGTGAATTTCCAGCTTCATGCGGCGTCCAGTTAAGTCGGGTGACCTAACATTAGACTTGTCTTGTCGTTCAGATGGTATACTCAAAATATCATCTCAAATAAAGTTCGGTTACCTATTCAAATTTCCATATATTATTTATTGCGCATAAGAGGTAATTTTAGGGGTACAACCCTTTTCTAGCCCGCTTTCGGCCCAGTTTCATCCCGCTCTCACATTGTTCACGTAGGATGAAAAAGATTTTTTTTTACGAAACCATAGAGATTTTATATAACTAAAAAACGGTACAAAGTGTGAACAGAACATAGCCAAAAGCTGAAAGATACAACCAAATACTGAAAAGACTGGGCGGACAGATCCAAAGATCAACTAGAGCCTAATCTAACAACGCTAGAAGAACACACTAACGACAACACAAAATCGAAAAACTGAAAAACTACTAACTCCCAAACCTGAGACTAAAACAATTCCAATAGGATAATACATGTTCACACTCGGGCACATAGGGGTCAACGACCCAAACCAAGAAAATGAGACCTAAACAAAATAGCAAACCAAACCACACAAAACAAAAGATAAACAAAATAAACAAAACGTGCCCTTCCACAGCAGAAGAATCGAGTCGAACCAGCGGATAAACAATTGATTTCCAGAAGAGATCCAAAGGACCAGGAACCGCAACCGAAACTGTCGAATCGTCTAGCTGAAGTCGAACCCAAGCCCAAAACCAAACCCAAAGTCGATTCGTCCCCAGCCGGAGGAAACCGAACACTGCTTCACCCAGCTAACACCATTAGCCGAGACCAGCATAACCCCACCCTGCTAACACCACTAGTCGAGTACAGACGCACCATATCCTCTGAACCCAAAAATAGAGAACCGGGGAGAGAAGAGCAGTTCGGCACCTCCGCTCCGACCATCCCAACGCAGAAAGCCACAGGCCGTCAGAGCGTCCCCACCCCCTAAACCATACTCCACCAAGAGTCTTTGCAATTCCGAGAAGCCGGCGACCAGAGCACACAGGACCTCACCAGAAGATGGAAATCCGTCCGAATCGCAGCAACCGCCATCGCAGGACCTCGAGAGGCGCGCTGCTTCAGGGAGAGGGACGAGCAGCCGGGGAAGACCACTAGTCGGAGCCCTGATTCCCCCAAGGAAGGCAAGCAGATGAAAATGAGGGGAGACGATACGATCGATTTGGGGAATAAGGGGGGATGTTTATTTAAATGACCCAGTCAAAGGTCATATTTATTCAAGTGACCCTTTTGTCTTTTCTATAAAATGTGATGCATGAAGGGTAAAAAATACCCTAATGTTATATAACAAATGTTCTTTCGTTTTTCTTTATGATATAACGAAAGTAGGTTCGTTATATATCTTTTATTGGAACTTGTTATATTTTAAGTCCTAATTCTTTACTTATCTCTTGAACTTTTTGTTCAATTTTATATATATTGTTATTTGGTTTTATGATTACTTCAGTACAATTATCTATTTTGAAGAACTTGCTTCGTTTTCCTCATTATTCTGTTTAGGAATAACGTAGTCTATTTTAGATCTTACAAAAGACGAAGTTCTATGTACTTGAAAGGACCTTCTAGGTGCTTCTAGTTGTAATATTGGTGAAAATAATTCATCAATTTCAATTTTATCATGAGGTTTGAATGACAAACTATGATGACTGTTAGTAAGTGCATAGTTTATTCTCCATGTTACTGAAAATGGGTGATTTCCAGTTTTCATTATTTTTCTTTTCATGTTCCAACACAAAGTGATAGAATCATCTAAATTGTTGTCAAATAAAGACATTCCAACTTGGTAATTTAAATTAAACTTAATTTTACCAAATTTTAGATTTCCACTCCCCTCAGCTATTAGAGCATCAGAATAATTAATCATTCTATTATCAATTAGTCTTATTGTAATAGGAGAATCTATTCCTAGACTATAAGTTGATTTAAGAATCATTTGTATAGTAGAAACATGTAAGTAAGAGATTTTATTTCTAGTTTCTGTTTTTATATCTTTCAACATAGAAAGAATTCGTTCTTTACTGATAACAGGAATAACTACATTTCATTCTGTTTGATCTGTATCTATTGCTTCTTCTCCAGAAATGATTCCAAAGAATATTTCATTTTTTCTAGAAATTAAATTATTTAATTTCTTTATCAATCCTTCATTTCTAAAATTATGATTCTATTGTAAATCATGATCAGCTATTCCTAATTTATTTGCATCTATCAAGGCTTCAATTAAATAGCCTGATTTTTCGTGCTTTGTGCAATAATCTAAAAGGTTATTTTCTTTATCCATTTGTTTTTTAATTTATAATTTTAGTATTTTCGCCTGTTGTTACCAGGCTCTGATACCATTTTTATTTTGCTCGTTTTGCTGCTGCTCCAGCTTTTAACTTCGGGTTTATAATCGATTTTGCGAAATTTCTTAGATATTAAATCTTAATTTTTTCAATTTTTTCTTTATACCTTTCAGATAATTAACTTGACCTTCTATTTCTGGAAAACAATCTCCATAGTAATTATCTCTTGTAGAATGCCTTTTATAATAATTTTTCTTGAGTGTAATTCCATATATAAGGGTTTCTAGATCTCTTAAAAGATCCTCTCTAGCTTTTTCAAGTAAATCCATTTCATTTTTTCTTATATTTCCATAAGCATCTAAACTTATGGGACTAGTTTTTAATCTTTCACTAATAATGTCAAACTCTTCTTTCATCATTTAAAGGTTAAAACATTCTTCAAATGAAAACATCATTTGAAACTATGAGTTATGTGGAATACTCTTGAGAAAGATGAGATTCTGCTATGATAAATCCATTTTTTACAAACCTCAAATTCTGGGGTTGTAATGGATTCTCGTTTTGAACGAGTCGAATGCTATAGGCCATTCTTTCGATATCTGAAGCAATCAGATTTTTATCGCAAGTTCGAATCAAAGTTCGATACTTAGTTTTCAACTTTTGAATAGTTGATTCTAAAATATACTCCCACGAAATAGCAGGCATTATATATTTTTTATATACAGAGTTTTTCTAAGTTTGATATAATTTTAGCTAACTCTTTTTCTGTAGTTACTAGTGATGAATGAATATCATTGTAATAGTTATCTTTTGATCTTTGTTTATTATTTCTAATAGTTTGTCGTTGAACACCATTTCTAGAATTTTTAGTTTCTCTAAAATTTCGAGTTTAAGAAACTTTAAGAGATTATTTTCTAATCTTCTTAACTCTTTATATTTATCTAACCTTATGGGTAATTGTATGCAATTTTCAATGTTATTAAAAACATTATTAAAAAGTTCTGGGTTCATACCTTTATTCTGGGTTTCGAATTCTTTTAGTGTGCTTGAGATGATTGGTCCACCATAGCTTCCTGCTTTAACCTCAAATTCCAAACACTGTGCTCCGAGTCGTCTTACTGCCCTCTTCCTAGGTCTTACTTCGACGAGCGATTGTGTCTCCAAGAATATCCAGAGAATTTTAGCCTAAGCTTTTGGTTTGATCTTTTCTTGAAGCTTAATAGCTTCTAAGTGTTTGAATTTTAATGTTTTTGTGATATAAAGTTCGTGGCTTAAGAACAACTTTTATTGAAAATGTTTACAGGGAATAAAACTTCGAAATCTGATAAGGGATTGATGCCTTACATACTCCCATGGCACTCCCTTATATAGGAAATAGAAATGCGTGAATTATTGGGGTTCGACACATGTCGCCGTCTCACCAAACGCACTTTGAAAGAGATCAAAAGCAGAAAATCTTCATCTGATTTTGTCTGCTACATTATTGCATAACTGGTAGGGATTACTTATCAACAATCACATGGCTACTACATTATTGCATTATTACATAATGGTAGGGACTACTCTTATCACATGATAAGGTTCATATAGCCGGCAAGTTTCCTTCCTTTATTGTGGTAGGGTCTGTGGTTGCTGGCTTGCTTGGATTTTTCAAAATGGTAGGGTCCTCCACATGTTTTTCTTTTTGCTTATCCGACTCCCTCTTGTCATTAGTGTCGGCAACCTTCTTCTTCTTTTGGTGCTTTTCTTTCTCTTCATTGACTGTAAGGACAATAGACTGCACCATTTGCTTTGTTGCTTCTGTGGCATGAATCTTGAGGATGAGATTATCCTGCCAATTTTGGACTATGGCCAAGTCTTGTTTGTCAATCTTTTTGTTGAAATTACTGACCAAAAGAATATTAGGGCTGCAATAATTTACTTTAATTTGGCTTGATGAATTTATTTTTTCTAATGTTTTCAAGATAAAATAAATTCTATCCGCCCTTTCCAAATTCAGTTTTTCCTCTGTCAATGGAGGTTTTTCTTGTACCAGTGGTACTGGTGGTTTTATTTCTCCAGAAACCCCAACATGAATATAGTGGTATGCTGGGTATTGTTCTTCTTCGTTCCAGTCTGGTATTGAGCTCCAGATCTTGACAAAGATTAATTTGTTATTTTCACGAATTCTGCATTTTTCCATGTACAAATCGATTGCTTGTTTGATTTTTGGAAAATATGACAATTCTCTTAAACTGTTCTCTGGATAGAGGGTATCAATGAATCCCCCTATGAACAAGTCTCTTGTGATTTCAGGAGTAACTCCTGGTAGCAGAATAGCTTTAATCTGTTGATTTCTGCTAATAGGAATGTATCCTTGTTCACTTGTACTCGCGTTTACTTCTTCGTATAACGTGAGCCATTCTTTCTGGGTTATAGTAGTTTTGATTAACTTACTATCCAGTTGCTGCATTTTAAATTCGTCAAATTTTATGAATGGATTTTTCAAATGGTGTTCTTTAGGAATACCAGTGTTACGAAATACTGGTACTCTCTCAGTGATTTTGTTCTTTAGTTTTTCAAAGATCATCCTTGCTTCAAATTCAGTCTTTGCCGTATGATTGTATTCAGCTGGCAGATCTTTTATTTTCTCGAAGCTATTATAGACTCCAATTTTTGGTCCGGTGTGAACCGTGTACTAGTTAGGTGCCCTTTCTTCCTCGACAAAGGTTGATTGGGTCTTTTGATCTTTCACCAGAGCGTCTTTGTATTCGGTTTTAGCTTCTTTTTTACTATCAGGCTCTGAAAGACTTCCTTTATCTGTCTGACTTTTCAATTGTACTATCTTCAATTTCTGCTTTAAAATTTCCAATTCATGCTCCTTTTGCATGATTTCTAATTTAAGTTCTTCAACTTGAAGATCCATTCTGGTCCTTTTTGCTTTTGATTTTGCAATCTTTTGCTGAAGCGTTTGTTTCTTCAATCAAATGCCTGCAAATTCCCTTGTTAGACAATCAACAAAATAATTTTTATCACCTTTTATATGTTCAACATCAAATTGATAATTCTTTAGATGTAATTGCCACCTAATCAATCTGCCTTGTTTATAATCTCCTTTAAATTCATTTTTAATAAAATAACTGAAGTTTTTATTATCAGTTCTTACTAAAAACTTATTGAAGATAAGATATATTTTGAATTTTTGAATGCCCCGTAAAACTGCGAGCCATTCTTTTTCATTACTATGGTAATTCTTTTCAGCATCCTTAAAAGTTCCTGAAGTATATCTACACAATTTTTCTTCAGAAGAGTTTACTGGTTTTGCTTTTAAAACTGCGCTCCAGTAAGAGTCGGAGGCATCTGTTTCCAAAATCATTTTATCATTTTCTTGAGGGTGATATAACGTGGGTAGAATTTTTAGTTTTTTCTTTATTTTTTCTACATATGTTGTATCACTTGAGGTCCAAGTAAAAACGACATCCTTTTTTAATTTTTCTTGTAAAGGCTTACGTATCGCTGCCAAATTAGCTATGTAGCCTTCTACATAATTTAAGATTCCAAGAAACCTTTGTAGTTGTTTTTTATTTCCTATTTCTGAAGGAAATTCAGATATTTTTGTCATGATATGCGGTTGCATAGTTAGACTTCCATTTTCAATTTCTACTCCTAAGAAATTAATCTTAGTTTGAGCAATTTTTGCCTTTTTCTCAGAAAGGATGATTCCTTCTTTAAGACATTGTTCTAATACTTGTATAACATGCTTATAATGTTCTTGTTCGGTTTTGCTGAAGACAATTATATCATCAACATATACAGTGCAAATTTTACTAAATTCTTTGCTCGGGTCTTTTAAACATAGAGCATTATCAATTCTCCGTTGGAATAATCCAGGAGCTTGTTTTAGTCCGAAAGGAACAACGTTCCATTCAAATTGTCCATTTGGACAACTGAATGCTGTTAACTTTCTGCTTTCTTCTTTTAGAGGGACTTGCCAAAATCCACTCTTACAATCGAATGTACTAAACCATTTCATATTTTTAATTAAATGAAATAGTTCTTCTTTCTTTGGTAAAAAATACCCATCCATTTCTGTATTATCATTTAATTTTTTATAATTAATAACCATACGTCTTTTTTGTCTTCGTTTTTCAGCTTCATTTTCTACTAGAAAAGCTGGACTACTATGTGGGGATTTACTAGGACGAATTAAATTCATTTTTAGTAATTGTTCAATCTGTATGTTAAACTCTTCTCTATCTCGAGGAGTATAACACATTGGTTTAACTCTTATACCTTTAAAGGGTCGATTAATTTTATTTCAGCATGTAAGGCTGGGTTTTTTTATACTTTTATTAAGCATTTTATCTAACGGATTTTCACTCGTTATTTTATTTAATGCTTTTTGACAATCTTCTAAAGATAACATATAAAGCATTTGATGTTTGGATATTAAGGTGTCTATTATTTTCTTACATTGCATGGTTCGAATAAAAATTCTTTCTGGATTTTTAGTTTCATTTGTTATTGCAATGTTTTTCTTTTTTATATCTGTA
Organism: Striga asiatica; assembly: GCA_008636005.1. NCBI lineage: Eukaryota > Viridiplantae > Streptophyta > Magnoliopsida > Lamiales > Orobanchaceae > Striga > Striga asiatica. The sequence goes on along the minus strand of BKCP01009403.1, from coordinate 2,264,180 downwards.
ACCTCACCACGTTTTCGTAGTTTGGCGTTATTGGCCATGAATTCTTTAGATGCAAAGCTGTAAGCTTTATTCACAATTGTTATATAAACTGGTACTTCATTCAAGTGTAACAGTATATAATTTAATTCCTGGACAAATGGTCTGTATAATTTTAAGAAGTTATTACCTATTAAAAGGTCTACTCCCGTATCTTGTTGGTATATAGTAGGAACTGTAAATTTTTCTCCTGCTATTAAAAATGTGACATTATAAGCCACCTTTTGCTAAAGTAATTACTTGTTTATTTGCAACTCGTGCAGTTATTTTTTGTTTAGCATTTTCCCATTTTTCGATGGGTAATACTAAAGGATGTGCAGCACAAATACTTGCGCCTGTATCTATATATCCATGAAGGTGATATAGTTTATATCCAGCGAATTTAAAACCCACTTTGATATAGGTACTATTAGGGTTGGTTATATTTAACAATCGTTCCATTCTTCAAAACTATCATCAGTGCAACTTTCCCATTCAGAGTTTAGTTTGGAATAGAACTGTTTATATTCTATTTCAAATTTTAATTCATATTCTGAATTATTAGACTCATTCTCAGATTCAATTGGTCCGAAGTTGAATTTTTGCATTGCATAAAGCATTTTAACTTTATCCTTATTTTCTTTTCTTTTAGGACATTCATTTGCATAATGACCTTCTTCTTGGCATAACCAACATTTACAGTTAGTTTTTCCTTTTGGGCAATATTTTTCTTTTCTTTCGATCCTCTTTCTATATCTGGGTTTATTTATTTTATAATTTTCTTTTTTGTATTTCCTATACTTAGGAATATACCTTTTGTATTTTTTAAACTTCTGATATTTTGATTTTCGAGAATGCCTCTCTTTTCTAGTTCTACATCCCCATTTATTAGGTATCTCTAATAACTGAGGATCACAACATGGTTTGTTTTGATAGTATACAAGAGTTCCTCTTAATTGAGTATCTTTACATCTATCTTCTATGGTTTCTTTAAGAAGATTTACTCTTCCTGCAAATCCTTCTGTAATATGATCAGGTTTACTAGACCACTTTTTGTTCATTTCAAAAGCCCACAATGGTGGTAGCTTATTGAAGTATTTTTCAGCATATGCTGGTCTATCTTCTTGTTTTAACAAGTAATACCATTTTTCATATTCACATGTAAAATTTTTCCAATAACAAATATCACATATTTGAATATTGTCAAGTATGAACTTTGCTTTTTTCTGTCTTTCTTCTAACACTATATTTGTGTTATCTAATTCTCTGACTCCTACAAATTCATTAACTAGTAGTTTAGCCAAAGCATTTAGATATTCTATGTTATCTTCTGGTTTATTCCAAAGAGCATCAAGGCTTGGAACATATGGGTTTGAATCCCACCAGTTTCTAACATTTCCCTTCATATGAAGTTCTAAATATGTTTTTAATGTTCTCAGATCTTCAAATGCTTCTCTATTAGTTTGTATTACTAGTAACATATAATTATACCAACCTTTTATTGTTTCAACTGGTTTTGTCAAACAATCTAGATTAAGTATGTTATCATTGTGATTATTAGAATTATCTTTAGGAATAAACTCCTTTGGAATATAATTCTTTGATTTATTTTTCTTGTAAGGTTTTGCCTTACTTCTATTCATATTCATCATTCCTGGAATATTTATTTCTGGGAATGTTTTCTCTTCATCGGATACTCCAAAGTACCTATCTGCATTTAGATTATAGAACTCATCATTTATATATTCTTCAGGAGTCATGAACTCATGAGTGTCTTGATAATTACTTGGTCCTGGAGAAATATCTTTAAGATCTTCTTCGATTTTAACATTTATTTGATTTTTTTGTTCTAAATTTTCGCTTTCTGAGCTAGAGTCGCTGTAATTCCCAATGAATTCTTTTAAAGATAATATATTCTGATATTTGTCTAATAGAGACTGAATATCAGTTTCACTTTGAATAGAATCCGTGTCACTATTCATTTTTCTCCAGGTAGTCTTTTTCTTCCGTTTTTAAATAGATTACTAAGATTCCATTCATTTGGTGGTCTATATGTTGGTATAGATTTCTTTTCTTTTATATTTATTAAAACTTTTTCTATTTCTAATAATTTAGTATCTGAGTTACTAGAATCAGATTGTTGTATATTTTGCTCTATTCTTAGAACAACTTCTTTTATTTCACTAACTATTGTTAGTATTTGTTGTACATTTCCTACTTCAGGATTTTTAGCCATTTAATCCTAATTCTTTTCCAATTTGATTTACAAGTAAAATTACTTTGCTTAAATTTTTGATTAATGGTTCAATTTGTGGAATCTTCTCGTCTAATTTTATTAAAGTTTCTTCTAACCTATTTACGTTTATTCTGTTAATATTTTCTATAATTTTGTCAGCTTTTGCTGCAATATCAAGAATTTCTGATAGTAAAGTATCTAGAAATTCGATATTTCTACTTGTTTTTTCAAGTCTTTCAAGAATTAATTCTTGATTATTTCGGATTTTTTCAATATTCTCCCAAAGAGGAGTATTATTTATTCTACTCATTTTTCAAATATTTGAATTTTTAAGCATTTTAGCTTATTTTTTGATGATTTTTTAAGATTTTTTCTTTAAAAATAGGGTTAAGGACATAAATGTCTTTTTTCCTTATTTCTATAGATTTTTGAATTAATTTTTACAAAATTTTTGGTCAAGGGTTATTCACCCAATTTGTTATGTGCATAGGGTCATTTGAACCAATTCCCTCGGAATAAGGGTTTCGGCGATTTTGGAGACGTTTTATGTATGTAAGTCCTATTGAGTTTGATGAGTATAGGATGAAAAAGAATTATTAAATGACAACACTTTAAAATTTCTAGTCCCTTTAGATGAATATAATATCTCTTGGTTAATTCGACAACTAAATGTATCAAATTTTGGTGAGGTCTAAATTATAATTTTGGGGCCAACTTAATGTGTATTGTTTTGAAATTTTGTCGTAAAATAAAATTAAAACTTATAATAAAAGTACATGTATAAAATAAAAAATTGAAAAAATAAAAAATTTACAATATGAAGTGCGACAGATACATCCAAACTATTATCTAATTAATGGAAGAAGAAAAATAAGACACTCTCATGTTCACAATATAATATAATTATTATTATTATAAAAATAAAAAGAATATAGGAAGTTGAGTTAATGTCGTTCCATCAAAAAACAACATGGCGTTTACCAGCGAAGAACTGCATATATATGCGGAAAAATAGCATGTTGCGGCCAATAGCAGTTCCCTCTCTCACGATTAAGGCTATAAACGAATTGAGTCGAGTATGGATCTTGTCAAGCGTAGATTGAACTTTTTTCTTCATAGCTCGTGCTCGACGAGCCATGTAAAATGTTGCTCGACTCGACTCGTGAAAAAAATAAGAATGTTCGAACTCGATGCTCGAGAGCGAATCGATGCTCGACATGACTCGATTTTGGCTCAAAATTTTAAAGACTAAATTATGAATATAAAGGTACTATTTTTTAATCTAAATAGACAATTTTGACCTTGTTGTTTTAATATTGAAAATTAAACTATACTGGGTACTTATGTAAATAAAAATTCGAGGGGCTCATTGAGCTTACGAGCCTCTTGATATGATGTGCTCGATTGAACTACTCTAGCTCGACTCGAGTTTGACCGAGATCGAGTAGAACATTGACTTGAGCACTCACGAGCGGCTCGTGAGCCACTCGACTCATTTGCAGCCCTACTCACGACTGGGCACGACTATATTTTTAACAATTATATATATAAATAAATGTCAATGTTTTCAAACAATACAACATATAATTATATAAATTAATTGGTAGCTACAATGGTTACATCTTGCACAATCATCACAAGATGTCACAAAAAAATTATGATAACCGAAAATTTAAAAATTTAATAATAATTAATTTGTGAGAAATTTTTTATTGAAAAAATTAAAATTTTAAATATTTAAAATATTTATATACAAACTAATCAAATATAAATACTGTATATCACAAAAAATAAATCAACAATATGTTAAATTTATTATTATTGTTATTATTAAATAAAATTGTATTTTTTATATTACATTATCTTCTATCATTAATGTAATCATGTATATGTTTCATAAGGATTAAAAAATTATATACAAAAATTGTAACATGTAAGTTACCACCTGATTTGTATGTTTTTGTGGTTATTTTTACGTGATATTTGTGCTTAGTTAGCTCGTATCTAAGTTCTTTTTTATCTTTAACGGGTCCACTCTAGGTTGTTTCGTGTATTTTTCACTCTCATTTTGTGCTTTTGTATTTTGGCGTATTTCTCCCTGTCTTTTAGTGCATTTTCAGGTCTATTTTAGAGGTTAAAGGAGAATAGTTGAGCCGAGTATCGAGAACATGAGTGACAATCGAGCACGTGTCACGATAGAGCAATTCTGAGCCAATCCAGGCTATTGTCGAGCCATTCGGAGCCATTGTCGACGATATACGCAAGAGTAGCCCGTTCGATTAGCGAACACATTCACCTGCTAGCAGTTCAAGCACACCAGTTCACCTAGCGAACCAATTCGCCACCGAGCGAGTGTCCCTCATTAAATGTGAGTGTTTCTAGTGTGTATTTGTGGTGTAACCGCCGAAAGACAAACTAAAGGAGGTTGAACTCCTCCTTGTCATGGTTATGAAACTATAAATAGACTTGTTGCTTTGTAATTTTGGACACACTCCCTCATTTCCCAACTTTGTAGTTAGGAAATTAGCTCTTTCTCTTATTTTTCTGTCTACTTTTGTGGGTGAAGCTCCATGACTCATATTATTCGGTGAAATTCCGGTGACCTTGTTTTTATGCAAGTTCCAAGTTTTTTTTCTCTACGAGCACGAAATACAAGAGTGAGTACTTAGTTTTAAGGTTCAGTACTCCGTATTTGCTTCGCTTTTTTACTTATGAAGGTTTTCAAGGTAAATGTGGTGTCTTGTTAGTTGAATGAAGCAGAGTTTGGTTCTTTTTATTTTTATTGCTTGTCTAAGTAAATTTAGGAGTTAAATACGTGGTTATCTTGAGTTAAAGGTTGAGACTTTGTTCAAAGATTAATCATTTAGGTTGGAAGACTCGTGTTTATTAGCTAGGATCTTAGTACTCATATGTTTCTCTTTGTTTATTTTCGTTTTTGTTGAATTGTGGAGACTACGGTGACCGAAATTCCAATATTTTCTACAAAGCTTGCATCTTTCATTAATTGCTCACAATTGCCTTCCTTAATTTAGTTCAAATCAATCTCTCATTTGATTAGCATGTTTAGGAACTTATTTTCGGTTTTGTGTTTTGACGAGATAGTAAACGAACCTCCGAACAATCTTCCTCGAGAAACATGACCTGAGATCGGAATTTATCCCGTACCCAGCTCAAAAAACTACAAAAAAAATGGCGTTGTTGCTGGGGAACGCGAGTAGGACGCCAAGTTTACTTACTAGTTGTCGTTTCTTTATGTGTTTCTCTTGCTTTTTGTGATTTTTGCTTAATTTTGCATGTTTCTCTTGATTATTCTTGTTTTCTATTTCTCTTGTTATTTGGTATTTTTTCTTTTGTAAATATTGTGTCGTGCTAGTTGCGTTTTTGTGCTTTTCATGTATTTTTCTTACATTTTTCTTTTCTTGGTCTCGTGTGCCTTGGTTGTTTTGTTGTTCTTGTGCGAGGTAATTCTCTTGAGGAGTTCTGATGGACCCATATGGCTATTCTTATGTTGGAAGCTCATCTCGTGGATACCCCGGCAATTATCAAGAGGAGATGTACCCAAATGGAAAGCCACCCCGTTTGTATTCGAGCTATTCACCTTTTAATTTGTATGACGGGTACTCTACATCCCATGGGTATGGCCCGAGCCATTCTTACCGAACATCTCAAGCTGAATTTGGTTATAACATTTCGGGTCACGACAAGACGTCTTACTACAATCCTCCATCTCCGAACTACTACTATCCTCTGCCTCCCAATTATTATGAAGAAACACCACCATCCGAGCCAACTCGAGAAGCTTCTCTAAGCCATTTAGATGAAATTATGGAGAAATTAGAGATGCGCAATAAATTTCGTCGCGCTTCAATGGCTTCGATGCCCGAGAAAGAAAAAACAGAGGACGACAGCAACGGGTGCCGGCGGGCGGCAGTAGGCGGCGACGGTCGGCGACTGGCAGAAGAGAATGTGTGAATCAACCTAAGTCGTGAATAGTGTGCATTATGTGTGTGTATGTATGAGAGAGAATGTGTGGTTTTGTTTGTGGTGGGACCCACCAAGTGGGTGGGTGAAAAAATTACAAAACTACCCTTGATGGTATACATTTGACCACAAGATGCTACTTGTTTATAATTTTACCACCGTGTGTTTGACCAAATTATTCAAGTTTGACTTCATCGTGACCATTGATATTATAGATCCAATGGTGTAAGATCATTCTTATTTTATTCAATATTCATTCTCTCTCTCTCTCTCTCTCTCTCCCTCTTTCTCTTTCTCTCTCTCTCTATATAGATATATATAAGGATGCACTCCAGTGAGAAAGGTGCTTAGACCAACACTCATTAATGATCTCTCTCTCTCTCTCTCTCTCTCTCTCTCTCTTTATCACTTTCTCACACGCACGCACACGCACCAGTCACACACACACACACACACACACACCACTTGTCGGTCAGTCACCATCTTTCAAAGTTCACATGACGATCACCCTCTTGCCGGTGCCGACTGCCGTCGCCTCAGAACAAAATGTCACCGCTCAGGTTTCGCGCTCTCAAAATTCAATTCATTACCAGCCTCATTGTTGTCCGACGTGAATTTGGCCACAAAGGACCTCGTCGGCCGTCCTTCCACCACCACGTACCGCCTGCCTCGCTACTCTAAGAGCATATCTCCTCGATTTCGTCAGTCCTCCTAGGTCCGCACGCCCTAGGTCACAGCCGTTCACTGCTCGTTGTCGGTCAATTGTGCGTCGCCGTCTCTTTCACGCCATCCAACTGCCATCATCGTCTCGTTCTGCCATTCGACTGTCACCGCCGTCTCGTTTCGCGATCCAAACGCTGCCGCAATATCGTTCTTACCTTCCCACCGTCACTGTCGTCCTGGCATATTAGTGAACGACGAGGGTTGAAGCTTCCACCAACTTGAATTTGTGGGGCCTTATTTTGTGAAAATAGATAGAAGTGAAGGACTTCATTGTAATTCATGTAATTTTAGTTATATTTCAATTGAGTACATTGGGTTAAATGTAATTTCGTAATATATATAAAAAAATATTATTTTTTATATTTGTTTTTTATACATATATATACTGTGTTTTTTAAAATAAAATAATAGAAAATATTGTATAAAATATAGAAATACTAAATATATTTTTACATGATAAAAAATAAATTATTTAGGTTCGATTTAGTATGGAGTTGCACATAGAATATTCACTCTGCAAAAACTCACAATAGTATAAAATAATAATGCACATTAGTGACTACTAGCCTGAACAATAGTGTTCGATCGAGTGCACATTAATGCGTTCAAAGAGTGCACAATGTATTCGACTTAGTACGATTTTGTTTTATTTACAAAAAAAAGGTAAAAAAAAAAAACAAACATAAAAAAACAAAAACGACGGAACTTTATAAAAGATAATCCTTTCGTTTTATATATATATATATAGGGGGCGGATCAAATGGGACCAGCTCTTAAAATGGGACCAGTTCTTAGCAACTACAGAGAACTAACCTAGCAACTACAGACAACTAACCTAGCTACTACTAACCTAGCAACTACTAACTTAGCAACTACAGAGAACTAACCTAGCAACTACCGAGAACTAACCTGACAGCAAGAAAGAAATAACCTAACAACCAAAGACAACTAACCTAGCAGCATCAGACAACTAACCTAGGTTACGCCAAGGGATCTCTGCCGTCTTCTCTGTTGGCCTCACCGTTGCGCGCCGACTTCCGCGAAGCTCCCAGGTTACGCCATCTCCCTCGGCCGTGGCATTTTTCTGGCCCTTTCACTATTTATTGTGTTTTTGTGCTTATTTTCGTGTGTTTTATGTATTTTAGTTTGGTCTTTTTATGTTCGTTTTAGTGTCATCCGGTCCATTTTATCGTGTTTCGTGTATTTTTTTTGTCCTTCTCTTTATTCTATTTTTGGCGTACTTTTCCGTGCTCTTGGGTGTATTTTCAGGATTATTCCGAGGATGATAAGAGAAGTCAAACTGAGTCCCGAGAGACAAACCTTTTCAATAAATTCTGAGTCATTTCCGAGAATTTTGAGCCGTGTCGATCCTAGTGTCAAAACCGAACCAGCCTCATGACCTCGAGGGTGCCGCTGCCCAGGGCCATCCGCGACCGCACGCCTCGACCCGCGCCCAGGACGCACGAGTGCCGACTTCTCCCGCGCCCGCGACTCGCGAAGGCGCCCACCAGGTCGAGAGTGTCATTTCCCCCGCGCCCGCGCCTTGCGAAGACACCTGCCGTTCGCGCCCGCGAAAGCCACCGCCAGGTCGAGAGTATCTTTGTCCAGCACCGTCCGCGCGCGCGTGATCTTCCGCCAGCTCGAGAGTATTGTTTTTCGCCCGCGCCACCTCGTGCCATACCCACGCCGACTCGTGACGTGCCCGTGCCAATGCTGTCCGCGACTCGCAGAAATTTCCTCCAGCTCGAGAGTGCTGTCATTTAATGTGCGTGAAACTAGTGTGTGTTTTGAGCTGCACTATAAATACATTTTGGTCCTTTGTAATTGCATGATCTAGATTTCATTTGTCACTTTTCCACTTTAGGAATTAAGCTTTTCTTTTTAGTTTTCTCTCTTCTCTCTCTTGGGAGCTCCATGACATCATTTTCCAACAAGTTTTCTGGCGAGTTTTATTTTGTTCAGGTTCCGAGCTTTTGACTCCGATTTTCGTCTAGCACGCAATAGAAGATTGGATATTTACTTTTAGAGCTCATTACTTCGGTTTTTGTCTCGTTTTTACTTATGGAATTTTCCCAAGGTGAATTTGAGTGCTTGCTTGATGATGGAGGATGTGCTTGGACTTGATCATTGCTCATGCTTTTTTTAGTAGAGACTAATTGTTTGCCTATCTAGATTAAGGGTTAGGACTCTATTTAGAGCTTAATAACTTAGGTTAGAAGGTTAGGATTAGTGATCTAGTGATAGAACTCGCATGTTTCTCATCGTTGATTTCGTTTGATGTTGATGGCTTAGAGACTCCGGTAGTGTTAACTGCGTTATTCTCTCGTTGATTGTCGTTTTTACTTCCTCGTGCAATTAGTGTTAATCCATCTCCAATCCAAATTGATTAGCATGTTTAGCTTTTATTTTCTCATTTTGTGTGATTTGGACAATTGAGTGGTAAACGAAGCTCTGAACCGTCTTCCTTTGAGAACGACTCGAGGTCGGGTAGCTCGTTACCAACTACCCTCAAAATACTACAAAAACAAAATGGCGCCGTTGCCGGGGAAGGCAAGTAGAACGCCTAGTTTATTACTTGATTGTCCCATTTTCTCGTGTTTCTCTTGATTTTTGTGAACCTTGCTTAATTTCTGTATTTCTCTTGATTTCTCTTGCTTTTGTAGATAGTTTGTGTTTATTGATTGTGATTCGCTCTTGTTTCCCATTGGTGCATTCACGGGTATAGTTGTTGGTTGTGTTTATGCGAGGTAGACGGAAGAAAGCAACCCCGAGAGGAGACTCCACCGTTAAATCTTTTCGTTGAGCTCAACATAGACGAACCACAACCGGAACCCGAGCCCGAACCCAAACCAATGGCGGGACAAGGAGATCAATTGCCACAACCACCCCAAAACATGAGGTACTTTGCACGACCAATCATTGGAGACAACACTTCGTTCCTTGTGCTTGGGGAGGCGGCCCGGAACTATGGCCTCAAGACGATCCACCTCAACCAACTTCCCTCATTCTATGGACACGCACAAGAGGATGCACTCAACTTTATCCGAGACTTTTACTCCACGGTCAACACTTTCCCTCTCCAAGGCTTAACCGAAAACCAACTTCGAATGAGATGTTTCCCCTATACCTTGAAAGATCGGGCCAAGACTTGGTTCATGACATTGCTTCCGAACTCCCTCAACACGTGGGAAGCTGTCTACGAGAAGTTCATGGGAAAGTATTATTCGCATCAAAAGACAACCGATCTTCGAGCACAAATGGCTAGCTTTAGCCAAAACCCAGGCGAGACCTTTCACGAAGCATGGGAGCGTTTCAAGTGCTATCAACTCCAATGCCCACATCATCATTTTTGCTTGGGTGTGCTCAACCAATTCTTCTATGATGGTCTCTACCAAACCCTCCAATATATGGTGGACCATGCGGCCGGGGGAGATATCGAGAGTCACACGGCCGAGGAGATCTATGAGTTGTATGAAATGTTGAGCGAGAACTCCCAACGGAAAAGCGTACGCAAGAGGACTCCCGTGAATGAGGCTACACAATCGTCCGGTTCTTCTAATGATGCCGTTTTGGCTAAGTTAGCCTCATTGGAGGAGGAGCTCAAACACCTTCGTCTACGCGATGCAAAGTCGACCCAAGTAGTTATGGCGGAGGTGTGTGGTTGTTGTGGAGAGACAGGGCATGGAGGCCATGAGTGTCCACGTTATATGGAGCCGGTTTATGACCCGAATGTTGTGATGGTCCCTTTTGATGTTAATATCGTGCAAGGGTATGCACCCCGAGCTCAAAATGATCCATATTCGGACACCTACAATGCCGGGTGGAGGAATCACCCCAACTTCTCTTGGAGGGACCCGAAGGCAAACTACCCACCTCAACCGGCACCACCGCAAGCCTATGCCCCACCTCAAGCTTATGCACCCCCTCAAAACTGACCATATCAACCGAGACCCGAATTCCAAGGCTACCAACCAAGGCCCGAGTTCCAAGGGTACCAACAACCACGTGGAGGATTCGTACCAAGGCAACCAATGCCACCTCAACTGGAGCCCGAAAATGAGAATAAGGCGAATTCCTCGGACGTTCGAATCGACAATATGGAGAAGTACCTTCAAAGCCTTGCATCGACCGTGTCCACTCTTCATGATGAGGTCAAGGGTGTACCTTCAATCCAAGCTTCCCTCAAATGCCTTGAGACTCAAGTGGAGCAACTCGGGACTTCACTCGGTGAGATGCAAATGAGCAAGATGAAAGACAAGCTCCCGAGCCAACCCGAGCACGTCAATGGTATCTCGGTGTTGAGGAGTGGCAAACCAGTTGATAATCGTGTGGAGATGCCTAGGGAGAATGAGGGGGAGGAGACTCTTGTCGAGGAGGATGATGAACCGATTGAGGAGGTTGAGGTCTCGAAGGGTAAAGCTATTGTTGATGAGGGGATCGAGAAGAAAAAGTCGAAGATGGATATATGTGAGGGTTTACACAAGACGGCCAATCCTTATAAGGTACCGGTCCCTTACCCCAGCCGTTTGGAAAACACAAAGAATGAGCGTCAATTCAAGGACCTCTTCAACATGCTCTCGAAGGTAAACGTCAATCTCCCACTCTTAGACGTTATCAAGAATGTTCCAGCATATGTGCAATTCTTTAAGGACTTAGCTTCGAAAAAGCGGAGATTTGAGGATAATGAAAAAGTCATGATTTCCGAGGTAGCCTCTACTATACCTCGGAAAGAGTGCGATCCAGGAGCCTTTGTGATGAGGATCACTTTTGGAAATGGTAAGACGATGACCGGGATGCTTGATTTGGGGGCCGACATCAATCTCATGCCCTATTCGATTTACAAGCAATTGGGGTGCAAGGGCTTAAGCCAACTCGAATGAGCCTCCAACTAGCGGATCGTACATTGAGGGAACCAAAGGGTATAATTGAGGATGTGTTGGTCAAAGTTGGGTCTATTGACGTGGGAGATGTCCCGAATACCGGGAAGGAGCACACTATTTTGCTTGGGCGACCCTTCATGGCGACGACCAACACCCGTATCGATGTCAAGGATGGACGAGTCACCCGTTCGGCTCATGGAGAGACGGTCACATTCACGATGAACAATGCTCTGGAAGCTCCACCCAAAGTTGGCCAATGCTCATTCATAGACGACACCGATAAGGAGGTACATCCCGATTCCCTCGCTAATTTTGTTGATGGTAATGGTGTTGGTGAGAAAAAGAAGGTAGTTGGGTCGGGATTGAATATTGATGATGGTGTTAAGGTGAAAGTTGAGGAGTTGAGTAAGAAAAATGAGGTTGGAAATGGTAGTGGATCAAAACCGGCAAGAAGGGGTCGAAAAAGAGGGCTAAGAATCGAGATGTGCAAGTTAAAGGGGGTGATGATTTGAGGGTGAACCTTTCGGTGCCCCCGAAAAGTCAATGGGCGAATGTTTTCTTTGACGAACATGATGAGAATGGAGGAGCTCGTCAAACCGTGCCCGGTTGACTACGATTTGACGGGAAAGTCGAGCTCACGACTTTAAACCGAGCGCTTCGTGGGAGGTAACCCACGTTTTGCTTTCTTTCTTTCTTTTTTCTTTTTCTTGCATCTTTTTCTTCTTTTTTTTTTTCTATTTTT